>OY101448.1:109312653-109475708 GCA_956483635.1 Panzeria rudis | reverse complement strand
TATATATATATTTCAGCATCATCCTTAAAAGTGAGTATGTTTAAGAACTTGGATAAAATATTTGAAAATTAACATTAATATTTTTAGATTTGTTATATATACTTTTTAAATCAACCATTACACAAATGGATATAAAAGTACTCACATATATCCGCTATTCTGTGCGACATAATAAAATAAAAAAACATTATTTTATTTATTTATAATATTTTTATTATATATTTTTTAAATTAACTATAAACTATAAAAAGTATGATTACAATAGTTTTCTTATTTCATTTGTGAGAGGAATGTATTCAAACATTTTATCATGTATAATTAAGCAAAATGCTGACGTATTAGCTGGAATATTTTTAAGGTCTTTAGTTCAATTCGAATATCGATAGGTCCAGTTTTGATTGATTCATTTTGATTACATCCAATACAACTTTTTGAGCCATAGCTTTAAAATTTTCTCGTGTTAATAACTTTGTTGAAATTTTAAATACATATCATATAGTATAGCAAGACGATTTCTATCAAATTTAAGATTTAAATCATCATATGGATATGTATCAGAGTTAAGATGTACTTTTATGTCGATTAAATCACAATGTTAAAATTTGTTTTCACTGTTTCGAAGTCCTAAAAGTAGGAAACGTGGTCTTTCGTTTTCGCTGGCTAGCTTAACATTCCATAAAACTGTTGTACTTTCTGGAAGTGAGGGATAGTAATGCATATCCCAACTTCTGAAAGACATATTTAAAGGAAGGCGATTGTTATTTGTTTTAAACAGTTGCAATTTATAAGCATCAGCAAGTTGAATGTGTGGTATTTTCCAAGAAATATTTAAAATGGATAACTTAATATTTTCCGTTGATACGAGAGATTTAAGTATTTGTGTATCATCTTTAGATCGCAAAAGAGTTAGTTCATGTTTAGAATTAACTATTATTTTATTAAAATCTTCTGCAAAGCCAAGTAACAATTTTAGTGGCACAGAGAAATTGAAATAATCACCTAAAAGTGTAAGATCATCATTGTTAAGTGGTGACCATCCTGCATTTAGTAGATTATCACTTTCAGATCTATTCAACGACACGTAGTTTTTTAATTGCGTTGCAATACACAAATGGCGTGTACGATCAATTTCTACACCATTAATTTCATAATAATCAAGCATATGTGCAATACAATTGTTTAAGAGGCGTATAGAAGTGGAAACTGTTAAGTCTTCCTTTGTTGCAAATCCTTCGATGTATAAAGACTCTCGCTTGGTAAAACATATAAATCTTGATTTTGAATTGTTATACGAATTTCATCATTATTTTTGAATGACTAGGTATGATGTGTAGCTATGATACTCCTTTTTTATAATTGAGTTATCAAAATGTGGTTTTTGTAAAATGTTAATAATATTAGTCATTTTATTTTCTTTTTTTTTCGCGGGCTCTCTAGCTATATAATAAACTTTGTTTTTTTTAATATAGTTCCTAGATTTATTAAAACTTTTTATTAGTTTCACTAAGAATGTTACTTAATTCTGGGTTAAGACCTTTAATTTTATTTTCTATCCTTCTGATTGACTTCCACAGTGCGATAGCTTTTCAGTTTTGTATTCCGTTGATGACGTTAGAATGGAGTCTGAACTTTTTTGCAACTCACTTTTATTAAATATAATCATTCTCCAATGGGCTTTAAATGCAATCTTATTGTAATATTTTCCCCACGAAAATTTATTAAATTTACGTCTTGATCGACGACTTTCAACACAAGTCCATTAATTATTTTTGAATTTTCAGGTAAATATATCACATTCGATGGAGCCTCTGTTATTTTATATCCAGGGCTAACGTTAAGTGAAAACTGATGCAAAATATGTGCCGACGTGTTATTTACATATGATCCACTCACAATATTACATTCAATGGTTATTGTATTAATTTTTGTTATAGAGTAATGTTCAATAGATGGCTCTAATATTCTTGTGCTAAAGCCCAATAAATAAGCGATAGAGTTCTGTTTATTTAAATAAATAAAATCAGGTGTGCTTTTAATATATGTTTGTAATGTATTATAATTTGCTTGTATGTCAAGAGTTCCTTTCTCATTCCGATTATGATATTTATTTTTCAGTAATTCAGCTATATCAGCTAATTCATATGATCCAACTGGAATTTCTATTGCATTATTACCAATATTAAATAAATTGTTTTCTACGTCAACATTCGGAATCGAATGATATGTATCAAAGCTTATTAACCCACAAACATAATTTTCATTTAGTTCCATCGGTGGAAAATAGTTTGCAACAAGATATGAAGAATTTCCGTTTAATGGTAATATAATGGACATTTTAAGGACTGATGTATAAATGATTTATTAGTTAGATATACAATGATTTTTATAATATATTATTGATATTAATCCAAGAGTTGTGATCTGATGAAAATCCTAACCATTTTACATAAACCTTATTCCTTTTTCTTTTTAAAATTTTTTAAACCAAATATGTTTCTGGAAATTTAGTTTTCAGTAGCTCAGCTTAGTAAAATCCACCTTTAATTTCATGACCTCGATAGTCTTTTAATATAAACATATTTGGGTTTGTATTTTTATAGTCTTAATTTTAAATTGTTCTATAGTCCGATTTGGTATGTAACCTTTATCAAATATATGCTTATACAGTATTTATCTCTTATATGCACGCCGGTTATAAGCATTTACCGCTTTTATGCACTTGTTTTTATACGTTTGTTATATAAAATACACCCAAATATTTTTTGTATAAGCATTTCCCGCTTATATGCACCAAAAATCGTGCAAATTTGGAAGAGCATATAACCGGTAAATATTGTATTTACTTATTCGAACATTATCATTCACTTTGAACTTTGGGTTTTTAAATATTTTTAACCCTCATACGGTCTTCGGGTGAAATTTCACCCATTTTCAATTTTAAAGCCATATATCTTTTACAAATTTTACTTAATACAAATGAAACTTTTTCTAATTTTCTAAATTAGTATTTTGCATTAAGAAAACGAAAAATTTTCTTTACATAATAAATAATTTCGAAAGTATTTGAAAAATTACGTTAAAGTCCCTCGGGTGAAATTTCACCCATTAAGAAAATTGTGTAATAATTATTTTATAATGATAACCTTTATGACAGAAATTAAATATTTCTGGCAGCACAGTCCAACCATATGTTTTCTTTCTTTTCTTTTAATTTGAAAACAAGTTCAGGTTGTGGCAATTTTATTTTTGAAAAACTATACTTTCTGCATTTTGTAAGAAAATACCGAAAATGTCCAGATATAGGAAGGTAAATAAAAATATTATTGAGGAATAAAATTGTTACTGAAAAACTAAAAAATGGTGAATTTCTTAGCGTTTGTCTGATGACGAAATTGAACAGATAATGGAAAGTTTGGAAGAAAGTGATGCAGGAGAGGGCTCTGTTTCAGATTCCTAAGAAGATATTGAAGAAATTCCGCATTATTCTAGTGATGAAAGCGATGAAGAAGAATTAGATGTGCGCACTCAAACAAGCATTTTATCTAAAGATAAAAAATTTACACAGTCTACTGAGTTGTCAAGATCTGTTGGACGAGCATGTGCAGAAAATATTATCCGCGATCGAGTTGGAATAACTTATTATGCTTCAAGTCGCATTGCTAGTATAAACGACGCATTTTTGACATGTTTTCCAGAAACTTTACGAAAAATTATCATAAAGTATACAAATGGAGGGGCTTCGCGTTTATGAAAATGGTTGGCAAGATATTGATGATGTCTCATTACAATCGTATTTGGCCTACTTGTATTGGCTGGCGTGTATAAATCACATGGTGAGTCACTAGAAAGCTTGTGGAGTGAAGAAACAGGAAGATCTTTATTCCGATCAACGATGTCATTGAAAACAATTCAAAAAACTGTGTCGAGTTATTTGATTTGATGATAAGAACAGCAGAAATGAACGCAGAGCTCGTGATAAATTAGCTCCAATCAGAGAGCTATGGGATAAATGGGTAGATAACCAACAACGTATTTATATCCCACATGAAAACGTTACAGTTGATGAGAAACTATTGGGATTCCGAGGCAGATGTTCATTTAAGCAGTATATGCCGTCGAAAGCCGCAAAATATCACATAAAACTGTGGGTTCTGTGTGACAGTGTGACAAATTTTGCATGGAATTTGCAATTATACACTGGTAAGTCAGCTTCTGATGCAGCACCCGAAAAAAATCAAGGCCAAAGAGTGGTTCTAGACCTAATCAGAGATCTAAAAGGGCGAAATATAACGTGTGATAATTTTTTTACATCATATGACCTTGCGCTTGAGTTGCTAAAAAGAAAGAACACTATTTTGGACACAGTACGGTCCAATAAAACGTTTTTGCCGCAATCAAGGAAACAAGAACTTCGTAAGCGTGCAGTTTTCTCTAGCATGTTCTTTTTCAACGACAAGATTTCACTGGTGCAATACGTTCCAAAAAAGTACAAAATTGTCAACGCCCTTAGTACTCTTCATTATGACAAATCTGTATTGAATAAAGGAAATAAGTTGCCCGAGATTATATCATTTTATAATAAAACTAAAGCCGGGGTAGACACCTTAGATCAGCTGGTGGGTACTTATACGGTGAAAAGAAAAACTAATCGATGGCCCCAAGCATTGTTTTGCATTATGATTGACATATCAGCAGTAAATGCGTACGTGTTGTGGCAAGAAATGAACAACGATTGGAATAAAGGAAAACTACACAAAAGGAGGTTGTTTCTTCATGAACTAGGAATGGAATTAGTCAAAGCGGAAATTCAGCGGCGTCCTCATTTACCAAGGTCAGATTCTGCAATTACGTTGGTGAACATCATACGTCAAAATAGTGATGAGCCTTCTACGTCATCAAATGGGAAATGAAGAAAACTGAGTCCGGGTTCCCGATGTGAAATTTTCCCGAAAAATGATAGGAAGGCTTATTCGTCATGTGCAACCTGCCAAAATTTATTTGCGGTCAACACAAAATTGCAAATTTTATATGCAGCAATTGCAACGAGAAAAATTAGTTAGTTATTTTTATTTTTTTGGTTATTTTTTATTTTTACTATATCAAGCTAAATTTTTGTTTGTGATATTAACATCCGGTTGAATTTAATGGATGATTTAAGTTGTTTTTATTCTTTAATTTATTATTTTATTGAAGACTGAAAATTAAAAACATATGTAAATAAAAAAAGTTGAATTAAATGAAAAAAAAACAAATATTTTCATTACAAAATCAGTAAATATTACACATGGGTGATTTTTCACTTGTGTTGTTTCATTGATGTAGGAGTTTTACACTCTGGCTTATCGGGCCAGCAAGCAACCCCCAGTTATGTTGGAGGACCAAATGACCAGAATTTCCTCTAAGTCGATGTTGGAGTTATACCGCCCATGGTCGGTCGTCAGAGCCTCGTTGGTTGTAACAGGGTGCACCACGTGCAGGTGAGGTTGACTATTGAGCAGGAGAGGCTATGTCTATTTGTACCTTTTGGTGAGTATATAGATATATTCGCATCACTGCCCCTTGCAACCCGAGGGACTCTACTGTAACATATTTTGAGGAACGTATGAGGGTTAAATTGTTGTAGACTGTATCCAATAAAAATTTTTCATTTGATGAATTTACTTCATTTGTCGCCATCTTTATTGTTCTATGAAATGTATTATATTTGTCAACAAGCTCTTGATATATGTTTATCCATTTGTATGTTCCTTGGTAGCTAAACTCTTTCCACATCATTCCTTTTAAAGTTCTATTAAATCGTTCTACTATGGATGCCTTCAGAACACTATATGTGGAGTAGTGATCGATTTTGTTTGATTGCATTAGTTGATGAAATTGATTATTGAAAAATTTTTTGCCATCATCTGTTTGTACTCACTATATATATATATATATATATATATATATATATATATATATATATATATATATATATATATATATATATATATATATATATATATATATATATATATATATATATATATATATATATATATATATATATATATATATATATATATATATATATATATATATATATATATATATATATATATATATATATATATATATATATATATATATATATATATATATATAGATATATATATATATATATATATATATATATATATATATATATATATATATATATATATATATATATATATATATATATATATATATATATATATATTTCAGCATCATCCTTAAAAGTGAGTATGTTTAAGAACTTGGATAAAATATTTGAAAATTAACATTAATATTTTTAGATTTGTTATATATATATATATATATATATATATATATATATATATATATATATATATATATATATATATATATATATATATATATATATATATATATATATATATATATATATATATATATATATATATATATATATATATATATATATATATATATATATATATATATATAATTTCTTAAAAAGATGTTCTCATATTGTTTCTGATGAAGATAAATATAAACTCATCAATATTCAATCACACCTAGGGCGATCTAGTGAATTGAAAACCAAGAAAAATAGATTTGGAGAACATTATGAAGATTGTGCTTGGCCTGACAATAACACAATATGTGGCCCAGATACCTGCTCCTGTTCGTACTATAAGAGAAAAAATATAGAAGCAGAAGAAGAAGCAAAACAGCTAATACAAAGTTATTACAATATATAAAATCAGGGCCGTCTTTGGATATGCCGGGGCCCTCGAGCATATTAGAATTCGGGGCCCGCCAAACAGTAAACAAACATAACGACAAGAAAGCAATTGTTGTTCGATAGCAACCGTTTTTCGCACCTGCTGTCCCATTATATTAATATATTCATTGCAAATATTTGCAAACATATATAATGTATTATTACCTTTTTCCCGATTTCCGCAATTTTTCGTGCGATCAGGAAGAAAAGGATCAAATTCATTAATTATACTGTACAAAAATTTTTGAATTTTTCTCTAAATAACAAGCAAGGGCTCAAAAAATATATATGCGTGCATCGGCGTTTTAAACGTTTGCATCTGGGACTTATTTTAAGAGGAGTTAAATTTCCCACCTTTTAGCACATTATTTTAGTGAATCCGTATTAGGAATGCCGAAAATCCCAGGATTTTTCGGCCTTGACAAATCCCGAATACCGGTATGCGTATAAAAAATCCCGGAAAATTCCGAAATATTTAATCTGCATTTTTAAGTAAGATTCTTATACGAAAAACTCATAATGAAAATCAACAATTGTAACAATAATTTATGTATCTACTAAATTGCATATCAATGTATGACATTATATCACAGTAAGGGACCTCTTGAAGTCAGGGGCCCTGGACACGGGCCCCGTGTGCCCTTATGGTAAGGACGGCACTGTATACAATGTAACTAAATGCAAAATTTGCAATTTTTATAAAGCCTAATAGCAAAATAAAAATTTATAAGTCGGAAGTTATTATTATTTGGTTTTAGTTCACAATAATTGAATTAAAGTAAATTCAAATTACTTTTAAGAGTGGATGATGACAGCGTAGCGGCTGTCGAAATTAGTAGTACTAATCCGTTCTGCTAGTCTGAGTAGATATTCTAATTTTGAATTTGAATTTACATTAATTCAATTATTGTGAACTTAAGCCAAATAATAATAACTTCCGACTTATACACATTTTCAGTTCAAATAATATTTACGTACAAATATTAAAATTTGCGACGGCACCCGCAAAAAGTTGAATACATGTGTGGTTTCTGCGGTCTAATTTAAAACAGAAAAATCAGACTGCAAATTATGACACAAATATAAAAACCTGTTAAAAAACATGTACAACAACAATAGCTTGATTTATCGTAGGCGGAGCTTACGTACAAGCAAAAACTAATAAAAATAAGAGTTGGAAAAATTGGAATATAGAATCGGAAGGTGAAATTTGTTCGGCTCACCATATTAATAAAAGGAATAGGACTCGTATTCTATTTCCTCATAAATTTGGTTAAATAGCTGATGTTTCATTAATACTAGTATCCATGATCAAACGTGGTAAAAGCGAACAAAGGACGCTGATGATGACAGCGTAGCGGCTGTCGAAATTAGTAGTACTAGTCGGTTCTGCTAGTCTGATTAGATATTCTAATATTCCACTCTTAAAAATAATTTGAATTTACATTAATTCAATTATTGTGAACTTAAGCCAAATAATAATAACTTCCGACTTATACACATTTTCAGTTCAAATAATAATTACGTACAGATAAAAAAAAAACATTTATATAAATGCTGATTTTTATTTATTAAGAAATTAACATATATGTATAAATATATTTGAAAATGTAAAATATAAGTCTTAAAGTCTCTTCTCTATCTCCTCTAGAGCTTTCACCAGTAAGTCGTCCTGTCCATCATTTATAGCATCATATGGCGCAACAGCTTTTAGCATGTTTTCCTCGTCCCCATTTTCATACATGTCCAAGAAAATCGGCACATCTAGAGGTGGAAGGGTGAGCACTTCCTTTATCTCAATATTTCCCCTCTTAAACAGGCGTTGTTGGGTGTTGCCCTTGTCGTTGCTGTCTCTGATGTTGTCTTGAGTGTTGTTCTTCTCGTTGCTGCCTCTGATGTTGTTGGTTCCGTTGATGTTTCTGATGTTATCTTGGGTGTTCTCTTGTCGTTCCTGGCTCTGATGTTGTTGGCTCCGCTGATGTCTCTGATGTTGTTTTGGGTGTTGCTCTTGTCGTTGCTGTCTCTAATGTTGTTGCTTCTCTTGACATATTTAAAAATGTTTTAAGATTATGTTTTTTAATTTTCCTGTGTATGGGGGTGTCCCATACAGCTTTCTTTAAAACAATATTATGCTGTTTTAAATAATGGCGTTTTTTATTTGAAAAGGTCAAAAACGTAATTATTTTGCAAAATTCACAACATAATAGCTCTGTTCAATAAGTGAAAGTTGTTACTAGTTGTTACTGGAATGTGTTCACGTACTCGAAAAACTAGCAACGAGAGAGTGAAAGAAGAGCATAAGATGCTGCGAGAAAAAATTTGTTGCAAGTTTTTGCTAGTAAAATTTTTACTAGCAGGAATTATCCAAATAGCTGTTTAGATCTTTTGTTTACAAAATTAATGTTGGAAAATTTCATGAAAAAGTAAACTTTTTATAATTTTAATGAATTTTTAAGTAATTAATACTTTTTAAGAAGTCAAAAATATTAAATACGGTAAGATTGGATATTTTTCTTTAATTTGACTGCAGCAGTGGCCGTTAAAGAGTTTAAAACGCCTGAATTGGGTGGCAGAAAATTTTCCACCTTAAGGCTAAATCATAAAGGTTACACCCCAACTATTATGTGAGGCAAATATAAGAAAAAAAACCTGGCAAGTTCCTGCAAAAAACTAATTCAACTAAAGTAATAAAGAAAATTCCAGAACTGCATTGAAATTAACTTTATTTCTACTGTTTACAGATATTTTACAAAAAAATACTTATGTATAAGCAGTTGTATTATTATTTCTGCTATTTAAATACTTTACACATAAAGTTTTCTTTACGGACAGTTAAAAGGTAACACTTTTTTATCCTAAGTTTTGTTCATGTACCGCAAAATGACAAAATGTTCATATATTTCTTACGATATGTCTAACTTTTCATACAAATTACTAACAGCTAATGTAAAGTTTTTTGGGTGTACAAACTCTTTATTGTGTTACTTGCACATTTTTTTCATATCTGGGAGAGTAATTTTACAAATTTCTGCTTTACTCTCTCGTTGCTAGTTTCTGCTAGGAAAGTAAATGAACAGACCTAATTTTCCGTTCATATTAAAAAAAATAGTGTTTCAAAATCTTATAAATTTTTTCAGTAATCACAATAGAACGATATCAAAGACTAGAATTTTGTTCGCAAAAATACCGCATTGTATACCTTTTCTGGACATACTACTACATATGTATATACATACATCTACAGATAATTATATTGGTTTTGGAAATTTCCATATCCTTTTTTCTTAAGTAATAAAACATAGTAACAAATTTACGATCTTGTAAATTAGTGAGTTTAAACAATGAAGCATAAAGATTTGTTTGTCCTTCATACATATATATTTTTGTAATGAGTTTTATTTCCCAACCCTTTTTCTGTATCCTTTTCTTAAATTGTAGTTTTTCTTTGTTAAACATTTTTATATAAATGGAAAAAGTAATAAAACATAGTAACACATTTTCGACCTTGTAAATTAGTGAGTTTAAACAATGAATCAACAAGATTAGTTTGTCCTTCATACAAATATGGTTTTTGTTATGAGTTTTTTTCCCGCTCCCTTTTTCTCAAAAACAAATTATGGTAACTTAGCGTTTTATTGCAATGACAATACTGAATTAGTAATCGTACCAGCTACTTAATACCAGTTATTAATATTACAACATCATTATTATGATATACATATTTTCGTCATTTTTTACTCGCTTACCTTTTTCCTTCTGAATAGATAAGAATTGAGTTCGTTATATAAGAAAAGTACAAATTAATATTAACCTCGTGTTTTATTTTATTTGGGAATCCACAACAATATTGGCGACGAGGAGGTAGAAACTTCAATAAGGAAAAAAGAGAAGATACAGAAATGGACATCGCACAATTTAAGGCGTTTATGGAAATCCAGAATAAAATTTTGGAGACAATGAACAGTAACGCAAATAGTGGTAGTGCACGGACGATAAGTATTGGGGCAAATACAGCATTAGTCCCAAATTTTGAAGTGTTAGACACCACAAAGGAGTCTTTCAGAAACTACAAATTAAGGTTTGAAAATTACACAGCCATGAAGGGCATATAAGCCAACACACAATACTCTGCGAATTTATTGCTAAATTCCATCGGATCGAAGAATTTTGCCATTGTCACAGCTCTGGCAGCACCAAAGAATCCAAACGATGTCACATATGAAGAATTATTACAACTTCTGCAACAACATTTATCACCGCAAAATACCAGGAAGATATTTCAATTGCAGAATACGTTGCAAAATTAAGAGAGGATATTGGTGACTGTGAATTTTACTGCGACTGCAAGAAATCTGTGGAAAATCTTTTCTTACGTGCACAGTTTATTCGTGGCATTAGAGATAATGCGACAGGGGAACAATTACTCCAAAACTAATTATGCAATTTTTCGGAGATAGTACAGAAGGCTATTGCGCTAGAGGCAGCAAAGAGCGATTCGAAGCAACTGGCACAGAAAACGAGTCAATCAACATCGGCAGAAATCAAAAAAATTTCTGAAGGGAAAAAATTTCAGAACAACCGTAAGTCAAACAAACAAAAATCAAAGAATGATAAATTCAACGTTGATCTTAAATCATTGGGGCTTGGTGGTTTTGTTTAAGATGTGGTAAAAACAACCACTATTCGAAAGATTGTCTTAGCAATAAACATAACCTCAAATGCGCTGAATGTGGGAAAACAGGTCATGTGGTCAAAGTGTGCATTAAAGCGCATGTAAAAAAAAGCAACATGAGTCAAGAATCTACAAATAAAAATCAAGAAACACACCATTATGGGGTTTTAAGCGTGAAAGAGATACATCAAAACAAAATTTTTAAGTTAATAAATATTGAAGGCAAATCGATTAAATTTGAAGTTGATACGGGATCAAAATATACGTTTTTACCGCGCGACCAGTATTATAAACTTAACCTCAAAATTCGTCTTTCTACAACAGCAATGAATCTTAAGTCGTACACTTCCGATACGTTTACAACTGATGGTAAAGTTAAAGTAAATGCACAGTATAATGGTTCGTCGATAAATGATGATGTATACATTGTTCCTGAAAATTATACAGCTATCCTTGGTCGTGACTGGTGTCGGAAACTAAAATTGAAACTCAATTGGGATGAAATCTCCTCAATTAACCAAGTAAGTGATGCAGGATTATTTAATTCAATTACAGATGAATTTAAAGAAATTATCCTACATAAAATTGGCTGCGTTAAGCAATATGTAGTACAGTTATTTCCGCTTAATTGAGTTTCTAAAAATGCACGACTTTTGACGCAATTAAACGGGAACTCAATTAAGCAATACTCGGTTAATTGAATCGCCGACGCAATTAAACGAAAATCGCTTAATTGAGCAATATGTGCAATAAAGCGAAACACACTTGCGTAGATGGAAAATAAAACTCATTTCTTTAGTTACATATTAAGTTGAAAAATTGTTTAGGTTTATTAAAACAAAATAAAAATCAGGTACGTTCATCATACAAGGTTTATAAAGGAACAAAAATCACAAAATTCAATATAAAAGGATAGTGATTGGGGCTCCCCCTTAGTTATCATACAAAAAACCGATGGGGGTTACGATTGTGTGTTGACCATAAGGTGGGTGTAAACGAACGTATCGTGGACGCCCATGGCCCAATACGAAAAATTCAAGACATATTCCATTGTTTACGTAACTCGAAATACGTTTGCATGCTAGACCTTTACAAAGCTTATCTGCATATACCAGTGGATGAGGATTCGAGTAGAATCCAAACAATAGCAACACACAGAGGCACCTATAAAGTAAATAGACTTTCATTCGGCATTAAAACAGCCCCTTCTGAATTTAATAGAATTTTAAACCAAATTTTGCGAGATGTCCCAAAAACAGAAGCATATTTTGATGACATCATCATACATGGTGAAACAAAATCAGAATGTAAAGAAAATTTAATAAAATGTTTAAAACAGTTATCAGCCCACGATTTACAACTGAATAGAGATTAATGTAGTTTTTTCCAAGAGGAAATATAATTTTTGGGACATACAATTAAACACAATACAATTTTGAAATCGAGAAGGAAAATAGCAGCCGTCACAGAACTCCCCAGGCCTAAATCGATTGATGAGGTGAAGCGATTTCTAGAAATGATCACTTACTATTCACGCTATATTCCCAATTGTTCAACAATCACACCACCGTTGCGTAATCTCACTAAGAAAAATGTAAAGTTTAATTATAATGGTGCTTTCAAAAAGATTAAAAAAGAAATAATTAGCGATCGTGTGCTTGTTCCTTACGATCCTACACATCCACTACAATTAGCTTGCGACGCTAGCCCAACTGTGAAAACACAAGGAAACTAAATAACTCAAACACTTTGTTTAACAAGTATATTTGTTGAGATGTTGACTCTTTAAGGGTTGAAGACAGACTGATCATGAAGTTAATAAAATGAAAAGAAGCTGAGTAATAAGAATTCATGTATAGTAATAAAGTAAAATAAATAAAAAATACATAGGCGTCACAGTTAGGCTTACAGCTCGGCCATCCTGTTTAATAAGCATCCTCGCTGTCGCAAATGGAATAGTCATCGTCATCATCATCATCATAGGGTGGAAGCGAGAACCACGGCTTTATACCATCGGACGCATAGACTGAGCAGTAATGACGCTGTTTTCGGCTTGAACCTGGAATATCTTCGACGAGATACCTATCATTATCTAGAACTTTTGAGATCCAGAATGGACCTTTAAAACGGGGTTCTAATTTTCTAGAATTCCCACTACTTGGGGCCTCGTTGCCGAAGAGGACTAAATCTCCTACTTGATATTGCTTTGGCTTCGAATGGCTCTGGTCAAATCTCAGCTTGGCCTTCTCTCGACTGGTTTCAATATTTTTCATAGCTGATTTGTGTAATTCATCTAGTTTGACTAATCGTTCTTCATGCGGCACTGAATCTAGATCATCTTCCCATTGATGATCATTCTGTATGAACGGCAGTAACATTGACAAAATGGTGCGGTTCATACGTTCGACGTGACCATTCGCTCTCGCGATACGAACAGCGTTGAGAATGTGCGTTATTGAGTGGTCGTTACAATATTTACCGAAGTCCTTGGAGGTAAAAGCTGTCCCGTGGTCGGTTATAATTCGCTCCGGTGTGCCAAAGAATCCATTTACCTCATCCAATACTTTTAATACATATTTAGTGGCGGTACTCGGTAGCGCTCTTATAATGGTGTATTTTGTAAACGAATCTACTAGTACCAGAACATATTCATTTCGCTTCCTTGACCCAATAAAAGGTCCTAAATGATCAAGATGTATTGTTTTAAACGGTATTGGTTCGAGGCTGCTGAAATGATATTGACCTTCTTTAACTCCCCCCTGCTGTTTGTTAAACGCACACTGCACACATGATTTTACAAACGATTTGATGAAATTTCTCATGCGTGGAAACCACTTCAACTGCAATATTTTCTCAATTGTTCTATCCACACTTAAATGTCCATTACCTTCATGAGCATCTAGAGTAATTTTATATCGCAGCGATTTGGGTACCACCCAAAGTGTCTTCTCATTGTACATCTTGTATAAACGACCATGATCCAGCACAAAATATTTTTGAACGTCCTTATCCTTATTGCAGACCCTTTTTACCAATTTCTGAAGTTTTTTATCTAGCAGTTGCCAGTCAGATATATCGACGTCCGCTTTGTCGATTCGCAATGTTGCTGGTTTCATCGGGCTGGGTTCCTCATTAGGCATTCGGCTTAGTGCATCCACATGAGCCATTCGTTCCTCCGATTGGTTGTCGATTTCAATGTCAAAGTCTTGAATGCGTAACCACCATCGCGGTATTCGGTGAATCAGCTCTCTTTTGCTCATAGCCGTTTTAGCTGCGACACAATCGGTGACGACTTTCAATGATTTCCCGTATACGTAGTATCTAAACCGCTCCAAACCTTCAACTACAGCTAATGTCTCTAGCTCATAACTGTGCATGTGTCTTTCTATTGAGCTATTCGAGCGACTATAATACGCAATCGGCTTCCACATTCCGCCAACATTCTGCATAAGAACTGCTGCCAACCCAATAGAACTAGCGTCTGTGTGTAGTTGATGATCAGCTTCAACATTAAAGCCTGCTAATACTGGTTCTGATACTAATGCGTCTTTTAGCCTTTCAAACGCTTTTTGTTGTAATTCACCCCACTGAAAAACTTCATTCTTTCGTGTTAAAAGGCGTAGTGGTTCAGATATGACTGCATATACAGGAATGAATTTTCTTAAATACGAGCTTAAACCAAGGAATCGTCGAACTTCCGTTAAATTTTCTGGGCGATTAAAATTTACGATCGCATCAGTTTTGGCTTTACCTGTTCGAATTCCACCTTCAGCCAACTGGTGACCCAAAAACGATATAGTACGCTGGAAAAATTGCACTTTTCAGGATTCAACGTCAGCTTAAATTCTCGTAGAATATCAAAAATACGTTTTAGCCTCTCAACCATTTCGAACTCACTTTCTGCTCCAATAAGTATGTCGTCCATATAGTGAATCATATCTCCTGGTTGAGTTTTATCTTTAATTTTCGCCATTAGACGTTGAAAAGCTATTGGAGCGTTTTTGAGTCCAAAGGGCATTCTCTTGAACTCGTATATTCCTTCTGTAGTCACAAACGCAGATTACTTTCGGCTATGAGGCTCTACAGGAATTTGATAATAACCGCTGTTCAAATCCAACGACGAAAACAATTTGTATTGCATCGCCTCTTGCAACCTCTCTTATATATTAGGCATCGGATATATTTGCTTCTTCATGTGACTATTAAGCCTTCTATAGTCTACGCAAAATCGGTCATCTCCATTTTTCTTTTTAACCAAGATTATAGGACTCGCGTATTCGGACTCTGATGGAACTCTAATGTCATTCTGAAGCAGTTCTTGTTCCATGTCATTAACAATGCATTTATTAGGTGCTGGTACGCGATAAGGCGCTTGCGCGATCGGTTTGTCAGTATCGAGTTCGATTTTTAGTTCGATCAAGTTTGTCTTACCAATTTGACTTCAATCAATAGCAAAAATATCATTGTATTCACTTACCAACGTGAGCAGAACAGCTTTCGTTGGACCGGATATATCAATTCCGGTTATATCAATTCCGCCTCGATCAGAATTCGAGACTTCATTGTTTTTAAGTTTAAATTGACCATTTTCCATCAAACCTGTCACTTTTTGGTCGCCAAAATGTTTCGCCCAATCAGCACATCTTTTTCCAACAAGTCGTCGTCTGTTACGTAGAAATCTGTACAAAACTTTACATTGTCAACTTCAACTTCCGCCTTAAAACAAGATTTTAATGTATAGTGATAATGTAACAATGCATTTAGGTACATACATTACTATATATACCTATATACATTATTGTAACTAGCTTTTTAAGATCATTAAATAAAAGAACATTCAAGAAACAACATGGTGTCAGGTGATTGATGGCTGCATTTCTTTTATATAAAAACAGTTAACATATATATATATATAAAAGTGGTATACACACAGTCAAATAAAAACGTGAAAGTAAAAAAAAAGTCAAGCAAAAATTGATAAAGTAATTATTTAACTTTACAAACAGTCAGTCAACAGAAAAAAACAACCTTAAAATAAAAAACTGTTCTAAAAGAAATAAAAGCCAAAATGATAAAATCCAATGAGAGTATCCTCGAGCAGCAACAACCAATTGCAATTTCAACGGCGGTACCTCCTCTGAATGTGAATGGGACAAACCTGTGCGTGGAGTGGAAGAACTGGAGCAGTGCCTTCAAGATTTTCATGAGAGTGTCGGGGTTAGAAGATCAATCCGATACACGTAAAGTGGCATTAATGTTACATCACATGGGCGCGCATACACTCCAAATGTTGACATAGACACCATACAGTATGATGACTTATGGAAAAATTTTGAGTCACATTGTAGGAATTGACTTGCCGCAATTTTGTGGTTGCCCTTGACGATGCACTTTTTGGCAATTAATACAGCGCGGTCGACGTTGCGGTTCCGGGCAATTATACGAATAATGGCCTACTTCTAAGCAATTATATTACTTATTGTCTTTCTTTTCAATACCGTCAGGCTTTTCTGTTTTTATTTTTACCGTACCCGTCTCGCCTTTTGAAACATACGCATAATTCCCGTATTTAGTCGCTGGCGTATTGCGTAGAAATTCCGCAAATGTCTCTCGCATTTCCCGTAACGACGAAAAACGCATCGCTGCAGTGGCAGATTGAAGTTTACGATTTTTTAAACCGTCAGGCGTATATTTAGTTATTGCCTGATCACTTAAACCATATTTTTTACCAAGAGCGGAAATTCTAAAACAATAATCGACTACGCCTTCGTTTGACTCTCTATATATATTCACCATTTTTTTTTGTGCATCTCCGCCTCGTCCAAATGCACACCGAACTCCTCCACCAATTTTGCAGATAACTCGCTCCAACTCGTAAAAATTTCATTCGACCCATCCAACCATAATTTTGCCGAACCTTTCACTTTGCCGTACACTAGCAAAATCAAGGCCTTTTCGTCAAAATGATATGCCCCCAAAGCCGCACTTACTCTACTAACGAATTGTTCAGCACTCAATGACGTGTCATCCGTAGGGTTAAACTCAGGAGTAGTATCAGCTATTTCCATTATCGAATAATGTGTACCATTTATGTGAGGAGTTTCTTCGACTACAGGCACGACAACATTAGGTGATACATTTTCGCGATTTACGTTTTGCGCCACTGTTTGTTAGTTGTTGCATTATCGTTTTCAGTTCATCTAGTTGGACCTGAAAGCTAGATTCCTGCGACTACATTACAATTTCCTCAGACCCGATTTCCTGAGTAAGCCGTAGGATAAGTTCGGTTTTATTACCCGTTGTTATTAAATTACGTTCGCGGAGTAAGTTCTTTAATTGGTCAGCTTTCCAGTCAGATACCTTCACTAACATTTTTTATCTGTACAAATTATTACTCGAACCACCCACTGTAGTTTAACGTCTATTTTTTTTTCTCTATTTATAACAAAAATCTTTTGCTTATTCCTGTCTTTCCTTATTTTCTAAATGAAAATAATTTATTTCACTCTCTTGTGTTTTTTCTGTTTTGTTTGCTTTTTTCCCCGTTGAGTGTGATTTTTGTACTGTTCTTTCTATTTACCGAATTCTTGTTTCTATATGCTGCTATGCTTTAACATCATTATATACGACTGCGTAACGTTCACATACATACATACGATCAAAATTCTCTCTTAATCTACCACGTACCGACTAGTACAAACACAGACACATTCGCGCACACTCGCGTAAGTTCTGATCTCACTTCTGATTCGTAAACACAAGGAAAATAAATAACTCAAACACTTTGTTTAACAAGTATATTTATTGAGATGTTGACTCTTTAAGGGTTGAAGACAGACTGATCATGAAGTTAATAAAATAAAAAGAAGCTGAGTAATAAGAATTCATGTATAGTAATAAAGTAAAATAAATAAAAAACGCATAGGCGTCACAGTTAGGTTTACACACGTTATAGATGGACAAGAATGTGCAATTTCATTCGCATCAAGATCACTTACAGACGCTGAAAGGAATTACTCCCAAATCGACCGAGAAGCCTTGGCAATAATTTTTTCAGTAGATCATTTCTATCAATACTTATTTGGGAGGCCATTCACGCTCATTACTGATAATCAACCCCTTGTTCGAATTTTTCATCAGAATGCAAAGCTACCACGAATGACCTTTTCGCGACTACAAAAATATGCAGCTTTCCTTTCGGGATTCGACTACAAAGTTGTTTACAAAAAGGGCATCGAGAATGTTAATGCCGACTGCTTATCACTTCAATAAAATCATAAAATTTAACTGACAGTGCTATCAACGAAGAAGTGAACAAAATCTGTGAATCGTCAATACAACAGATTTCAACATTAAACCTAGATTTCAAGACTCTACAGGTGGAAACGGAAAGAGACCCACAGCTATCAATAGTGTTACAAAACCTTCGAAATAATCGAGTAGAAGATACCATGTTTACGATCAACAATGGAATAATTTTTAGAGGACAACGCGTGGTAATTCCTTCTAGTTTGCAGCATGGCGTTCTAGCAGAACTACATCAAACCCATATTGGGATTTCAAAAATGAAGCAGCTAGCTCGCCGATACGTCTACTGGACAGCTATTGACAAGGATATAGAGCTGGTGGTAAAATGATGTACATCTTGCGGGTGTGTAAAGTCAAGTCCACCAAAAGCTAGGCTACATTCGTGGGAGGAGCCAGAACATAATTGGCAGAGGCTTCATATTGATTATGCAGGTATGTTTCATGGGCATTATTATTTCGTCGTCATGGATGCAAAATCCAAGTGGGCCGAAATTGGCGTAACATCATCTGCACCTAGCTCTGGTTCAACTATAGAAATATTACTCGATTTGTTTGCGAGGCATGGGTACCCAGATCTGATCGTGTCCGACAACGCCACGATATTTACCAGCACCGAATTTCAATTATTTTGTGCTCATCGAGGCATTACGGCTTAGCCGAACGTAATGTTCAAACGTTAAAACGTCGACTCGAGTCAATGGCAAACGATAGCCGTTCTGTACGTACAAAAGTACGTGAGATACTTTTCAGATATAGAGCTACGCCCCTTATAAATGGAAAAACACCGTCAGAACAATATCTGAATCGTCAAATTCGCATCCAACTAGATGCACTAAAACCTCCCCCCTTCAAAATAAAACGCCCGTTGATTTTTGCAAAACTCGTGAGTTAAGCGAGGGCGATAGAGTACAAGCTCGATACTACCAAAATAACAAAAATCTATGGAAGTTAGGAACAGTCATCAATAAATTGGGTCATCTCCACTATCTAGTGAAATTGGATACAGGCTACGTTTTAAAACGCCATGTTAATCAACTTCAATCAACCATGATACCGCAGTCAGAAAATGTACAACATAGAGAATCACCGAAAGAGAACCAAGAGGGCATAACTCCTGGACCAAATCTTCAAGGCCTTGTGCAGGTCCCCACCAACGCTATTGCAGAAGACTCAGTCATAATACGAGTGATTCTGCTGCAGATCGATAACCAGATCTACCATCTCACCAAAGAAGCGCTCGTCTTCGCTGGCGTCCTGCTTATTTGGATGATTACATATCTGATTCCTAAGCTGTCCTATAAGCGAGGGAGAACTATGGTAACTTAGCGTTTTATTGCAATGGCGATACTGAATTAGTAATCGTACCAACTACTTAATACCAGTTATTAATATTACAAAATCATTATTACATATTTTTGTCATTTTTCACTCGCTTACCTTTTTCCTTCTGAATAGATAAGAATTGAGTTCGTTACATAATAAAAGTACAAATTAATATTAACCTCGTGTTTTATTTTATTTGGGAATCCACAATACAAATAGAAGTAGATTTAACCAAGGCACTCACACTCTGCGACATGTATAAGAAAAGCAAGCATGCGCATGTCTTTCTGAAGAGTTTTCCACACAAACAGATGTTTTACTTTGTTTTGGAAATTTCCATATCATTTTTTCTTAAGTAATAAAACATAGTAATAAATTTACGACTTTGTAAATTAGTAAGTTTAAACAATGAAGCAGAAAGATTTGTTTGTACTTCATTCAAATATATTTATGTAATGGTTTTCTTTCCCAACCCTTATTCAAAACACAAATAAAAACTACATTTAGCCAATGCGCCCACATACAGCGGCATACATAAGAAAAGCAAGCATGCGTATTTCATTGGGAAATTTTCTTAAATTTTCCTTTCTTTGTTAAGAATTTTTTGCATATCCCATGTTTAATGGAAAAAATAATAAAACACTGTAACGGATATATGACCTTATGTGTTGCACATGTGTGTTTAACTTTTCATTAAATTTTTAATTGTATTATCCTTTTTCTTAAAATGAAAATAAATAATAAACAAGATAACTCATTTCAACCATATAAAATGCAAGCATGCGCATGTCAAACATAAAAAAGAAAAGAATCAATAATCGGATTTCATTTCACTTTACTAAACACATTTATGGTTTTTTAAAAATTTCAAAGCTGCATAAAATTGGTAATGGCAAATAAAAATTTTGCTGTAGTTTAGTTCGAATATTTCAGAACCATTTGGTGATTGGCGTCCTTTGTAAATTATTGTCCAAATTTTGTCATTAATTTTAGCTAAGTAAGGATCCTCTCTGTTTAAATATTTAACGATTCTTTGCGGAAGATAATACCACTTATTGTTCTCTAAATATGCAATAACCTTAGATCCATATTGTGTAACCTTCCATTCAAAACTTAAAATTTTGTAAGGTTCATTTAAGGGAATATCATCAATTTTCGTGTATTCTGATTTTGTTCCTTGGGCAATGTTAATTATTTGTTGGTAGATCTAAAAGCAAACAAAAATTAATTAAATTTCTTAAATTTCTATATAATAAATAAAAAAATTCTAATATTATGTAAAACTGTATTCTTACCACTTTGTTAAACGTGATTTTTTGTTGAACGTGATTTCAAGTAACTTTGAAGAACAATAACTAAAAATTAGATTCTGAATGCTCTTTTATATAAAATTTGTGTGGCACAATCAAGTTTTTTAGTAAAATTACTCAAACGAGAATCTTATTAAAATATCTCAATTGAATTTCTCTTTCTTATTTTCTAATTGGATTGCTCCATATGGAAAATATATATGTATCATAATCGAAAATTTTCTAATTGGGTTAATCCTTATGGAAAATATATATGCATTATAATCAAATGTTTTTCTAATTGGATTGATCCGTATGAAAACTAAATAGAGATTGATCCCTATGTATTTTCCCATAAGGAGTGATCCTTATGAGAAAATACACGTGTGCCAGTATTCCCATAAATATACTACTACAATTGGAATTGGATTGGAATTCCGTTTCCAATCCAATTCCGTATCGGATTCTATGAACAGGTGGAAAGACAATAATAAAATTTTATATCAGCTTCAAAAACATGTTTGTTAAAACAATATATCATAATTTTTTTGGAGACCGAAAGGAGCTGAAATCCAATCTCGCTTCATCCTGGCTAAAGACTAGTACTGGCGCTGGATGCCGGACGGGCTAAGTCGTTTTCAAAAATTTTCGGGAGAGCTGGAGAACTAGCTTCAAATCACTCGTCAGATTTTCTTTAAGTTATTTATATATAATTGTCGTCCTTAAAACTTAGATACTTAAAAAAATGGTAGAGATTTGATGTAGACACGAATGGAGTCCATTACATAGGCGGTTAAGGGTTGTGACCACAGATATGTATGTGATTTGTAAATTTTGGGAAAAAATTTGATTCGTCAGACCTATGTATGTGCACTGGCTTACAATCATTATTTGTTGTTGAACAAAAACGACTACATCACAAAAAATCAGAGTACGTAATTGGGTATACTCGAAAGTTTGGCACTGGTTGCAGTATGTATGTATGTACATTAGGGTGCGCCTTATGTTTCAACTTGCTTAATTGTACCATAACTCCCCCTAGAAATGTTCTTCCCATTGAAAAAATATGTTTTGCAAGAAATTAGACTGATCTCATAACGGGAAGGCGTGGCTCATCCGCCCCTAAGTTGGTATAATATGTCAATATAATATAGAGTTTCCACATGGGTTATTTTCAAGTAAACTAATGCAATAAACTAGAGCATAAGAAAATGTAAAGCATAAAATACGATTTGATCGAATAAATCAGTCACGGACCAAGGGAAAGGGGGAATTAAAGATTTTTGCCTTGCCTCAAAGAAAAGTTTTTTATGATTTCCAAATTTGAAATTTTTAGCGGTATTTCTAAACTTCGTGGATTAATAGAAGAGATTCATTTGATACCAGTTTATTCGGGTTTGGCGAGATAAATCATTATCGGCGATGTTTTATTGTCGATAGAGCTATAATTTTCCAAGTTTTTTTAAGAATTAACGTTTACAGTAGTCAGTTTAGCTAAGCTATTTTTAAGCTCATTTTGTTGACGCAATTATTTCTAAAGTTATTAAATGCATGAAAAACCCATAAACAGTAAGGGATAATAATTCAGAATATCGAAAAAAGTGACTGTCTTGGTATTTGTTCCTAATAAAAGAGTTGACGATTTGAAAATCGACATAAAACACTAATTCATTTACAAGAAGTGGGCTTTGGATCGTTTGTCAAAAAATTACACTATGTGATTGTGAAAGTATATTTCTGAAATGACCTAGTGTATATTATAGGCCAACTTGATAATTTTGTGATTTTTAGAAATTCTATTACACCCCCAAAAATCGAAAGATCGATAAAATACGATTTTTGGGACTTCACGGACAAAAAATTTCACTGCGTTATTTCTGCGCCGATTTTAAATTTTTAAACGGTGTCGAATTTAAGCTTTCCATGTGTATATTAAATATTTTATTTTGGCTAGCATTTCGTGGAAATATTATTTTAAAAATTTTTTTTTCTGATTTTTAAAGTTTGGATTCTTTTTTTCAACACTTTACAATTTTTTCTTAAAAAGTGTATCTTATACCGATTAAAATAAACCCTAAAGGCCTTTTCAGACTATAATAAAAATATTAATAATTTTTAAGTAAATGTCTCCCTGATCTAATTTTGGTTTGAAGATTGAAAAAAAACATATAACAATTTATTATGTCATGGTTTCATTTTCCTCAAAAGTATTAATACTCTTATTATAGTCTGGAACGGCTTTAAGTGATTAAAATCGGTTGGGAGTTGTCAAAGTTACAAAATGTTCAAACAAAATTTCAATATAAAATAGTGCAAAACATTACCAGTGTATTGTAGAAGCTACTCACAATATAAATGGTAAATCCTACTAATATTATAAATGTGAAAGTTTGGATGTTTAATTTTTGTGTGTTTGAACCACTATAACGCTAAAACCGCTTAATGGATTTGAATGAAATTTGGTAGACGGATAGATCTGAGTCCGGAAGGACACATAGGCTATAAATTTTTTTCAAAAATAGGACCACGATGTTGTATGCAAATATATTAACGCGAGCGGAGCCGTGGGTAAAAGCAAGTAATACATAATTTGTAAACTACTTATTAGAGTTATAAACTTGAAATATCAATATATATGGAGCTATATTTACTTCATATTTTTTGCAAATATGTGCAGGTTACGAATCAACGACGCAATAGTGGGCAAAAACTAAACACATCGCTCGTGGAAAACTTTTTGTTCGTTTTAATTCTGCTTAAAAGCATGTAGAAAAAACACGACAATTATAGCTTACTAGTTATAATAATTTAAAAGATATTTATTATTACAGTGTCCTGGGAAGACGAACCACTCTACATTCTAAGATGTAACTCTTATTATTTATTACATATTATTATATTATTTCTAGAGACGAAATGGTCTTCCTCCGCAAAATTTTAGGAGACTTTGGCTCTTATAGTACGTTTCCATTTTGATGAAATTACGTAGATTTGGGAAATTACTTCGAAGCGTTTCCACTTATAGTATGTTTCCACCGGCATGATTTCGACAAATCATGGTCATTTGAGCAAATCATGTTGATTTATACATGATATACCATACATTTTGCATACGAGTAAATTATCTTAAAGTAGGTGATTTATTTTAAATTATGTCGAAAATACTATTTTTCGAACTGTATTTATCTATACAACCCTACGTTGCTTTTAAAATTACAAACTCCATCCCTGGGTCATCCATCAATTGTGATTGGCAATTTCGAAAAAATGACATTAAAGAATATTTAATTAATTTTAAATGTCAAACTTTATATGGAAAAAATTCAATTACAGCTGCTGCGCACACCGTATAAAGTAAATGCATCATTTGACCACGAAAATTCGAACACCAAACCACGCGCAAGCACGGTGGAAACACTTCGAAATAATTTACCTAAATCTACGTAATTTAAAGTTGGTGGTTGGTGATTTGGTGTTCGAATTTTCGCAGTCAAATGATGATAAGGTGTACGCAGCAGCTGCAATTGAATTTTTTCCATATATAGTTTGACATTTAAAATTAATGAAATATTTATTAATGTAATTTTTTCGAAATCGTCAATCACAATTGATGGATGACCCAGGGATGGAGTTTGTAATTTTAAAAGCAACGCAGGGTTGTATAGAGTATTTTCGACATAATTTGGAGCACATTAAGTCATTTGAGATAATTTACCAATATGAAAAATATATGGGAAATCATGTCGCAAATTATTTCATTTGGGCAAATGTAATATTTTGGCCGAAATTACGTATATGGAAACGCACTATTAAACAAAAATGTTATCAATATTCATATAAATGCTAATAATATCTTCGCTATCTATCGCTGTAACTTTGTATGAAATTAAAATATACTAAAATTGTGTTTGGTTGTATCATCGATATATTTGATCGAGTATCGTATCGACAAAATGGCGCATTAATGCATCCCTAATTAATAGTCTAAACTTGGTGTATTAATAGTGTTTCTGAAGAATTTTTTTTGGAAAAACATTGTCTTGTGGTAAGTTTTTAGGGGTTTTTGAAAATTTGGGGTTGCATGCGATAACGTCCATGGAATAATTGCTAGGCAGATTATTATTTCGGAAATCTAAGTCCGTTTGAGCCACGCCTTCTCGTTATTCGGTCCGGATAATTTTTTCCAAAGTTTATTTTTGAGCCGTGGAGAACATTTTTAGGGGGAGTTACATTCGAAATTTTGAAGAAAAAAATTAGGTCCATAGAGGTAAGGTGCACCATAATGTACATATATGCATGCCTAATGTGTTTTATATCTTACCTCTGCTATTCTATCGAAACGGGCAAACAGGTCATTAAGTATTTTCACAAGTTGTTGAGCAGATGTTTTGCTGGCGAGTTCGGTAAAGCCCTATTGAAAAGAATAAAATATAGGTATAGTACAAGTATATAGTACGTTTAAAAGTATAGGTTTTTTTTATATAAGTATTGTTAAAATTATCAGGTGCTCAATTCTGGGGGTCAATTCTTGTTCTATAAACTGTGAAATGAACAGAATTTTCACCTTTTCATAGTAGTTTTGATTCTCGTTTAATGAAACAATGAAAAGTAATGTCAATATATTTTCATACGAAAATCATTGCAACGAAACAAAATTTTTTCACAATTACACATCACTGCGATTCTTGTTTTGTGTAGCAGTGAAAATAACAGTCAAAAACTTTTCATATGAAAATTTATTTGCACAGAAAATTTATACATTTGGAGAATAGTAAGGTCAAACTTATAAGGGAATAAATGTTTTGCGTTTTATAATTCGTTTATTAATTAATTAAAGGATGATTTTGATCTTCCAAATGATAATTAATGATTTAAGTATAAAATACACAAAAAGTTATATTTCCGCACACGGACAGACACACATGTACACAATTCACACTGCAAACGCTTTGTCTCCCCGACAAAAACAAACAATACACTATTGGCTGATTCACAAGGTAGTCATAAATTCATATGTTTTAAAATAATAACACGAAAATATGACTCCTGTGAGCAACCCCTCATAAGTTAATGTGCTATTTCAAATTTGTATCAGGTGATAAAAAAAAGCAATTATAAATACTTGAAATCAGAATGTCAAGAACAATCGAAAAAATTTAAATAATACCCAGTTTGTTTTCAAAATATTCGACTTGTTAATAAAGTAAATAAAACCCAGCTGAATATCTTTTAAACTCTTCATTTTTAATTAAAGTAAAAACAAATTTCAACGCACACAGAAAGTGAAATGGTTCAAATACATAAACATAAACGAAACCAGCTGCTGCCGGTGACTGAGCTGTCTAATTTTCCACTCGGCTACTAGTGGCTCCCAGCCAGCTAAAGTATACAAACAAAATTTTCTCACTTGCATATTTTTAAATGTCTCGATTTTTTATTTTTACTTATTACACAGCTATAAAAACATATTCAAATGTCAAGTTATAAAACTGTGAACAATTTAAGGACATACTTTACTGCATATTACATGCATTCATTTATATCAATGGCGGCGTAATGTAAATATTATCACCGGCTCGACGAAAGAGTTTCGGCCGTTTGGCTCTGATTTTTACTATGTAGTTATTACAAAATAATAAACAAAGCACAAAAAGTCTTATTTTAGGACTTTTTTGTTTGAACCACAACAACAATGTTTTTAAACTATCTTAAAATATTAGCACTTTATGACATTATGACATGATAAGACACCTTGTGAATATCCCATATGTATTCTTTTAAAATTTTATTGTTTTATTCTAAATGACGCAAAAATATTAATAAAGCATATTTTTTCTAATAAAAACCATAAAATATTAATACACGCAAATATCTTTGTTTTATTTCTTTGCAAATATTTCATTTTGCGTGGTGCTTTTCACACCGTTTTTAGTGCTTTTTCAACACTTCACGCGTAAAATTTTCAAGTTAGTGCTTGAAGTTTTTTTTATTTAATTTTTTTGTGGTTTTTATTTGGGAAGGTTGCGCTAAAAACAAAATTTAAAAATAAGTTTATTTATCTAAAAAAATTGTTTTCAAATGTAAAATTCTCTGCTAATGCAACTCTTTGCTGAACATACTTTTTTGCAGCCTTGTGGAGGAATAAACAAATATATTTAATTTTTCCCGAGTAAAATATAAATATTCAGTCGATATAAGCCTGTCATTAGCAAAAATTTCAATCAAAATTTTGTCTCTTCCGTAGTCTAGGTTCACACCCAGCACGTTTTCTTGCACAAGTTTTCAATGTGTATGTGAAAGATGCAATAGAAATATATACAATTTGTAAACCTTCCTCTTTTTTTCTCCCAGCTCAATTAAAACTTGCCCAAGAAAAATTGCTGTGTGTGAACCTAGAATTATTCAAATGCAGAAGTTGCACGCGTTCTTAGCTTGATGAATCTATTTAAATGAGTCTAACGCCCAGTTTTTTACTCAGTAATTAAATATTTATTTAGTTAATTTCCATATAAATTTAAATTGTAATTAAATACAACTTCTGTTTTTCAGTCGTATTTAGTTGTTCTTATTTAATTGTGAAAAAATATGGTAGCACCATAAAATATAAATTTCCTAAAAAAAAGCAGCTGTTCAACATAAACGAAGAAAAATCCAAAAAAAATATATGTATTTTCTTCACGCAAAAAAAATTGTCAAGAGTTTCTTCAATGTTTTAAAAGAATAAAAACAGTTTACGAAATCACAAAAAGACAAATATACCCAAAGAAAGCCCAAATTTCACGCCAAGAAAAGTTAAATTGTTTGCGGTCGAAACTTTTTTGTTTTCACAAGAAAACCAGCAGTCAAAATCATATGGTAAGTTAGAAAAATTAAATCGAATTTAAATTTTTGACTAATTTTTCGACCTTTTTTGATGTTGAAGTGTTTTAAAAAATTAGCTTAAGGTCACTTTTTTTTTATAAAAACGTTATAAAAAGTTTATTCGATATTTCGCTACTCCTTTGTGCAGCTTCTTCAGGATAATCAATTAGTAACAATTAGTAATAAGATTTAAAACAACAATGCAACAGTAACAGTTTCGATAAGTAATATATAAATATTTTAAATTGATTATTCTATTTCCCGTTTTTGTATGAAAAAATTATTTTGATTTGTAAATAAAAAATATTTCGAACTTACTTTTCCCTTCCGCCTTAGTTTGAAAAATAAAGTCAATTCAAAAAGGTTTAAATATTAAATAATATGGAAATGAAAAAACTTTTAGAATAGCTGAAGACACTTGCTATGAGCTATAATATTTAAATTCATATCCAACATTGAGTCATTCTATAATCTATTTACTGCTCTAGCTCTGTGTATTAAATCACAAAAAGCAGCATTATCATTACATTGTCGTGATTCTAATCATTATCCAGACTTTGAGGCAACATCCATTTTGAACACAGAAAATAGGTATAAACGTCGTTATATGTTGGAAATGTTACATATAATTAATGTATCACCAGATGTTAGAATTAACTTTAGAGCAGATAGTGATAGTGTAGCACAGAGTTATAGACATTTAATGGACCTTATTTCCTCAGTAGTATAAATGTAGGGATACTGGCTCATCCAATTGGAATCTAATTGGATTTTACGTCCTTATGGAAAAATACATGCATGAGTATTCCAATTGGATTTCCCGTCCTTATGGAAAAAATGCATGTATGGGTATTCCAATTGGATTTTACGTCCTTATGGAAAAAATACACGTATGGATATTCTGACACATCGAATTAGATTTGATCTCCTTATGAGATTTGACCTTCTTATGGGAAAAAATACATATATAGAGATACTGGCTCATATAATTAGAAAAAAATTCTCATTCTCATAAGGCTCAACGTAATTGGAAAAAATATGATCGTTCTGTTGCGCATACATACATATAGTTTTTCCAAGTGCATGCTTTTTTTTACAATAAAGAGAAATTCAAATGAGATAAAAATATCCTCATTCTGATAAATACATTTTTTTCCTTAACGCTTAACGTAATTGGAAAAAATATGAGCATTCTGTTACACATAGATATATTTTTCCATATATACATACAATAAAGAAATATTCAAATGAGATATTTTATTTTCACCATGTCAGGTGAGATTCTCATTGAGTAGTTTTGTTAAAAATTAAAATGAGAGTTGAATTGTCTCACAAAAATTGATATAAAAGGCCAGTTAGAATTTAATTCTTAGTTATTGTTCTCCAAAGTTACTTGAAATTACGTCCAACAAAATGGTAAGAATGAAGTTTTACATAATATTAGAATATATTTTATTTTGTTTAATTTTTATTATATGAACGTTTTAGAAATACATATGTATATGCATTTTATTTATTTGTGTTTGCTTTTAGATATATCAACAAATAATTAACATAGCGCAAGGAACAAAATCGGAGTACACGAAAATTGATGATATTCCTATAAATGAACCTTACAAAATTTTAAATTTTGAGTGGAAGGTTACACAGTATGGATCAAAAGTCATTGCATATTTAGACAACAATAAGTGGTTTTATCTTCCGCAAAGAATCGTTAAATATTTAAACAGAGAGGATCCTTACTTAGCTAAAATGAATGATAAAATTTGGACAATTATTTACAAAGGACGACAATCAACAAATGGTTCAGCAATATTCGAACTAATCTATAGCTAAATTTTTAATTGTCATAACAATTTTTGTGTAGTTGAAATATATTTTTAATACAATAAATGTGTGTAGTAGTAAGTGCAATGCAACCTGATTTTTTTATTTTCATGTTAAGAAAAAGGATAGCATACTAATAATTGACAAGTTAAACATGCACATGCAAGACATAAGTTTATACATATTCTACATTCGTTTTATTTTATTTGAAGTATATTACTTGCTCTAAGAAAAAGGGTGTGAGAAAAAAACTCATTACAAAAATTTAATATGTATATGAAGGACAAACAAATATTTCTGCTTCATTGTTTAAATACAATAAATTACGAGGTCATCAATATATTACAGATTTTATTACCTATTTGAGAAAAGAATAGGGAAATTCTCAAACAAAAGTAAAACATCCGTTTGCATGGAAAAAACTTTTAAGAAAGAAAGACATGCGCATGCCTGCTTTTTTGCCTGTCGCAGTAACAAAAGAAAGATAATTTAAGAAAAAAGGACGTAAAATTTTTCAAATAAAGTAAAACATCTGTTTGTATGGAAACAACTCTTAAGAAAGACATGCACACGCTTGCTTTTCTTATGCAGGTCTCAGTATGTGGGATACGTCGGCTAAATCTAATTTTTATTTGTTCTAAGAAAAAGGGTTTGAGAAAAAAACTCATTACAAAAATTTAATATGTATATGAAGGACAAACAAATATTTCTGCTTCATTGTTTAAATACAATAAATTACGAGGTCATCAATATATTACAGATTTTATTACCTATTTGATAAAAGAATAGGGAAATTCTCAAACAAAAGTAAAACATCTGTTTGCATGGAAAAAACTTTTAAGAAAGAAAGACATGCGCATGCATGCTTTTTTTGCATGTCGCAGTAACAAAGGAAAGATAATTTAAGAAAAAGGATAGGATACTAATAATTGAAAAGTTAAACATGCACATGCAAGACATAAGTTTATACGTAAAAGGATATCGAAAATGCTCAAACAAAGACAATTACTTGCACATGTATGTGTATGTAGTAGTGCCTTCAGAAAAGTATAAAATCAGCTATTTTTTCGAACAAAATTCTAGTTCTGACAAATTTTCGCAAAGAGAAACACGGAAAAAAATATTTAAAATGGAAACAAAGAAGTTCGTTTGTGAAATCTGCAAAGTTATAACTTTTTCGACATGGTCGAATAAAAAGCGGCACTATCTTAAACAACATAATGTTGTTTTAAGAAAGCCGTTATGGTATACGCCGTTATACCAAAAAATTAAAATGGCGAATTTTGAAAAATTCATACAAGCAGATACAACAATAACGCCAATAAAATTAACACGAACATCCGCAGAAACATCCGCAGAAGCAGCAAATTCAACAACAGCAACAACATCGGAAGCCGAAATAGTAAGATCAAAAACCGAAGCAACAACAACAGAAGCAGCATCAGCAGAAGTAGAAACAACAACAACAACAGCAAGTACATCAGAAGCTGAAGCATATCGTCATCTTCTGGAAGAAGACGAGGACATGTTTCTTAATATCATCGAACAAGAAACAACAACAACAACAGCAAGTACATCAGAAGCTGAAGCATATCGTCATCTTCTGGAAGAAGACGAGGACATGTTTCTTAATATCATCGAACCAGAAACAACAACAGCAACAGCAAGTACATCAGAAGCTGAAGCATATCGTCATCTTCTGGAAGAAGACGAGGACATGTTTCTTAATATCATCGAACCAGAAATATCAACAAAATCAACATCAACTACAAAAGAAGTAGTCAATATTATTGAAATATTGACGCTGCCTCCACTCGATGTAACATCATACTTGGCTCTATATGATGGTCAAGATGATTTATTAATGGAGGCAGTAAATAAAATTCCACTAGACCTGCACTACACCTTATAATAATTGAATAAATAAAAAAGATATAAAAATTAAAAAAAATATATATATCTTTCATTAAATTTTATTATTTTACTTTATTATTAATTAGGTTTTTTATCATGTATAATTAAGCAATATGCAGATGTATTAGATGGAATATTTTTTAAGGTTTTTATTTCAATTCGAATGTCGATTGGTCCAGTTTTTACTGATTCATTTTGATGAATAACATTCAAGACTACTATTGGCGCCATAGTTTTAAAATTTTCTCTTGTTAATAATGGTTGTGGATCGCGTGAATAATAGCTTTGTTGAAACTTTAAATACATATCATATAGAATTGCAAAACGATTTCTATCGAATTTAAGGTTTAGATCATCATAAGGATATGTATCAGAGTTAAGATGCACTTTTATATCGGTCAAATCACAATGCTGAAACTTGTTCTCACTATTTCGCAGTCCTAAGAGCAGGAAATGTGGTTTTTCGTTTTCGGTGGCTAGCTTAACATTCCATAAAACTGTTGTACTTTCTGGAAGTGAAGGATAGTAATACATATCCCAACTTCTAAAAGTAATGTTTAATGGATGGCGACTGTTAATTGTTTTAAACATTTGCAATTTATAAGCATCTGCAAGTTCAATGTGTGGCACTTTCCAAGTAACATTTAGAATCGACAACTTAGTTTTTTCAGTTGCTAGTTGGGATTTAAAAACCTGTTTATCATCTTTAGATCGCAAAAGAATGAATTCATGTTTGGAATTAACTATTATTTTATTAAAATCTTTAGCAAATCCAAGTAATAATTTTAATGGAACACAAAAATTGAAATATCCGTCTACAAGTGTAAGATCATCGTCTTTGAATGGTGACCATCCTGCATTTAGTAGATTATCACTTTCAGACTTATTCAGTGATACATAGTTCTTTAATTCTGTTGCAATACCCAAGTGACGTGTGCGATCAATTTCCACTCCATTGATTTCGTATCGTGTTGAATCTTCCTTTGTTGCAAGTCCTTCAATATATAGAAAACTCTCACTTGGTAATACATACAAATCTTGATTTTGAATTGCAATACGAATTTCGTCATTATTTTTAAATGACTGCAAATATGATGTATATCTATGATACTCCTTTTTAATAATTGAATTATCAAATTGTGGCTTTTGTAATATGTTAATAACATTACTCATTGTAAATATATAGTAAATGTTTTCTTTATTTTCTATTTTTTAGATGAAATCCTAAATTTCTTAACGAAGAATCTTTACGAAGAATATTATTTTGCTGTTGTATTTTTCCTTGAATTTTTAGTTTTTTCTCTTCTTTTAACTGAATATTACAATTTGATAGCTTTCCAGTTTCGTCTTCCGTTGATAAGGATAGAATGAATGGCGAACGATTTCGCAATTCAGTTTTATTAAATATAATCATTCTCTCATAGGTTTCAAATGTAGTCGTATTGTTATTTTTTCTCCACGAAAATTTATCATGTTTCCGTCTTAATCAACAACTTTCAAAACAAGATTATTTATTGTTCTTGAATTTACAGGTAAATATATCACATTCGATGGAGCCTCTGTTATTTTATATCCGGGGCTAAGGTTAAGTGAAAACTGATGTAAAATATGTGCAGACGTGTTATTTATATATGATCCGCTGACAATATTACATTCAACGATTACTGTATTAATTTTGGTTATATCAATTGTTTTATCAGAGTAATGTTCTATGCCAGGTTCCAATACTCTTGTGCTAAAACCTAATAAGGATCCGATTGAACTCGCCTTATTGAAATAAATTGAATCTGTAGTGCTTTTTATGCATGTTTGTAGAGTATTATAGTTAGCTCGTAGATCAAGGATTCCATTCGCATTCATATCATGATATTTATTTGACAGTACTTCAGCAATATATGATAATTCATATGATCCAACTGGAACTTCTATTTCATGATTACTAATATGAAATAAATTATTTTCTACATCGACATTTGGAATTGAGTGATATGTGTCAAAGCTTATTAAACCGCGAACATAATTCTCATTTAATTCGATTGGAGGAAAATAGTTTGCATTAAGATATGAAGAGTCTCCGTTTAATGTTAATGTAATTGACATTTTAACGTTTGATGAGTGAATAGTGTATTATTAAAAATTTCACAGATTTTTATTATGAAGCATTGTCGATATTAATCCAAGAGTTATGCTCTGACGAAAATCCCAACCACTAAACGTAAACCATATTATTTCTTCTTTTTAAAATTTTTTCAACTAAATATGTTTCTGGAAATTTAGTTTTCATTAGCTCATGCTCATAAAAACCACCTTTAATTTCATGATCTTGATAGTCTTGTAATATGTAGGTATTAGGGTTAGTATTTTTTATTGTTTTGATTTTAAATATTTCTGTTGTCCAATTTGGTGTGTAACCTTTTTCAAATGTATGCTTATATTTACTTATTCGAACATTATCATTTACTTTAAACTTGGGTTTTTTAAATACTTTTAAATTGTTGTAGACTGTATTCAACAATAAATTTTCATTTGATGAATTTACTTCATTTGGGGTCATTTGTATTGTTCTATGAAATGTATTATTATATTTATCAACAAGTTCTTGATATTTGAATATCCATTTGTATGTTCCTTGATAGCTAAACTCTTTCCACATCATTCCTTTTAACGTTCTGTTAAATCGTTCTACTATGGATGCCTTTAGAACACTATACGTTGAATAGTGATTAATATGATTCGATTGCATTAGTTGATGAAATTGATTATTGAAAAATTCTTTACCGTCATCTGTCTGTAAATTTCTTGGTTTTCTATTGTTGTTAGTGAAAATACTTTTCATAGCATTCGTTACGTTTGATGCAGATTTATTTTTTAATGCTACAGCCCAAGCTTTTTTTGAAAAGGTATCTATTACTGTTAGAAGATATCGATATCTGTTATTACGTACTGCATAATTTCCCATTTCCACCAAATCTGCTTGCCATAAATCATCAATTCCTTTCATTATAACTCGTCTTCTTTTAAAATTTTTTCGCTCTTGTTTGTGCAGTTCATTAACTATTTCTCTCTTATCCACGTTCATTTTGTATATGTGAGTATATGGGTACAAGGTCCTTTTTTATATATACGTCAATCACTTTGCTGCTTTAATTTTAGGCCATTCCAGTTTCCGTTTTTTTACATCATTTACATTATCATTTCTCTCAATCCTTTTGAACATAAAATCTTCAATTTTATTAAATCTTCCTTCAATATTTTTTATAAAGTCTTTATTTGCAAAGTGTATTTGATTATTTACTGCATTTTCAATGAGTTCAACATCTTTATCAATATCTTTTGTAATCGATTCTCGTAATATATTTATCTCGCTTCTAATAATATTTAATTGGGAGTCATATTTATTTTTAAGTTCTTCAATTTCATTTAACTTATTTTCGATTTTATTCGAAAAATCTACATTTTCATTGCGGAACTGTTCCTTAAAAATCTTTATCGTATTATATATTTGCTGCATATCTTTTGTTATATTATTTAATTGTAAATTTTGCTTGTATGTCCTTAACCTTGAATTACTATGTAGATTATTCTTAATCGAACTTTCTCCAAATTTATTTATATAGTTCATTTTTAATATATTATGTCAGCTTCTCTCAATTCTTCAACAATTGCAATTATTTCGTTTTTATGATTATTATGACCAGCACTTTCGATGAAAGAAGTAAACGTAATCTGTCAACTAATTCATTTGGGTCATCCCAATATATATAGCTTGGCTTGCGATTGTCTACAGATTTTAACGATAATCCACTACCTTTCTTTAAAATATTTGGTTTCGCAGTAAATAAATGTTTTATTATATTAACATATTTAAATGCTCTTGAACCTTTAATTTGACCTTTAGATTGATATTGACGCTTGTGTACATTTGTACTCTTTAAAAGTTCTTTATAATTTTTTAAATCATTTTTAGTGTAATGTATAGGTTTTGAATGAAAGACTAATTCGAATAATCCTGGAGTCATTTTCCACGTTGTACTTCCTATTTGAATAGAATTGTCTGCATTAAAATTTAGTTCATTATTTCCATATCGCCAGTTTCCGCTTTCATCTATGTTGAAACCATAAACCATATCTAACTTTTTATTACTCAAGAGTAATTCAATATTTTCAACTAACGAGGACTTATTAGTAGCATTTTCGATCATTTGATGCTTGTTCTTATCATTGTCATTAGCATCACTATCAATTTGTACATCAAACTCTTTTATTTTGTTGGTAGGACTGTAAATATTTATATTATCACCATATCCCTCAGCATCATCAAAATTATCAGAACTGCTACCGGATGGACGCGGCGGAAATTGTGAATATGATATATCATTATTCGATTGATAATCATCTGATTTGTAATCATGATTTTTTTTATTTATCTTACTGAAAGGTTTTGTTTTGGTTTTAAATGTATTATCCTTTACATTATCTGTTTTAAACTCATCAATTTTTCCAATTATATTACTTAGAGGCTTTGTTATAGGTTTAAATGTATCTTCCAATAAATTAATCCTATCTGCTTCGTTTAATTTTATATTTTTTAGCTTTTCTGTTAATATCGTTCTTGTCTTAACAATATCTTTTAATGCTTTATTATTATTCATATCGATCTAGTTTTTTATCTTGTTGTGAACTGCTTTGTATATGATATAGATCTGCTTTTGATCAACGCTGTATCTGCTTTTATATGATTTTATCAGATTTCGATCTGGTTAGGAAGTGCTCTGTATCTGCTTTACATCTGCTCTTATCTGGTTATGAACTGCTACGTATCTGATTACTTTTTATCCGGTTATAAACTCTTTCGTATCTGCTTATTATTTGATTCTTATAGTTGTACGAATTTATCAAAACCTTTCCTATATCGCCCCTTATTTATCGAATCATCCTTACTGACAACAACGAATCCATATTTGTCTTTCCAACACTCAGTACATATATTCATAAATTCTTTAAATGTCATATCACCAATAATATGATCATTGTATATATGTCGCAAATTCATTTCATCTTGTTTAAATATTATAATCATATTCGCATTATCCCGTATAAGATGTTTGGGAATTTTCGTATACGTCTGACATAAATAAAAACAATCGATATTCTTATGTCTACCCATGCAAAAGTAATCTCTTACATTATCTTGTTTGCCACAAATGACGTCATCAAATATTATTATAGAATTAGAATTTGCCTCAGCTGGACTTAGAACTTTTTCGTTTTCCGAAAATGTAAAAAGATTAATTTCTTTTATTGGATCGATCAGTTTCTTAAGGTAACAGTATTGAGGTTGATATAAAGACTTTGAATATATATATATAAGTTTCTGAAGCTAAGACCATTAGGACTTTCTATTAGACTAACCATGACGTTAATTTACCGCAGTTTGAAGGTCCCACAATTAGTGCTCGTATTGAATTTGGTAATAATGTGCTATGTTTAATTTTAGCCTTCTTGTTTTGTGATATGTCCACATTTCTTACAACAATTTGTTTGGCTTGCTCTATTAATCGCATATTGATAACTAATGAGTATTAGCTATAAATTCAATCTTATATAAGGAAATCTCATCATTTTGATTTTTAGTATGGAACACATTACACATATATTAAAGAAGAATAAACAATAAAATGGTTATAAACTATAAAAAAGCAGTTAGAGATAATCAGTATAAGATTGGTAGCAGCTTAGTAGACAACTTTATAAACAAATTACCTATTGAACTGCATTTACCTGGTTATCAATTTTGTGGTCCTGGAACAAAACTTGAAAAGCGTTTAGCAAGAGGAGATAAGGGGATAAATTTATTAGATGCAACTTGTAGGGAACACGACATTGCATATTCACAAACAAGCGATATTAATAAAAGGCATCAAGCTGATCAAATATTAGCTGAAAAAGCCTGGCAACGAGTAAAATCTAAAGATAGTTCTTTAAAAGAACGAGCACACGCTTGGTTCGTAACAAACGCAATGAAAGCAAAAGTTAAATTTGGGTTAGGTATGAAGAATAATAAAACTCGTAAATATAGAAAATCGAAGAAGAGAAACTGTAAAAAGAGGAAAGCATGTGATAAAAAATTGTTTTCATCCGCTGTTAAAAATACTCTGAAACTCTTGAAAAATGAAAAACCAGACAATTTGAATGCTGTTGTTAAAATTGCACAAAAAGCCATTACTAGAAATTTCAAAGGGAAAAAGAGAGCTAATATCGTTATACCGAGAGTTATACCAATACCAAAAATTGGTGGATTTCTTCCATTAATTCCAATTCTATCAGCTTTATCGGCACTTGGAGGTTTAGCTACGGGTGGATCAGCTATTATTAAGGCTGTAAATGATATAAAAAATGGAAAACAACAACTAGCAGAGGCTACACGACATAATAGACATATGGAATCAATTGCTATGGGAAAAGGTTTATATCTTAAACCGTACAAATCTGGCTATGGCCTTTATTATAACCCAGCTCCAAAAAACTTTTCGATAGTCTACCCAATCAACCACTAACGGATCTAGATTTGATGAAATATGGCAAAAAACTAAGTAAATTTAGAGGAGTTTTTATGCATGACCGCTTACCTAAAAAGCCATTAGTTCAAGAACGTGGTATCGTTAATTTAGATAATTCTCGTGGTCCTGGAACTCATTGGGTAGCTTATTATAAAAATCACAACTATAAAGAATATTTTGATAGCTTTGGAGACTTACAACCTCCAATTGAAGTGATTAATTATTTAAAGAAGCCTATTGAATATAATTATGACCGAAAACAAAGCGTTAATACATATAATTGTGGTCATCTATGTCTTAAATTTTTGATCAACAAATATAATTTGAAATAATTAACGCAAATAGTTGGATGTATATATATATATATATATATATATATATATATATATATATATATATATATATATATATATATATATATATATATATATATATATATATATATATATATATATATATATATATATATATATATATATATATATATATATATATATATATATATATATATATATATATATATATATATATATATATATATATATATATATATATATATATATATATATATATATATATATATATATATATATATATATATATATATATATATATATATATTTATATATATATATATATATATATATATATATATATATATATATATATATATATATATACATACATATATATATATATATATATATATATATATATATATATATATATATATATATATATATATATATATATATATATATATATATATATATATATATATATATATATATATATATATATATATATATATATATATATATATATATATATATATATAAATATAAAAATATATATGTTAACGTTTATTAAAATTTATACTTCTTATTAATTAGTATTTTTTCTACTATAGTCTTTTTAATTGAAATTGTAACTGTAAAAATATATAAAGCTAAATAAATATTATACTATTTGAATAATTTTTCAACAAAAGAAACTAGTTTACTTGAAAGTTGATTAAAATATATAAAAATTAACAATCAATTTGCATAAAAATATCATCATCAGCAGAGTTATTTATAAATTCGTTTATATAAAAATTAACTGAGCTGCGATTATCTACACGATCAATGGTCATTAGGAAATCGTCATCTCTATCATTTATAAATTGTTCTTTATAATGTCCCCAAGCAAGGGTATTGTCGCAAACATATCTTTTCTCATCTATATAGCTTAAAGATATTTTTTTTATTAAAGAAGTATATAAATTATGTAGCTTTGACTTAAATATATACATATTTCCATAGTAAATTTGCTTATTATATAAACAATTTTTATAATCACTTAAACTAAGCTTTGCACAAACATTATTTTTCACACCTTTTGCTTTCTTTATTTCTTTTTTATTGTCAGTACTAAAAGAATACATTTTAGATCTTAAACCAATGAATTCTCTCATAATTTCTCCACTATTTTCATCCTTCATCATTCCTAAAACTTTTTTATTCTTTTGTGGAATATTAAATTTGTTGCTTTCATCATAATCAGATGTATCGAATCTATCACCAATGTCATTGTAAATATCACTATAGAAATCATCAGTATAGATTGTATAAATAAAAGAGTCTGTATCCATATAATTAAGTTCTACTTTAGATTCATATTTGGGAAGCATGTAATCGTAGTGGAAATTATACATTTTCCACTTAGATAGTTCAACACACAAAATCCAAGATATATAGGTTTATTATATAAAGAATGCGTTTTATTCAATTCAATTGCAATCATATTTTCATCAAAAATACTAAGAGAATTAAACTCAGGTTTTGCGATTAGAGCCCGAGCTCCTAGCCTTTTCCCCACATTTTCCCAAGAGGTAGCGAGTTTTATATTTTTTCGTTTGTCAACGTTCTCCATAGTTTTTCCATATTTAATAACTTGAAAAAATTATTCTCAAAATTATTTTTTGCATTCGTTCTGTGAAAAGTATTTATAGATATATAACTTTTTAACCAATCGGACTGCCTAAATTTCAATATCCTATGTATTTTTATTAACTTCAAACCATGTGTTAGGCACTGTTGTAAATTTTTATAATAAATAACATAATTACTTTTGTTCGTTAAATCGAGAATTAGTTTAGAGTCTTTAGCCATTGGAGGTATTTTGTTTTCGCAACAAAATGGTAAGAAGTTATGACGGTCATGAACTTCTACTGGATATGCTAAATCTACTTCTAGAATATAGCCAATATCTGAGTCTGCAGGAATAGAATGTAAGGAGAAACTATCAATGTTAGTAATCCATTCGAATTCACCTTCAGGTAAATATTGTGACATAGCCCACCCATATAAATTATTTGCATCTAAATACATTAAATATTTAGATGGAAGTGTATCGCTAAAATCGGTCATATATTTATTGTTAGCTTTTGAATGTCTTTTAGAACACTGAACGATCCCCCCTCTTATTCCCTTTTGGATGAACGTAACCATCTCAATATCCGTCAAAAGTTGTAATTTTACTTTTGTCATTTTAAGCATTGCATCCCATGAAAGTCCTGGTGCTGTGTAATAATGGCATGGATCTAACTTATATATTTTTTTACAAAGCAATCTGAAATTTTCAAATACATCTGCCAAAATTAAAACATCGGTTTTTAGATAAAGCATTAGGAAATCTAATGTTTTACAATTAAACACACTCCAAACTTCTTTGGCATGATTATAATCGTTCGATGAACATTCGGTCTCAGTTAAAATATTAAAAAATTCTTCCCTCTTGGGTAAATTGCATTCTCTAAGCTTGTCAACTGAATTTAAATAATTATATGGAAAAACTCCTTTCCTCATTAGTAAAGAAAACTGCCTTTCGTTATTAAAATTTGATTTTACGATAGTAAAATCATTTGCTGATAAATTTTTTGCTAATGAGTCTAAACTTGACTGCATAAATCTAAATGAGTCTAAAAATCTAATTTCTATATTGACATTATCTACACTGATGATTTTTGAAATGGATATATACAACTCTTTATTTAGTGGAATGATATTTATTGAGCCATCGTTAACATGATTAAGTTCTTTTATAAACAAATGAGAATCATAAGAAGAAAGATTATGAAACACAACCGGGAAAAAATGTGGGACTTTGAAATTTAAATTACATGAACTATGTGCAGGTCCTCTGTATTTCCCACTTAAATGACAATGGTCTTTAACCTTAACTTCATTAACTATTGGATTTAAGCAAATATGGCAGTTATTGGAATTTCTAAAGTGTAATTCTTCGCCTGCAGTCAATGGATTCATTGGTTTCACATGTTTTAAATAATTTCTATATAAGAACACTACATCTTTAACAAGTTCAGTTATAAATGCTTTGGCAGAATCTGAACCTTTGAAATGCTTAAACTTATCTAAATTTTTATCAAAGCTACATTTTAAATAGTATGAGAAAGCATAAGGTATATGTTTGTTTATCAACGTTGTTGATGATTTATTTGGATTCGGAATACATGTTTCAATATTTTGAAATATACACTCAGAATCCGCATAAATAACAAATGGTACATCTATTGCTTTCTCATGATTATTAAATTCTAAAACTGACTTATCTTCGTTTGGGAGATACACAACTCGCTTTCCGCATTCTGATGAGTGCTTCCTCAATTTTTCTTCCTTTGTAAAATGTTGCAAACAATAGTTGCATAAATAGTTCCTCCCCTTAAATTTGCTGGTTTGATTTCTAATTAATCTATATATGTATAAAAATAATAATCAATTGAAAGTTATGGATAAAATTTTTTATGTTTTATATTACCTTGAAATATTTTTTATCCACACATAATGGGCTGTAGTTGTTGAGTTAATTTCCTTTTGTAGGAAGAGAAGATTTATATGATGCGCTTTAATTTCTTTTGTTTTGTAATACGGTCCAATAATAATATTCTGTTCCTCGTTGTATCCGAAGACATTTACACTAACCCATTCATTAATCTTTTCAAATAGCTCGACATCTTTTATCTGTAGAGGGAAGCATAAGCCTTCAAAATTCAACATTCCTCCACTTGTATTTATTTTAGATGAATTTATATTGACTGGGTATGATGATATGCGATTGGCATTTTTGTTAAAATTATATATCGAGGAAACTACAGCCCATTTAAAACACACGCTTTTCTACTACTCAGCCTCTGCGGTAGTGGAAAGTATGTAGAACCCTTTAATGGTTGATATTTGTTAAGATTCATTTCTAATTTAAGGATTTGAACCAATGTCCATCCACTGTCTCTTTCCTGGAACTCTTCCATTTTATTCATAATAGTTTTTATTTTAAGCGGGAAGACTTCATTAAAATCGTTGTTGTTAAAAATTTGTTTCATTTTGGTTTGGAATGTCTTCACCTCCAATGGAGTGTTTTCCATATCTTCAATAGAAAGCTTGACATATAGTGCATGTAGCTCAATATTAATTTTCAATGCTTTATATTGATTTAGCCACAAATTAATTTCTGGTTTTAAAGCCAATCAAGCTTTATTTAAAAATGCTTCAGGAAAGAGACATCCTTCATCCTTGTTTTCAAATACTAACGTTTGAATTCTGGTTTGAAATGCGCTTCGTACCCTTTTGATATTTTCTTGAGCAGGAGGGAGATTGGTTAAATATCTTGACGATCCCGCATGTGTTTTTTCATGATCGGATAAATTTTTCTGTTTCGTGAAAAATTTTCCTCATTCAACACATCTATAGAATGTATTTTCCATTTTTTATTATATTTAATTTTATACACTATATATAAATGTTACAATTTTATTTTATACAAATGTTATTTTATACAAATGTTACAATTTTATTTGCTTCACACACGGTTTAAATTTATTTTAAAGCAATTTGTTAGTAAAACTTTTTTAATTAACTTTATACACTTAAAAAAAATATCAAAACAGATTTTTTTTAATGTTTTAAAGTTGAACAATTTCACAGAACTAGAATTTTGTTCGAAAAAATAGCTGATTTTATACTTTTCTGAAGGCACTACTACATACACATACATGTGCAGGTAATTGTCTTTGTTTGAGCATTTTCGATATCCTTTTACGTATAAACTTATGTCTTGCATGTGCATGTTTAACTTTTCAATTATTAGTATCCTATCCTTTTTCTTAAATTATCTTTCCTTTGTTACTGCGACATGCAAAAAAAGCATGCATGCGCATGTCTTTCTTTCTTAAAAGTTTTTTCCATGCAAACAGATGTTTTACTTTTGTTTGAGAATTTCCCTATTCTTTTCTCAAATAGGTAATAAAATCTGTAATATATTGATGACCTCGTAATTTATTGTATTTAAACAATGAAGCAGAAATATTTGTTTGTCCTTCATATACATATTAAATTTTTGTAATGAGTTTTTTTCTCAAACCCTTTTTCTTAGAGCAAGTAATATACATCAAATAAAATAAAACGAATGTAGAATATGTATAAACTTATGTCTTGCATGTGCATGTTTAACTTGTCAATTATTAGTATGCTATCCTTTTTCTTAACATGAAAATAAAAAAAATCAGGTTGCATTGCACTTACTACTACACACATTTATTGTATTAAAAATATATTTCAACTACACAAAAATTGTTATGACAATTAAAAAGTTAGCTATAGATTAGTTCGAATATTGCAAAACCATTTGTTGATTGTCGTCCTTTGTAAATAATTGTCCAAATTTTATCATTCATTTTAGCTAAGTAAGGATCCTCTCTGTTTAAATATTTAACGATTCTTTGCGGAAGATAAAACCACTTATTGTCGTCTAAATATGCAATGACTTTTGATCCATACTGTGTAACCTTCCACTCAAAATTTAAAATTTTGTAAGGTCCATTTATAGGAATATCATCAATTTTCGTGTACTCCGATTTTGTTCCTTGCGCTATGTTAATTATTTGTTGATATATCTAAAAGCAAACACAAATAAATAAAATGCATATACATATGTATTTCTAAAACGTTCATATAATAAAAATTAAACAACTGGCCTTTTGTATCAATTTTTGTGAGACAATTCAACTCTCATTTTAATTTTTAACAAAACTACTCAATGAGAATCTCACTGACATTTGAATATTTCTCTACTGTATATATATATGGAAAAATATATCTATGTGTAACAGAATGATCATACTTTTTCCAATAACGTCAAGCCTTAAGGAAAAAAATGTATTTATCAGAATGAGGATATTTTTATCTCATTTGAATTTCTCTTTATTGTAAAAAAAGCATACACTTGGAAAAAATATATGTATGTATGCGCAACAGAACGATCATATTTTTTCCAATTACGTTAAGCCTTATGAGAATGAGAATTTTTTTCTAATTATATGAGCCAGTATCTCTATATATGTATTTTTTCCCATAAGAAGGTCAAATCTCATAAGGAGATCAAATCTAATTCGATGTGTAAGAATATCCATACGTGTATTTTTTCCATAAGGACGTAAAATCCAATTGGAATACCCATACATGTATTTTTTCCATAAGGACGTAAAATCCAATCGGAACACCCATACATGTGTTTTTTCCATAAGGACGGGAAATCCAATTGGAATACTCATACATGTATTTTTCCATAAGGACGTAAGATCCGATTATATTCCAATTGGATGAGCCAGTATCCCTACATTTATACTACTTTCCTCATTGCATAGCAAAAAATCATTACTCAGCAAAGCCACTATTCGACATACTCAGACGAGAAAATCCATAAGACCGGCCGAAGGCGGACTAGGAAAAAACATTTTAATCTGCGAAACCAGTACACCGGATATTATATTCTTTTCGAAATGGAAATAATGTTCATGTACATTATTTTCTTTTTTATGTGAAAAAATGTCCACGGACATTGTTTCCATGAACGTTTTTGCATGCCACCTAAAAAATACCATGTTATTCCACTGACTCACTTGCCTACTCTCCAAATAATATCACTGCTTTATATAATCTCATTAGGTTATTCCATACTTTCTAATTTTTTAATACAATTGAACATTACTGAATGCCTCAAATTCAATATAGCCCGCTCAAATACGGTAAAAAATTGCTAAGGCTAAGATCCTACTATCGGCGCAGTGTACCGATTTACGTCGGCGCCCGCAATAAATCCATCTGTAAAAACCCCGTATCATCTTTTATATCAACTAAGACTGAGGCAACATTTGCGTTTTCAAAACGCACTTTGAGATTTATAAGCTAGTTTTGAGGACTACATTTGCCTCTCTCATTCTTATCTACAATAACTGATATAGTACTTTATAATAGCATGTAATGCCCAAAGACCATAAATTAAGCTCAAAAATTCAGAAACGTGCATTTTTGAAATACCCCAGTGACCTCAGCCTTACAAAGAAATAAGGCACTGGTAATAAGGTCATTTTAAATTATTGCGCAATTATTTGAGAAATAAGACCGTTTGGCTTTAATAGATATGACTTTATTGCGCTGGTGGAAATTGGTACATTGCTACTATAGCGGGATCTTCGCTTAAGTCTTTGAACTTGAGATAAGAAACTGAAATTTTTTATATACTGGTATGTGATGGAAATTGATCGATCTAAAATCGCGTGACTTTACAAATATAATAGCCAAATAGGTGTTCTGTATATCACACGATACAGTGAAACCGAATTTAAGTTCGAATAAAATGGTCTGAGCCTTGAAATGTTTTTATTTATTTTTTTTTACAGTCTTGGAACATAAAAAGAACGCACACAGAAACACAAGCCGCGAATCGATTAAGATTGTCGGCGGAAACCACCCAGGGTCTATGGCGGGAATTGAACCCACTACCTCTGGACTGATAGGCTAGCATCGCTACCAATCAGCCACAGATCAGATAATTTTATCTTGCCCTTGTATAATAAGTGTCCAAAGTCTCACGTAAAATATCAAAAGTCAATGGCCGAAAAAAAACAGAGTTTTTTTTATAAAAGCTATAGCGAATACAATTTCCTAAAAATTTTTTATACAGTTATATTTTGTAGGATCAACCGTTTTTGAGATAAATAGCAGAGTAGAAAGGGCTACATCGCATTTGCATACACCTAGGACCACCCCCAACCCTCCGGATAAAAATTTAAAAAAATATATATATGTACATATATATGAGTTCATAACTCCTAGTAATACTAACATATATGTAATTTCTTATCTAACGCTTTGTTTCGGTGTTACGATGTTCAAAGCCTTTCTAAATTGGTCATAGCTATCGTAATAAGAAACCTGTGTTTATTACATCAAAGTGCATTATAATACGTTTGGTCGAAATTATGTATGATCACATTCATAATTTGAGCTGAATCAAATATATAGTACATTTGCTCTTTTCAACAAAAATTCTAAAAAAATACTTTTTTTTTGAAAATTTGTTTGATACTGAAATGAAAATACAATTTCCCATCCCTGGTGTGAGCCATTTTGATATGTATGTATGGATGTATATATATATATATAGACACAATTCAAAATAAGTAGTACATGAAATAAATATATATTTAACACGAGATTTTATTAACTAAAAACATTGCATTAATTATTGTTTTTGATATGTTAAATCGCAAACACTTAATTTGTTGTTTTCTTAATAAACAAAGTATTAATTTATTAAGCACAATATGACTTTTCATCAAGCACGTTAAAATAAATATAATGACAGATGGAAGATGAAAAATGTTGTAAATGTAAACATGTTTTTTTCATGTGGGTAGATGTAAAAAGCCTATAAATATGTACATACATCTTTCTTCAACTTTCAAAGATGTTCCTATCTCATTTTGTTTCATATTACATCTTTCGATAATTTTAGTGTCATCACTAGCAAAATGACATTAGATTAGATCAAAATTAAAAACATGTGTGTGGGCCAGTGATGGAAAAGTTAATATGATCGTACTTTTTAATACTATTTGATATTAAAAAGTGGTGGCATGCAATAACGTCCATGGAAATAATGACCATGGACGTTATTTCCACGTTGCATAGCAAAAAATATTTACTCAGCGAATTACTATTCGAAATACTCAGACGAGAAAATCCTTAAGACCGACCGAAGGCGGGCTAGGAAAGAACATTTTAGTCTGCGAAACCAGTACACCGGATATTATATTCTTTTTTAAATGGACATAATGCCCATGTACATTTTTCCTTTTTTATGTGAAAAATTATTTTAATTGTAATTGAAGATTATCAACTACAATTACATGTATTTGGGCAAAAGTCATAGTAAGTGCCCATAAAGAGGTAATAATTACTTTAACAATAAAAATTACTATAAATGTATTTTATTACAAATAAAATCGATTACATATTTATTAAATTCAAAAATCATTCCAGAAAATTTAACATTTTTAATGCTCAACTTATCTTTTATCTCACGGACCCTACGGCAACCAATATGAAGCTGAAGGAAAAACTGTGGGGCGAAATCCAAGAGCTACATTTGAGAATATGGGAATCAAACGATGACCCACTGAAGGAAGGATACGACTTGAAGTCCTACGAAAACCTGGAGAAGCGAGTAATTGAAAATTTCAAGCTGGTTTCCCGCACACCAGAGCAAGGCTTCGAGCCAATGCAAAACAATGTGATACCACTGCCAAAAGTCACAATCCAAAAATTTAATAGAGATTATTTAAAGTGGAGATCCTTTCGCGACTTGTTTACACAACTAATGGACAAGCAGCATATTCCTGCGGTACAAAAGATGTGGTACCTGAAATCAAACTTGGGAGGCGAAGCTGAAAAACTAATAAGTCATCTTTCGGCCACAGCCGAAAACTACGTAACTGCATGGAGCCTATTGCAAGAACGATACAATAATCAACGTGTTCTGGTAACAACGCTAATGCAACAACTTTTGGATCAACCAAACGCTGGACCATCAGTTGCTGCTATCAAACAATTGCATGATATAACACAAGAATGTCTACATGCGCTAAGCAACATCGGGATCGAAACCGTCTCATGGGATCCCATGCTGTTCCACATACTTGTTAAAAAATTGGATTGGGGTACTCTTGTGCTATATGAGAAGACCATTAGCAATCCAAAGGAACTACAAAAAATCAAAGACCTATTAACATTTCTTGAAAATCGTTTTCAATCCTTGGAAGCCATAAACCAGAAAGAAAGATCAGCAAAGGTCTATGTTTCCACTACTTCAGCTAAACAGACAGAAGTCACGTGCTCACTTTGCAAAAACAACTTTCACCAACTGTATCGGTGTCAGAAATTTCAACAACTGTCGCCAGCAGACCGTCTGAGTTTCATACGGAAGCAAAACCTGTGTGTGAACTGTCTAAAATCAGGACATACAGCCAAAACTTGCAAATCAGGATCATGCATGACATGCAAGAAAAGACACAACTCCCTACTTCATCTGGAGACCAACGCTCAGTGATTAAACCAAACATCAATAAGTGAAAGGATATCCCAGAAGACATCATCATTTGCGCTAATCAGCCTAAAATAATTGATCCCGATTTCAATGGAGCGACACCTTGCCCTCCAGAAGCGTTCTCACTAGCGGCATCAAATGGTCAGGTGTCCAATCCATACGTTCTTCTCAGCCCAGCTGTGGTAAAAATCAAAACTGATACAATGGAGTTTGAATGTCGTGCCTTACTTGACTCTGGCTCTCAAGTCAACTTGATTACGGAGCGTTTGGTAAAACGACTTAACATAGCAAAACAGACGTCATCAGTGAACATCAATGGAATCGGGGACTCCAACACAAAAACACAACACCGCGTCAATATAGCTTTGCAGTCTCGAATTAATGGATTTCGCACACGCCTGGAGGTACTTGTCCTGCCTCGAATTAGGGAACCACAACCATCACAATTTATCAACATTGATGAGTGGCCACTACCAAAAAATCTTATGCTAGCTGACCCAACATTCAATCGATCTACAAAAATCGATATATTGCTGGGTGCCGAGCATTATCACCAACTGCTCGCACTTGAACAAATAAAATTATCTCCACAACTTCCCATTTTGCAGAACACGGTTCTTGGCTGGATCGTAGCAGGAAAAATAAATAGAGAACACCTTACAGACGCTTCATGTGGAATATGTACTGAAGATGAAGGGCTTGAAGCTGCCATCGCTTGACTTTGGAAACTAGATGAAGTTACAACAACGAAAAAACCACTCTTCATACCCGACCGACAATGTGAAGAGCATTTTGTACAAAATACAACTAAAAACCATCAAGACCGCTTCGTCGTCAGAATACCCTTTCATCAAACCCCTAATACCCTAGGTGACTCACATGCAATGGCTCTCAACCGATTTATCGCCCTCGAACGGCGTTTGCAAAAGAAATCAGATTTGAAAGCTAAATACACTGAATTTATGGCTTAGTATGAATCAATGGGACATATGACAAAATTGGAATCAGATTCCATAATATATCCAAACTACTACATCCCACATCAGAAAGTTCAACCACTAAGCTTAGGGTAGTATTCAATGCCTCAGCCAGAACCTCCCCAAGCTACTCTTTAAACGACCTGATGTTCACGGGACCAACACTACAAAGCGAACTATTCTCCATACTGCTAAGGTTTCGAATGCCAATGTTCGTTTTCTCACCACTGACGTTGAAAAAATTTATAGGCAGGTATTGGTTGCTCCTGAAGATCGTCAATTTCAGCTCATAATTTGCATAATTGCATACTACCAACTCAACACGGACACATACGGCACAAGAGCATATCTAGCAACAAAATGTCTTGATCAACTGGCTGAAGAAAATAATATACGTTATCCTCTTGCTTCACAATTTATTAAAGAAAATTTCTACGTAGATGATGGCTTGGGCGGGCCAAATAGCTTATCAACAGCGATGCAATTAAAAGAGCAACTTGTGGAGATTACGAAAAAGGGCGGCTTCACGTTACGCAAATGGTGTGCAAACCATCCACAATTACACCACAATATTCCACAAGACAACTTGGAGGTAAACTTAGATTTTGAGAGCACAGAAGCCAACACCATCAAAACATTAGGACTTGTTTGGCTGCCGAAAACTGACAAACTAGGTATTAAGGTCAACACTGGCAACATTAAGAGAGTAACTAAGCAAACAGTCACATCGGACCTTGCAAGATTATTCGACCCATTGGGGATTCTATATCCCATTATAGTAACGGCAAAAATGTTTATTCAAGAATTGTAGGAGTTAAACCTAGATTGGGATACTTCTTTGCCTGAATCGTTGCACACTAAGTGGATCACATTTCGCACAGACGTGAATGTGTTAAAAAACCTTCAAATATCAAGTCATATTTTCAAAGGAAGATGTCCAGAATCCCAACAACTACATATTTTTACAGACGCATCTGAAAAGGCTTATGGAGCTGCGGATTACATCCGATCAGTTTTCAAAGATGGCACCATCATGGTACACTTACTCTGTGCTAAATCCCGCAAAGATTCACTCAAACGGCAAACAATACCACGATTGGAACTATGTGCAGCTACGCTTGGAGCCCAACTAGCCACAAGAGTCAGGTCTGACCTTCGAATTACAAGCTCAGTATGGTTATGCACCGATTCAGAAATTGTTCTCTCATGGATAAATTCATCATCAGCATCATTCAACACATTTGTCGCAAATCGAGTCTCAGCAATTCAAGAAGAAACCCACGCAGAACAATGGCGTCACGTAAGCTCAAAATACAACACCGCGGATATACTATCCCGTGGGATGTCTCCAGCGGCTCTCAAAGAACAAACTCTTTGGTTTTATGGTCCAATGTTTCTCCATGGCGTAGAGAAGTTGTGGCCACCTAAGTTCAATCCAAGTTCCACCATCCCAACAAATCTCTAACGAAAAACAAAGCTGCTTGAATCACGAGCAATGACCACAACGGAACCTACCTTTGTTTACCAAATCAAGCATAAAAATTCATTCCATCGTCTGCAGCGAATTGTTGGATATGTTCTGCGCTTCATTGCCCACACTAGATGTCAAAGGCAGATGCGAAAACCATCAAAATTAATAACAACAACGAAACTCAGCCAAGCACTGATTCCTATTATTTTACAAGTGCAACTCTCAGAGTTTAAAGAAGAAATAACAGAACTAAGAAAATACAAACAAGTACAAGGAACAAGCACTATCTGGAATCTAACAACCTTTTTGGATGAAAATGGACTAATACGGGTCGGTGGTCGGCTCGACGCTTCTTTGTTGGCATATGACTCAAAACATCAACTTCTTATTCCATACAACGATCCCATTTCCAAATTGATATTCCAAACGATTCATGAAGATCACAAGCATTGTGGGTCGCATACATTATTAGGAATTGTTCGACAACGTTTCTGGCCAATAAAGGGGAAAAGTATGGCAAGAGCCACAGTTCATCGATGCACGATATGCAGCAGAGCCAAGCCAGAATTATTCCACCAAATAATGGGAAACCTACCCTCAACACGTCACACCAGTCCGTGCATTCATCAATACCGTAGTCGATTACTGTGGACCAATTACCGTACATTATAAACTTAGGGGAAAACGACCACACAAGGCCTACATTGCTGTATTTTGTTGTTTCGCCACAAAAGCGGTGCACTTGGAACTCGTAAGTGATCTCCCAACTGAAGCTTTTATAGGTGCGCTTAAACGTTTCATATCCCGGTGTAGACATTCCCAAACTTTATATTGCGACAATTCAACAAACTTCGTCGGAGCGAAGAATAAATTGCCTGAACTTTCCACAATTATACATGCATCAGATGCAAATATAGCCATAACGAATGCCTGCAGTAAAAAGGGTATACAATTTAATTTCATTCCGCCAAGAGCACCACATTTTGGTGGGCTATGGGAAGCAGCTGTTAAGTCAGCAAAATACGTTTTGGTTAGGACATTGGGGAATGTGTCTCTAACTTACGAAGAACTCGTAACCATAGTTGTTGAAATTGAAGCAATACTGAATTCCAGAACCATTTCACCTATGTCAAATGACGCAAACGATGTAGGCGCATTGACTCTGGGACATTTTGTAATAGGTGAACCACTAACAGCCCAAATTGATGCACAGGCAAAGCCGACAAACCTTAAATTGGAAACACGATGGAAATTAGGTTCTCATCTCAAGCACGAATTTTGGAAGAGGTGGTCACGACACTACCTAAATGAACTACAGTACAGAAACAAATGGCGAGAACAATCAAAAAATCTGAAACCAGGAGCGATAATTATTATAAAAGAAGATAACGTTCCAGTCATGAAATGGCCTCTGGGGCGTGTAATAAAAACATATAAAGGACACGACGAGGTTGTAAGAGTAGCGGATGTCCAGACAGCTTCAGGCTTCTTTAAACGAGCAATTCAATACTTAGCTCTACTCCCTAAGCTCACTGACGAACCTAAAGAAGAAGAACCACAATCATATCCACAAATCACAGAACCTACGAAAAATCATGAGATGTTAGCAGTAAACCAATCATCAAAACTGTCATTGGATGGAAGGCCACTCGCTAAGAAACAGCGGACCTTGGCAAGGTCAATTACGATCACCCTACTCACAATATTGCTATTGCTTCCACTCGTGTCCACAGATAAAATCGAAGTAACACAGTTTGAACCCAATATCGGCTTGCACTTTGAGGGTATTGGCAATACACGAGTATCGCGGTCAGAATGTAACATCATTTCCAACTATAACTTAAAACCATATTGGCAAGAAATAAGTACCTTCATGAACGAAATAACTGGATTATACCGCTTATGCAACCTTCTAACTCAAAGGACGACTTGTTCGAGCACTCTCCAGGCATTTGACTTCAGCCTAGCCGGCCTAAAAGATAAAAACCTCTTGCGAAAGAGGAGAGCTAAGCGTGGTGCAATTAACGTTGCTGGTAACGGCGCTAATTCACTGTTTGGTATTCTGGATTCGGATTATGCCGAACAAATGTCAAACACCATCAACGCAGTAAATGACTATGAAAACCATCTCAAACAACTTCTCATGAATCAAACATCAATTGTTGATGCAAATCTAAACGTCCTTAAGCAAGATGAAGAAAATGTGAAACAAAAGTTCAACAGTCTAGATAATCAATTATCAGAAATTGCATCTAGATTACAAGAAACTAAAAAAGAACAATATCAAGCAAAGCTGTTTCGAATGTTCATGATGCGATCAGTTCAACTTTCTTTAACATCAGCCAGGTTACATCGAATTCATGCAGAAATCATAGCAGCATTAACGGATTCAACCATGGAAAAATTAGCAAAATGCTTTTGTCCCCATCCCAACTTCAAGTCGAGCTAGTACAAGTAAGAAATCATCTTCCAACAGCTCTAGAACTACCAGTAAGCAAAGATAACATTCTACAACTGTACAAAATTATGAATGTAAAGGGAGGTGTCACAAAAGACCACGTCATCTTTCACCTACCTATTCCGTTAGCTGATCCTGAAACATTCGAACTTCTGAAACCACGCCCAATTCCCGTTCTAATAAATAGCACAATGCTCGCTTTAAGGCCATGCGGCGACTTCCTGGCTATCATAAGGATCAGTATTTCCTGTTAGTAGAAAAACAATGGACCACATGTGCAACAATAAGAGAGAATGAATTCCTATGCCCACAAATGCAGTTAAAATTTACTGCAAACGCTGACAAATGCTTATGCGAGCTGTCACTTCTTAATTTTAACACACAGACAAGTTGTAACATTGTTACCGTTGCCACTAGCACGTCGCTTACACAGTTAGAATGCAACAATCAATGGCTTTACATTATGGAGCAGCCTTCCCGAATAAACGCCGTATGTGGGCAAGAAAAATCACAGCTAACCTTAAAAGGATCTGGCCTCCTAAAAATCTCACCAGATTGTACAATTAAGCTCAACTCAATCATCATCAAAGGTCATCAAACTGTCTCCACATCTCTTCAAACATCTTACACAGCAATGAGCAATATAAGTGACATCAGTTATCCAGACGAGGTTCAAATTGCAAGAATTCACAACAAGAGCTATTCTGACCAAATTAAAAATATCTCCGAACTTCAAAGTAAATAACACCAAAGTGTATCTACTGAACTTCCGTCACAAATGCCTGAGGATCGCCTGGAAAAAAGGCACGTTGCCAAGGAATTAAACCAAATCAACAACCTCCACGTCCAGCGGTACGTCAACATATTCCAACACCAAAATTTGAAGTATCAGTAGTTTAAATCTTTAGTTCTAAGACATATGAAGGATAATTTAAGGTTGTCACATTTATAAGTTTGTTGAGTGTGACTCAACGGCGGAGTATTATCTTCAGACCCTCACAATGAATTTCTTTCATATGTGTAAGTACGTTTGTATAAATTTACAAACGTACCTACGTACATATGCCTGCACGAAATTAATTTGAACAACCGTAAATTGGTGATTTTATATATTTTTCCTTTTTATTATTTGTTTTCTTTTTGCTGGATTTATGCATTTTTTGTTATTTTAATTCTACATTTAATTCAAATTACATATGAGAAAAGAAAAACCTTGAAGTTCTGTCTAAGTTTCAAGTTTGCTTACTTTTAAATTCTTTTACTTTAAACATTTGACAACAGCCTTGAACGACTTTACGAGTTTATTGGCATTGCATTTGTTTCGGGTTTCATATTTCCTACACGCGTGGAAAAATGCATAAGACCAGCAGAATTGAAATTAAGGTATATTATTATGCATTAAGAATAATTTATTGCGATTTAGCAATAAAATAGTATTTAAGGCGGTGATTTAATTTAAATAAAATGAGAAACAATTATTCAAGTAAACGGACAGTTGTTTTATTCTCCAATCCTCCGCAATAACCAACTTTAAGTGCTTGTGTTTTACAAAACTACAATAACAAAGTTGAAGTGCTTGCGTTATTCCACCAAATCAAAAATAGCCAAGTTTAAGTGCTTGCGTTATACACATAATTGTTGCGGTGATTCCACCCGAACAACGCAACACCGACCAGCAAATCAGCTGAGTCACAACAGATTGTACTTTTTGTATCTCAATTACACCTCGTTGTTATTGGTTGATACACCATAGATTTTATTGCTTTTAAAAAGCCAAGTCGGCACATTTAGTAAACATTATTTTTACTAAATAAGCAAAAGACTTCTGATTGGTTAATAAGCCAAAAAATTGTATGAACGTAATTTTATGCTGTCAGCATTATTCGTGGGAATTTATTGACTACAAATTATGTTGACTAGAATTAATTTTTGTATATAATCTGATAGATTTAATAATAAAAAATAGAATTGATTTGACAATCGTAAAGCTTGTTTTATTGATTCTAATGCGGCAGGAGTGCTTAGTAAATACTCAATTATGACCCCTCCCTAAAATCGGCATTTTAATGCTGGAATAAAGCGGCAGGAGTGCTCAGACGGAAATCCAACATTGGGGACAAACCCCATTACATTAGAGACACCTTAACATTGTATTGAACACTCTAATAAGATTTAAGGACATAAACATATAACATTGGCGCAGTCGGTATTCGCGAAGTTCGCGGATAAAGAATTCTACGTATTAAATAATAAATAATTCTGGCAAAAAAACCGACTTCAGTATAAAGAGCAATATACTTGATCGCCTTTCATATAAAGAATTTTGAAAATCAGTATACAAATGGAGAAATTGTGCTCTAATAAATATTTTGAGTGGAGGCGTGGAAGACTTGCCTCACCGATTTTCGTAGAAAAATTATGCAACAAACTCTATGCAAACCATTCCAAACAAAAAAGGAATTACGGAAGTCGGCCCATAAATGAAGGAGCTATGCAATAATCAATATTTCGGGGAAGGGGGAAAAATTATGGTACCAACCAGCAAGGGGGGTTTGCAGCAAATTTCCCAACTGATTTTCAAAAAAAGCTATGGAGCAAAGCTGTAGTCAAACCCTTTCAAACAAAAAACCTATTTTGGAAATCGGTTCACATGTGACAAAGTTATGTATGGGCGGGGGGGGGGGGGGAGTAAGTTTACCCTCCCATTTTCGAAAAGAATTGTGGGGCCAAACTACTAGCAAACCCTTGCAACCAACACTCGAATGTTGAAAATCTGTTCACAAATGACATAGTTATGGATTTATTGGGCCAAACTGCTAGCAAACCCTTTCAAACAAAAAAGAATTTTGAATTTAACAGAGTTATGGATTGGGGGAGCCAATTTCCGCTTTTCGACATAAAATTTTTGGACTGGACCAATTTTTGTCAAACGCTTTGAAATAAAACAAGCATTTTGAAAATCGGTTCACAAATGACATAGTTCTGCATAGGGTGGGGGGGGGGGGGGGCTGGAGAAGGGAGCAAATTCTCCCCTCCCATATAATAGAACCAACTTTTTAAAAAAATATTGAAGACAAAAAATTTTAAATTTCTGAAATGAATTGCTTGAAATACACAGTTTTTAAATAAATTTGGGTGGATTTTTTCGAAATGGAGTTTAATGTGTTTTCTTCAAATTATTAGTTTAAATTACGCAGAAAAAATTATAATGGGTTTTTGTTTTGACACACATGTGTTTGAGTTTGTTTGTGAATTTTATAATTTTTTCTTTGATTCTTAACTATTCCGGTACAAAGTTTTAATAGAGAAAAGAAAAATTCGATTTTTTTCTTTTTTTTCTTATTGAGTATTTACAAATTTTAGTTTTCAGTTCTACGAATTTTGCGGTGGGTCCCATTTCCGTTAAAGAAATATTTAATTTATGAATTTGGTAAAATAATACTGAGGAACAAATTCAAGTTAGCAAAAGTTACGTCGATTCTGAGAGTTACGGGTGAAAATAGAGGCTAGCTTAGAAGACCCGTATCGCAGCGTTTGTTTATGTTAGTTCGAATTTTTTTTCGACCTTCGAACTTTGCACTCAAACGCCGATTTTCAGCATATTGCTATAACTCGTCGACTAATTGATATTTTTTTGTAAAGGCCAAATTATTGCTAGAGACCTGTGCAACAATTATAATTTTTAAAGAAATTGATTTAGAAAATTTTTGTGGTGCTTATGAAGCAAGTTGTTGGAAAAATTATTTTTTTCATGCTTTTTGAAAATATTTTCCAGAAAACTAAGTCTGTTCTGCTTTCTGTTTGATCTCTAATATGCTTCTCAGTTTCTTCTTTGTCTTCCCCTTATTCCTCGTCTTCCTCTTCTTCAAAGGTGTTTTTATACCAACAAAACAACTTTTTTGTTTTCAACCACCGCACCAGTGATGCCATTAGGATACGAAAGATACATTTTTCGTATCTTTTGATGACTTTAGGTACCATGTATAATCCTGACATTTTTCGTATCTTTTGAATCTGTACGCAAAATGTACAGAAATAAAATATTAAACTTTCCGTCTCTGACAAAGTTTTTTAAAGTTATCATTTTGTGTTATGAATACTAAAAAACGCCTTTACTCGTATATTAATTTTTACAAAAATGAATTTGTTTCGACAACATCCAAAGATAATTACATATAAATAATTTTAAAGTTTGCTTACTGTATTTTTAAAAATTACATACCTAATATTTATGACTGAAATAAATATAAAAATGAATTTATATATCATTTTCTTTACAATATTCATTAAATATGAAATAAAAATGTTATGTTATGTTTGCGCGAAATGATCGTAAGCGACATTTTGTAAAAAACAATTTTTTTTTATTGAAATCAAAAGTTTAAAATCGTAAAAATATAAAAATTTTTGATAAATTTTGAAATCTAAACAATTTTATCGTAAGCGACAGTTTATGAATATAAATCATGTTTAAATACAATAAAAAACCCTCCTCCTCCTATGTTAAACGTTAAAAACGGATTTAAAATTTTTTTTCAAAACGTATCTTTTTGGAAAAAAATTTATCTTTTTGGAAATTAAAATGTATCTTTCTCGAAATTTCACTGGCAACACTGCACCGCACAGGCAGCGATTTTTTTTATTTCGTACAGGCGAACTAATTTCAAAAATAAAGATTAAGTAAAGACTCAGCCGAAGCTGATGTCTTTTAATTTTCGCTCCGTCGTGATAAAATTCATTATTAATTTTTTTGAACTTATTTCATTTTGTGAGTGATTTAAGTTAAGTGCATCGGTTTCATAAAAATGTCGGAACCAAAGTGTAAAATGGACCATTTTTGTAATGTTTGTGGACGTTTCATAGCAAGCGATGAAAAATGTGTGCAATGTGAGTGATTTTTTTTGGAAGCCTATAAACTATATTTCTCGCAAGAGTTTATCACTGACGTAAACTATGCCCCTAAAAAAGTTTGCTTTAATTGCTATTCAACTCGTATGCAATGGAAAAGTGGAAAGAAGAATGCTATGCCTTTTGGTATACCAATGATGTGGTTAGACAACAGCCCGCATCAAGAAGAAAATTGCTATGGATGTATCAACTACCATAAAACTTTGAATAGAAGGAAAGCAAAGAATAAAACTTATGTAGCAGTGGCAAGTGCCCAATTACCATTACCGCACTCAGAATTTGTTCCAGTACTAACATTCCGAAGTACTGATCTTCAAACAGATATCAGTACTACAACCGCCGCTGCTACATCCATGGATTTATTCTCAGAATACGACCCTGGTGAAGGTGCATCCTATGAAACATCAAAGGACCCAATCCTAGTGACACAAAACCAATTGGACGGACTTGTTGCTAATTTTTGTTTGACTTAGAAAAAATCAGAACTACTGGCTTCATTTTTGAAAGGAAATAATTTTCTGGCGAAAGGTACCAAAGTAACAGCATATCAAAAACGCCAAAAAGAGTTAGAAAAGTTCTTCAATGTGAATGATGCAAAAAAATTTCGCTTATTGCAACGATATTGAAAAGTTAATGAAGACGATAGGGTTAACCTATAAAAAATATGATTGGCGCTCATTCATCCATAGTTCACTAATCAGCTTAAACGTTGTGCTTTTGCACAAGACAAATAGAATGCCTTCTGTTCCGTTTGCGTATAGCACTGACACTAGTGAAAATTTCGATAATTTGAAACACATTCTGGAAGTAGTCAAATATAACGAACACCCGTTGCGCATTTGCTGTGACCTCAAAATAGATTCATAGATTACAGGCTTAACAGTATCTGGGTGTCCAAAATATCTTTGTTTTTTGTGCGATTGGGATTCACGATACGGAGAAGGTATTAAAGGAAGAAACCAGTACAAACAGCATAACTGGAATAGTCGCATAGGACGGAAATGGCCCAAAGACAATAGGCTATACGAAAGTCTTGTTCCTGTAATGAAAATTTTGTTGCCGTTGCTCCACATTAAATAAAAATTTTTTGAAATGTATCGCAAAAAGACCAGCAGTATTCAACCGCTTAAAAGAGATTTTCCCAGGACTAAGTAACACCAAAATTCAGGAAGTGGTTGTTAATGGTCCCGACATACGGAAACTAATGAGTCGTCAAGTTCTGACAGACCAAAAATTAAATGCATGGCTCGCATTGAAAGAACGCAAAGACAACTACAGGCAATCTGTTGTAAACATATTGGCAGCTTTCGGTGAAATTGGGGTTAATGTGTCGTACAAAATTCATCTCTTGCATCAGCATCTCGCTCAACAGTTGCCAACTGAATCTGATGAGCAAGGCGAACGTTATCACTAAACTGCGCTTCCATTTGAAAAAAGGTAACTATAGAGTGTGCATATTACTAAATTTTTCTAATATCTTTGTCAGAGTGCACCATTTAAACATGTTAACGATTGAAAACTATTTTTGTGGTATAAAAACACCTTTGAAGAAGAGGAAAAATAGAAAGAAGGGGAAGACAAAGATTAAATTCCAGAATATCTGTTGGACGAAATTATCGACCAATCTGATGATGATGACGATGACCAAGATATTAGAGAGAGCAGTGATGTTGATCCACAGCCGCCTGCTAAACGGCAACTGACCAAATCATTAATTTAACTAATTAATTAATTAATTAATTAATTAATTTAAAAATTTTCCTAACTAACATTTCAAAATTATATTTTTTTCCATATTTTTATAATTTCTTTTTCAATGTTTCTTCAAAACCAACACTGAACAAAATTGGTACATAAAAAATTAGAAGATAAATTAATATTAAGCTGGAAAACGCAAGTTTTGTATTATGATTGTTTTCTTTTCAAACGAAATTTCTTGAAAAAACTGAGAAGCATATTATAGATCAAACAGAAAGCAAAAAAGACTTAGTTTTGTGGAAAATATTTTCAAAAAGCATAAAAAAAAATTATTTTTCCAACATTTTGCTTCATAAGCACCACAAAAATTTTCTAAATCAATTTTTTGAAAAATTTTAATTGTTACACAGGTCTCTAGCAATAATTTGGCTTTTACAGATTTAAAAAATATCAATTAGTCGACGAGTTATAGCCAAAAAACCATATAAACAATATGCTGAAAATCGGTATTTGACTGCAAAGTTCGAAGGTCGATAAAAGATTCGAACTAACATAAACAAACGCCGCGATACGAGTCTTCTAATTTAGCCCCTATTTTCACCCTCACTCTCAGAATCGACCTAACTTTTGCTAACTTGAATTTGTTCCACAGTGTAATTCGGATTATGGTATGCTTTAAACAAAAAAGCCATAAAATTGTTTTTTCTGAATATACAAAAAAATATTACTTATATGCAAGGAATTTTTTCATAAATGAGTCGAACATGATAATTTCTTTCCAAACTATTTTCATTCCAGCTAGAAACTTTTACATATCGTGCTATGACCGCCAAAAAAGCTTAAGCGCCATAAAGTAAATTTTACAGGAGAAGTCTTTTTTAGTTAACCTTGGTTTAAATCGAAGTAGAGCCCTTATATTGGCTACATAGGATTGTAGTGGACTGTTATATGTAATGTTAATAGTTTTAATAAATTTCCTATAAGACAACGCATGTTGGTAAGGGTTAAGATATTTTAAGATATTATTGATGCCATGAAAAATTAATTAATTTAATCAAACTATTTTAAAACTAGTAATTATTATCTTTATCAAGCTGTTCTTTAACCGTTTCATTGATATCCTTGCAGTTTTTGACACTAGTTTTGCTGTATTTGCAAAAAAGAATTTTAGCTTAAGCGACATTTTGCAGTTACAAAAAATGTAAACAAATTAAACATTTAAATAGAAAATGCACTTAAGCTAAAATTTCTTTTGCTGTATTTCCGTAACGGTACATGGCAGGACTTTGAAACTTTGACAGATAGTCCGATTTATCGTAAATAATCGATTTTCGTCCAAAAACGATTTTCGAAAAGCATGTCGCTTGAGCTTTTTTGGCGGTTATGGCTCGATATATTAATTCATATTTCTTTTAAAAAATATTTTTAAAAATTCAGTATTGAACTTATATAGTCGTCTGTAGTACTAGGTACAGCTCTTTCCTTTTTGCAAAACAGACTATAGTAAATGAACTGTATTTCTATTTTATATAAATAAAAAAACTTTTTAGAATTTGTTTACAAAAAAAAAAAAATTTTTTTTAATTTTTTTTCAAAAACAGGAATTAAATTGTAAATTATGCACCGATTTTCATTGGCCACTTGTGCGCTGATCAAAGTCGATAATCAGCGCCGATACCCAGGCATGGTAAAAGGTATTTTAAAATAGCACAATCGGACAGATAAAGTTTTAATTTTTCAACTTAATATTACTAAAAATAAAATTTTGTATCTATTATTCGTATAAATGAAAAGCATATTTATCTTTATTTCTTCTGTTAAACAAAAGATATTGCAATTGAATAAAAGAAATTATAACTAAACAAACTTAGCCACACCTGCACAGAAAACATTTATTAACGAAACAAAGAGAATAAAAAGGAAAGTGCGGTAAGTTTTCACTAAAATTTATTTATGTATGTATGTGTGTGTTATTATTACATATTTTAATTGTTTCCTTTTTAACCTTTTAACGTCATAATATATTTATCTATACGGACATAGCAGTTTTCTGTTTTTGAGAGTAATCCATTCCAAAAGTAGAACTGCGTCTGCCAACAAGAAAATAAACAAAAGCATATGAATAAATTTGCCCAATCTATATAAATAAGTGTAACGTTATTCGTTATAAAAGAGTAACGTTAATCGCCCAGCCCAAACCACTAAAGCTAGAAAGTTGAAATTTCGTATGTGGGATCCCCTCAGGATGTATAGATCCACTAAGATGGCGTTTTAGGAAATTCAAACGCTAAGGGTTACCCGTAACCTTATATCGCCGGATCTAACTAAGGTAGACATAAAACTCCAAAAACAGCATAATAAGATCAAGAAATAAGCGTAGGGTGTTTGGTACTTTTTTGAAATTTTTACATTTAGGGGCCGAAAAAGGGTAAAAATATAATTTTGGTACCTTTTTGTTAACCGTTTATCTCCTAAAGTAATGAAGATAGAAATTAAATTTAATATGCATTCTTCTATCCTTACAAAGCCCTCAAACATGTTTTGGTACTTTTTTGTAATTCAAATATATAAAGGGTATAATTGGTTGCTCTTGTTGGTACTTTTTCTATACAACTATTTTTTATGCAAATTGATTTATAGGTACATAGTGAATGAATATGTTTGTATGTTTTCACTAAGAAAGGATTTTTGGAAAATTTTAATTTTAAGGGGATTAAAAGGGGTAAAATCGGTAACCTTATATCTTCGAATCTAAATAAGGTAGACATACAATTCTAAAAGCATCATAATAAGATAGAAAAATGAGCGGACAGGTGTCTGAAACTTTCTTAAAATCTGTACATTTAGGGGCGGAAAAGGGTGAAAATATAATTTTGGTACTTTTTTTGCTAACAGTTTATCTCCTAAAGTAATAAAGTTAGAAACTAAACTTGAAATTCATTCTTCTCTCCTTAAAAAGCCCTCAAAAACAGTTTTGAATTTTTTCAAATTTGAATATACAATGGGTAAAATTGCTAGCTCTTGTTGGTACTTTTTTCCATACAACTATTTTTTATGCACATACTGAATGCATATGTTTGTATATATTCTTTAAGAACGAATTTTTGAAAACTTAAATTCCAACGGGATTAAAAGGGGTAAAAACGGGTAAACTCGGCGTTCTTATATCTCCGAATCTTAGTAAGGTAGACATAAAATTCCAAAGCGTAATAATAAGAAAGAAAAATGAGTGGATAGGAGTTTTGTCCTTTTTTTTTTATATATGTACATTTCGGGGCCAAAAAAGGGTAAAAATATAATTTTGGTACTTTTTTTGTTAACCGTTTATATTTTAAAGTAAAGGTACTTTTTCGAAAACCTACTTTTTTGAAAATGTAATTTTAAGAAATGGTTTTTTTTTAATTTTTTTTTGGAAAGGGTACTTTTTGAAACTGGTGCTCTTTTGAAAATGGTTACTTTTTGAAAAGATACTTTTTGAAAAGGTTCTTTTTAGGGCTCTGTACACCAAAAGTGTAAATTAATCTTTTTGTTTTCGATACGCTGTCCGTCAGTCCGTCTGTCTGGCCTAGGCTGTTTTCTCGAGAGCCGTAGGAGCTACGGGCTAAAGATTAAAGAGTGTTCTAAAGCGAGCAACGAAACATGTTGAAATACTAATGTAATATACAGACACTTTTATATAGACTCTCAAAATTTTCAAAGTTAGTGTTAATTGGTGTAGTCTGTAGTATATTTAACACTACAAAAATTAAAGGGTGTTCTGAAAGCTAATGTAATTTTGACTATGTAGCTTAAACAATTTGCTGTATCTTGGAAACCGTAAGAGGCAAACTCTTGAAATTTAAAAAAAAAACTCTAAAACTAAAAAATTCCAGAATTAAAAGTCAAAACGAAAAATCACCAAAATGAAAAAACCGCTAAGACGCAAAAATTCGCCTAAACTAAAAAGATCGCCAAAAACTAACCAATTTTTTGGTTATTTTTAAATGAGTTAATTAATTTTTCTATATCTGCACAACAATGGGGTTGCGAAGAACGCCGGGTATACCTAGTAAAGAACGATAGTGTGACCGAATTGAACCAATTATTGTCGTAATCTTGTTTTGCCCGATATGAGCCGAAAAAGATTGTAACAATATGCGACGATGATGGGACCACCCAAAAATAAATTATGCAATGTTTTAATTGTGTGCCGATATAGGACGACAAAAATTTTTACAAATTGTGCCATGTGCGACGATAGTGGGATCTGGGCTTTAGTATACAAAAATGTAAGAAAAGGAGAAACAGAATATTGCAATAAATTGGAGCGTTTAGTGAACTTAAAAGTGACGTAAATAGCAAATTGAATAATAAATAAAACTAAAAATGCAAAATTGCAAATCATAATGCAATAAGAAAATTTTTTTAATGACCTGAATATGATATATACAAAGTTGTAGTTTAATGCACTAAATTGAAGACATAACTGAGTATTTAAAATTTTTACTGCAGAAAATTTTGCTAGTAAAATTCAGGAAAATGAGAAACATGTGATGCAAATGGTAAACAAACAAAAGTAAGTATTACTTTTTTTAAAGGACTGGCGAAAGAAGGATCAAGTTAAGTATAACCGGAATAAATACAATAAGTGAATAATTATTATAATATTTATGATATTATAGGAAATAAAAGTATGTATAACAAACCAATATTTTTCGTTTTGTTGATATTACTTTAATTTGTTAGTATTGTAGAAGTGTTAAATAATTGACTACTTAGTACTGCACTTGTTTTTAAGGTAGTTAATAGCAAACGCAAATGATCGTGCACCTTTGAATAAATTTAAGTGGAGACAAATTAGAAAAATCAAATAAAGTATAAAGAAAAAACCAAATGGAAAGGATTACGTAAAATGAATTACTTATATTTGCTTCAAATTTTCGTGTTATAAAAAGTATTGTATGGATTAACAATAATAAAAGGAGTTCAGTGGTCAAAAGTTTAAATGTTTTCAGCACTACATTTACTTGTAACTAGCTGTTTCCTTAATCTTACGAATTTTTACTATTTTTCCGTTCGTGTATTTTCTGGGCAATAGTTTTTGGAGTAAATTTTACAGGTTACTCAGTAATTACTCATTTACTGCATTTTACTGTAATAGTATACAAACGGACCTAATCTTAGGCACATTGGTGCCAGAACGAAAACTTGATACCCAATAATTAAACAAAAAAAAATTAAGAGGGACTAAATGGTAGAGAAATAATAATTTTAGGAATTCAGCAATATGGTAATTGGATAATGAATACTCCACAGAAACAGACAGACAAACTTATAGATGAACTGAACGACTATAATCTACATGTAGGAAGCCTACAGGTGCATGTATGGACGGAATTAAGGAATATAAATTCAGATAATGAACTTATAAATACTCATAAGGACTTTGTAAGGGACAATAAATCGACCGAGTTAGAAGAAGTGGAGTATATACTAGGAGTAATTGGGGAACTGAATGACAATAAATCAGTGGAACTAGGCAAGCGCATTAAAGATCAAGAAAAATCTAAATTGGGTTTAGAAATATTCAGCAAAAAATTTAAGAAAGACATAGAACAACAGGTTAAGGAAAATAAAAGATTAATACAAAGGCTAAAACAGCAGGGACTGAGCGAAAAAGAATATGAAAAACAACTTGGGCAGCAACAATTATTAGAAGTAAAGGACGAACAAATACATAGATTATCGGTCTCTTTAGCTAACGCGAAGAGAGAATTAGAATTCGCATACAGTTCTAGGTCACCATCCCCAGCTAAGGATTCCAGTGATAGAGGAACAAGTAAGGAAATACCAAGGATAGTGATTAGGGACACTCAGGGAGAATCAGTGGAAGAAACGAATAATAGCCAACCCCTGAAAGCTGAAGAGCTAAAAAATAAGGTAAGGAGTATTTGGTCTAACGCGAAAAAGACAGTAAACAGGATTTATACTGAGGAGACTATGCAAAGTAGAAGATTTGACAAACTATAGGCAATAATTTAACAATTTGAATTTAAATCAGGATAGTATGGAATTCAACACAGTGTTTGAAGAAGCGCTCAACATTTTAGGAATTAATACAATACGTAATAGCGTGGACTTATCGTCGAATACACACAATATGACAAGCTTCTCAGATCTCCTCAAACACATATCGCACATAGTGCCAATCTTCTACGGTACTAGCGGCCCAGAACTCTGTACTGAGGCGAGAAAATTCGTGGAGGGTTGCATGTTGGCCAAGAAGAATTTAGGGAACGATAACAACACGTTGCTTTTAATAAAATGCATAAAGTCTAGACTGTGTGGTGCGGCTTATACATACCTGAGCAACATGGAATTTCCAACCGACGAAGCTCTTTGTGAAGCCGTAAAAAACAAATATTTACGGACAAGGACGGAGGTACAGGAATCCCTTATAAATAGTAAACAGGCGATAGGGGAATCCGCTTTGGAATTTGGCGAAAGGATGGAGTCCATGTTACTAGAGGCTAGGGACCTAGTAGCAACGCAATGTGGAAACTCGGAACGAAAATCCATGCTTGACTTCTGCAACCAGGCTGCAGTTAGGAGTTTCATTAGAAGATTAAAAGATCAGAGACTAACATCCAGGCTGATAGGTTGCGAAAATAAGGATTTGAGTGCCGCTCTGCCAATTGTGGCGGAGGCACAAAATCTTTTGGGACCACCTGGTAGTGCAGCAAATGTTCTCCCAGTCCAAGCGAACCAATCATTAGAGAAAGTTGCTCGACAGTTGGTAGAGGAGGTTAGGAACCTCTCAGTTAGCCAGAATAAGGATAATCAAATGCCCCTAGTTAACAGGCAAACCAGGGATAATAGAAAAGATGGAAGAAATATGAGATTTGGCAGCCAGGCACAAAATTACTGTGGATTTTGCAAGCGAACGGGGCATTCTTTCAATGAATGCAATAATCGGAGAACACCGTACTGTAATCAATGTATGCAGAGTGGACATATTGACGGCAACTGCCGCAGAAACAATCCTCGAAACGAGAACAGAGAAACCGTGCGAAATAATAGAGTTAGACAACTAGTTTGCTATAAATATAATCAAGAAGGACACTATAGTTCTAGCTGTCCCTGGAACTTCCAACCCAATAGAGCGAATAATGAAAACAATTACAGAAGAACTACATAATAATATTAACAATAATAATTCTGAAAATAACCAGGGAAACGCCAATTGAACCAGTATAAATTAATAGACTAGGAAGAGCGAAAAAATAAACGACCCAAGTTGGAAAGGAAACACAAAAGAGCAGAAGGAATTGAAAAATGAGGAAATAAATATTATCAATTTAGACACAAATAAAATTCAAATTGGTACGGAGATCGAGAATGAAAAGATTGGAAACACTTCGAAAATTCATGTTGCAAACCAGGAGCAACAGGGGCAAAACATAAAGGAAACACAGCAGCAGGTATCACCGAATAAAAATTTTACTATAATTACTTTGCCGCGAAGAAAAAACGTAAGACATGTATCATGGAATGAAGAGGTAACTATATATATTCTGCCATCAAGGGAAAATATAAGACAAATGACCCAAGTTGGAAAGGAAACACAAAAGAGCAGAAGGAATTGAAAAACGTACAAAATGAGGAAATAAATATTATCAATTTAGACATAAATAAAATTGAAATTGGTACGGAGATCGAGAATGAAAAGATTGGAAACACTTCGAAAATTCACGTTGCAAACCAGGAGCAACAGGGGCAAAACATAAAGGAAACACAGCAGCAGGTATCACCGAATAAAACTTTTACTATAATTACTTTGCCGCGAAGAAAAAACGTAAGACATGTATCATGGAATGAAGAGGTAACTATATATATTCTGCCATCAAGGGAAAATATAAGACAAACGACCCAAGTTGGAAAGGAAACATAAAAGAGCAGAAGGAATTGAAAAACGAACAAAATAAGGAAATAAATATTATCAATTTAGACATAAATAAAATTGAAATTGGTACGGAGATCGAGAATGAAAAGATTGGAAACACTTTGAAAATTCATGTTGCAAACCAGGAGCAACAGGGGCAAAACATAAAGGAAACACAGCAGCAGGTATCACCGAATAAAAATTTTACTATAATTACTTTTCCGCGAAGAAAAAACGTAAGACATGTATCATGGAATGAAGAGGTAACTATATATATTCTGCCATCAAGGGAAAATATAAGAAAATGTGAGACGGGATGGAATACAAGAAGGACGTTGAATATAGCACGGAAGCAGGTATTATTATTATTATTATTATTATTATTATATTTTTTAATACGAATTTTGATGGCCTTTGTTATAAAGGAAAATGATGAGGACGAGGTTAACTTAAATTGCTCAGAAAAAGAGCTACAACTGCTAAAGAATAGGAGGACCCTACGAAAAGTTCACAATATACTTATACGAATGGAAGACATACAAGAGAGATGATAAATACAGCAAGGCAGAAGATAGTGTCATTAGTTCATTGTTTAATGGAAATATTGACAGCCTTTGCTACAAGGAAAAATGATGACAAAGAAGATTATTTAAATTGCTCAGAATCGGAGCAACAGCTACTGAAGAATTGGAGGAACCCTACTAAAAGTTCACAATATATTCATATAAATGGAAGACACAGAATAGAGATTTTAAATACAGCACGGCAGAAGATACTATCATTAGTCCATTTTTTAATGGAAATTATGACAGCCTTTGCTACAAGGAGAAATTATGAGGAACAAGATTATTTAAATTACTCAGAATCAGTGCTACAGCTACTAAAGAATAGGAGGAACCCTACGAAAAATTCACAATATAATTATACGAATGGAAGACATAGTAGAGAGATGAGAAATACAGCACGGCAGAAGATACTGTCATTAGTCTATTTTTTTAATGGGAATTTCGACAGCCTTTGCTACAAGGAAAAATGATGAGGAGGAAGATTATTTGAATTGCTCAGAATCAGAGAAAGAGCTGAAACTACAAAAAAATAGGAGGAGACCTATTAAAAGTTTAGAGTATGCTTTTGGACAAGACCAATATTGGAATTATTTACCTTTGGAACTCAGATCGTTTTTCCACTTTAATAATGCATGTCGCCTGAAACTCAATGGATATCTCTCGAACTAATGTTACTTACATACTATATAAAAGTTAAGAAAGAGTTTCACTTTCATAAAATTACACATTATTGAAAGTCATCAAGATTATAAGTCTGTTCAACATTGAAATGCAATTTTTGTCCCGTGTGCACAGGCATTATTTCAATGAAATTTGTTTGCTAATGGTTAGGCATTGTCTATACGTATTTTATTGCACTATTTAGAATTACACTGTGGAACAAATTCAAGTTAGCAAAAGTTAGGTCGATTCGGAGAGTGAGGGGTGAAAATAGAGGCTAAATTGGAAGACCCGTATCGCGGCGTTTGCTTATGTTAGTTCAAATTTTTTTTAATCGACCTTCGAACTTTGCAGTCAAATGATATTGTTTATATGGTTTTTTGGCTATAACTCGTCGACTAATTAATATTTTTTAAATCTGTAAACGTCAAATTATTGCTATAGACCTGTGCAACAATTCAAGTTTTTTAAAAACTTGATTTATAAACTTTTTGTGGTGCTTATGAAGCAAAATTTAGAAAAAATTATTTTTTTATGCTTTTCGAAAATATTTTCCACAAAACTAAGTCTTTTTTTGCTTTGATCTATAATATGTTTCTCAGTTTCTTCTTTGTCTTCCCCTTCTTCCTCGTCTTCCTCTTCCAACAAAACAACTTTTTTGTTTTCAACCACCGCACAGGCAGCGATTTTTTTTTATTTCGTACAAGCGAACTAATTTCAAAAATAAAGATTCAGTAAAGACACGGAAGTCAGCCGAAGCTGATGTCTTTTAATTTTCGCTCGGTCGTGATAAAATTAACTATTGATTTTTTTGGAACTTATTTCATTTTGTGAGTGATTTAAGTTAAGTTCATCGGTTTCATAAAAATAACAAAAAACATTGTATAATATATATTGTATTAAAAATGTCGGAACAAAATGTAAAATGGACCATTTTTGTAATGTTTCTGGACGTTTCGTAGCAAGCGATGAAAAATGTGGCAATGCGAGTAATATTTTTTGGAAGCCTATAAACAATATTTCTCGCAAGAGTTTATCACTGACGTAAACTATGCCCCTAAAAAAGTTTGCTTTAATCACTATTCAACTCTTATGCAATGGAAAAGTGGAAAGAAGATGGCTATGCCTTTTGGTATACCAATGATGTGGTTAGACAACAGCCCGCATCAAGAAAAAAATTGCTATGGATGTATCAACTACTATAAAACTTTGAATAGAATGAAAGCAAAGAATAACACAAATGTAGCAGTGCCAAACGTCCAATTACCATTACCGCAGTCAGAATTCGTTCCAGTACTAACATACCGAAGTACTGGGGGGTAATTCTCGTAGTCGTGATCGAAATTACATTCGAATCGAAATTAAATTCGATAGTGTGAAATTTTCTAATGATGTTACTCGATACGATACGAATCGAAGTTTTTGTTTCTGTGTTGTAAAATGCGTAAATAAATATGTTGTTCAACACTGAAAAATATGTTCGAGATTTTAAAAGGTGGGATCACTAACACAGCTGACAAGCCTGATTAAACGTCAAACTTAGTGGATGTTGATGATATGCTCATAATATCACCAGTATGTTCAAACTATCAAACACCTTATACAGACTGCATCCTTCCTGTATGGTGTTTGATATTTACTTAAGCGCCCTTCAGACTATTAGATTTAGAATTAATACTTGTCAAAAACTCAAATCTTAAGTAAAAATCCAACAGTGTGAAAAGAAATTGTTATGATCTGTCAAATAGGACGTAAAGAAATTTGACAGTATTATGGAATTCGTAATTTTTAGGAAATTTTCTAAAAAATCACATTTTTCTTTTTATCGGGGTTGTCTTTTGCACAAACAAACGCAGCAATTACAAAAACAATGTGTATTTGTTCGCCGGCATAAATAAAGAAAAAGAAGAACGAACAAATTTGCTTTATTACAAATTATTTATGTTACGTTTTATTTGGAATGTGTTAGTGTAGAAACACAATGTAATGAAAAATTTTCTTTAAGATTTTTTGACAGTCAGACTGATTTTGATTTGATTTTCGTAGTACAAAATCTAATAAAAATCTCAAAGCTTGTATTACAATTTGAAAGAGCCTTTAAAGAGTTTTCTGCACTGATAATTCCACCTATCGTTCAAAGTTTTTTTACAACTGTTAAGGTAGTTTTTACTACAAATTTGTTATTGTTGTAGAAATGCCAGTACCTGTTAAATGTGGCTTGCATGATAATAAAGAAAATATGTACACAAAAAACATATGCTAGATGCGTGCTAAAACATAAAAAGTAGATTTTACACAAAATGTGAAAAATTTTTCTTTCTAAAAGCACTATTTTATGTAAAAAAGATGGCGTTATGACAAATGTATAGCAAATATATGTAATAATATTTAATTATAACCACCACTTTTCCTTTTTTATTCTTGAAAAAAATCATTTCGATTGCCTTTTTGCTTGCGAGTAAAAACTCGCAAGGTTGCGTTCGAATGCTCGCTCGCTATCGAGTGTCATCATTAGAAATTTCAATACATTTTATAAGATATCGAATAAGAGAATACCAAAAGTGCAAAAACTCGCACGTTCGAGTAAGAATTCGCTCGTAAGCGAATGCGAGAAATAGCCCCCTGATCTTCAAACAGATATCAGTACTACAACCGCCGCTGCTACATCCATGGATTTCTTCTCAGAATACGACCCTGAAGGTGCATCCTATGAAACATCAAAGGACCCAATCCTAGTGACACAAAACTAATTGGATGGAATTGTTGCTTCAATTTTTAATGGAAATAATTTTCTGGCGAAAGGTACCAAAGTAAAAGCATATCGAAAACACCAAAAATAGTTAGAAATCTTCTTCAATGTGAATGATGCAAAAAATTTCGCTTATTGCAACGATATTGAAAAGTTAATGGAGACGACAGGGTTAACCTATGAAAAAGATGATTGGCGTTTATTCATCGATAGTTCACTAATCAGCTTAAAAGTTGTGCTTTTGCACAAGACAAAAAGAATGCCTTCTGTTCCGATTGCGTATAGCACTGACACTAGTGAAAATTTCGATAATTTGAAACACATTCGGAAGTAGTAAAATATAATGAACACCAGTGGCGCATTTGCTGGGACCCCAAAATTGTTTCATTGATTACAGTCTTAACAGCATCTGGGCGTCCAAAATATCCGTGTTTTTTGTGCGATTGGGATTCACGATACGGAGAAGGTATTAAAGGAAAAAACCAGTACAAACAGCATAACTGTAATAGTCGCATTGGACGGAAATGGTCTTGTTCCTGAAATGAAAATTTTGTTGCCGTTGCTCCACATTAAACTTGGCATTGCTAAACATTTTTTGAAATGTATCGCAAAAACACCAGCTGTATTCAACCGCTTAAAAGACATTTTCCCAAGACTAAGTGATGCCAAAATTCAGGAAGTGGTTGTTAATGGTCCCGACATACAGAAACTAATGAGTCGTCAAGATTTTGACCAAGTTCTGACAGACCGCGAAATAAATGCATGGCTCGCATTGAAAGCAGTCATTAAAGGACTTTTCGGTAAAGAACGCAAAGACAACTACAGGCAATCTGTTGTAAACATATTGGCAGCTTTCGATGAAATTTGGGTTAATGTGTCGTACAAAACTCATCTCTTGCATCAGCATCTTGATCAACTCGCTTAACAGTTGCCAACTGAATCTGATGAGCAAGGCGAACGTTATCACCAAACTGCGCTTCCATTTGAAATAAGGTAACTATAGAGTGTGCATATTTTGAATTCCTAGATTTTCCTAATATCTTTGTCATAGTGCACAATTTAAACATGTTAACGATTGAAAACTATTTTCGTTTCAGGTACAGAGGAAAGAAATCTCCACATGCAATACTCGCTGAAATATATTGGTGGTATAAAAACACCTTTGAAGAAGAGGAAGACGAGGAAAAAGAGAAAGAAGGGGAAGAAAAAGATGAAATTCCAGAATATCTGTTGGACGAAATTATCGACCTTTCTGATGATGATGACGATGACCAAGATATTAGAGAGAGAAGTGATGTTGATCCACAGCCGCCTGCTAAACGGCAACTGACCAAATCATTAATTTAATTAATTTAATTTTTTTACTTAAAACTTTTCCTAACTAACATTTCAAAATTATATTTTTTTCCATATTTTTATAATTTCTTTTTCAATGTTTCTTCAAAACCAACACTGAACAAAAGTGTTATATAAAAAATTAGAAGTAAATTAATATTAAGCTGGAAAACGCAAGTTTTGTATTATGATTGTTTTCTTTTCAAATTAAATTTATTGAAGAAACTGAGAAGCATATTATAGATCAAACAGAAAGCAAAAAAACCTAGTTTTGTGGAAAATATTTTCAAAAAGCATGAAAAATAAATTATTTTTCCAACATTTTGCTTCATATGCACCACAAAAATTTTCTAAATCAATTTCTTAAAAAATGTTAATTGTTGCACAGATATCTAGCAATAATTTGGCTTTTACAGATTTAAAAAATATCAATTAGTCGACGAGTTACAGCCAAAAAACTATATAGGCAATATGCTGAAAATCGGCACTAACATAAACACATTCGAACTAACATAAACAAACGCCGCGATACGGGTCTTCTAATATAGCCTCTATTTGCACCTCCCACTCTCAGAATCGTCCCAACTTTTGCTAACTTGAATTTGTTCCACAGTCTTATTTTTGTGTAGTGGCAGCAATTTTGTTTGGAACGCACAACCCGACAGACATGAACAAACAAAATAAAAATTAAACTAAATTTGATACATTGTAAAAGCTGTGAAAATATATGTTCATGTGGGTATGAGAAATAACAATTGGATAAAAATTGCCCAGCAGGAAAAATGGATGGGAAATTGTGCTGTTTCACTATTGATTTTGGTACCAGTGCAACTATATAATTATTGTATTGGTTACGGTCAACATTTGTAAATCCATTATTACATGGGTAAATGAAATTGAATTGTTATGAGGGGTTTTATTTTTGGTAATTATTATTATTCGGCTTAAGTTCACAATAATTGAATTAATGTAAATTCAAATTATTTTTAAGTGCGGAATATTAGAATATCTAATCAGACTAGCAGAACGGATTAGTACTACTAATTTCGACAGCCGCTACGCTGTCATCATCAGCGTCCTTTGTTCGCTTTTACGACGTTTGATCGTGGATACTAGTGTTAATGAAACATCAGCAATTTACACAAATTTTATGAGGAAATAGAATACGAGTCCTATTCCTTTTATTAATATGGTGAGCCGAACAAATTTCACCTTCTGATTCTTTATTCCAATTTTTTCAACTCTTATTTTTATTTTTGGTTTTGCTTGTACGTAAGCTCCGCCCACGATAAATCAAGCTATAGTGGTTGTACATGTTTTCAAACTGGTTTCTTTATGTCATAATTTGGAATCTGATTTTCGGTTTTAAATAAGACCGCAGAGACCACATATGTATTCAACTTTTTCCGGGTGCCGTCGCAAATTTTTTTTAATATTTGTACGTTTTATTTTTGCGTATGGCCACATATATTTTCAGAGCAACAAGTTTAGTCAGTTAAAAATCGTTTTATAGCTGTCAAAATCTTTTTTCGATTAAATGTAAATGGAAAGTGTAGACGATTCGTGGACAATGTCACCTATAAGTCACTAAACTTGTTGACAAAGGACTTGAATGGGAGACGCTTGTCCCCAGATTTAGTTCAGGGTATGTAAAAAAATAATGTATTAATATTCATTAAAAAAATAATGAACATGCAGTAATTGCACGGAAATAGAAGTACATATATTTTTCAAGGTTGGAGACTTGAGTTAGGTCAGTTGTATGCAAAGTTAGTTAACTCCACGGTTTGAAGTGTCATCATATTTTAAATTATTTTTGATAACCAATAAGCGTATTAAGGTAAAGACAAAGATAGTGCAGCATTTGACTGGTTTTACTTGAATGATAACATTTTAGGGAAGGAAGAGACTAATAAAATATATGTATGGTGCCTAATTTTTTATTCCTGCTCTTTAGGAGAGGTAACCTAACGGGTTATGAAGATTTTTTACCGCATCATATGCACAAGCATAGCAATTTGTTTTTGCATATAAAATTATTTGGCCACTTACAAGCCACTTGCATTTTTATATGAATATTCGTGTATAGACGTATATACAAATATTTATATATGTAAAAGACATAATTCACTATTAAATTATTAATTTTTTACAATGAAAAAACTTCGAAAAAAAAACTTACGATTCGAATTAATGAATTAACAATAATAAATCATAATCTTTCAAATTAACAATCTTTAGTCATTTTATAAAGAGCTAAGTGAAATCAGTAATTTATATTAACAAAAAAAAAATTGAAAAAAAACAACGAAAAATTTATAAGATTCTAATAAATAGATAATAAACGTATTAAGTATATTAAGTTATTTCTATTCCTTTTAGAAATTTATTATTTGACATATTGTCTTAAATTTATTTTAAATGAAGTCTATTTGCTGATAGTGACTTTTCAAAGTTGTGGTTGAAGTCTACTGACGATTTGGTAAAGGGCCAATGAAATGCATATAGACAATGCTTAACTAGCAGCAAATACACTTCATTTATTTCTATTCCAATATAATAGTCTAAAATTTTCCAATTAGAGCTGGCCACCGTTTCGCGCATTTAAAATTAATTTTAGGATTATAAGATTCTTGTAAATTTTAAAAATAAGTAAATTGAAATGTTAAAAGTGGATAAAAAATTAATCAATAAATAGGTATAAGAAAATTTTTATAAATCCATTGAAACTTTAAATTAAAAGAGAAACAATAAATCTCACAAATTAAACAAGCAAGAAATTAATGGTACTAATGTTAATAAAAATAAACGAATAAAAAAAATATTATGTAAGAAAAAATAAATAGAAAGATAAAGAGGTTTAAGTAAAACAACAAAAGCATATATCTGCAAAATCTTTATGTTCGAGAAAATACTTTAGTATAACGAACTTAGTGGTGTCAAATGAATACTTTAATTCATTAAGCAGACGAAAATTTGCTAATTTTGAATTCTCATTTAAGAAAAAAAAACAAGAAATTAATATTTTAAAACTTCTAGATAAATTAAATTTATAAATAAAAAAACAAATTATTATTGTGCTGTTTCACTATTGATTTTGTTACCAGTGCAACTATATAATTATTATATTGGTTACGGTCAACATTTGTGAATCCATTACTACCTGGGCAAATTAAATTGAATTGTTATGAGGGGTTCTATTTTTGGTAATTATTATTATTCGGCTTAAGTTCACAATAATTGAATTAATGTAAATTCAAATTATTTTTAAGTGCGGAATATTAGAATATCTAATCAGACTAGCAGAACGGATTAGTACTACTAATTTCGACAGCCGCTACGCTGTCATCATCAGCGTCCTTTGTTCGCTTTTACGACGTTTGATCGTGGATACTAGTATTAATGAAACATCAGCAATTTACACAAATTTTATGAGGAAATAGAATACGAGTCCTATTCCTTTTATTAATATGGTGAGCCGAACAAATTTCACCTTCTGATTCTTTATTCCAATTTTTTCAACTCTTATTTTTATTTTTGGTTTTGCTTGTACGTAAGCTCCGCCCACGATAAATCAAGCTATAGTGGTTGTACATGTTTTTAAACTGGTTTCTTTATGTCATAATTTGGATTCTGATTTTCGGTTTTAAATAAGACCGCAGAGACCACATATGTATTCAACTTTTTGCGGGTGCCGTCGCAAATTTTTTTTTTAATATTTGTACGTTTTATTTTTGCGTATGGCCACATATATTTTCAGAGCAACAAGTTTAGTCAGTTAAAAATCGTTTTATAGCTGTCAAAATCTTTTTTCGATTAAATGTAAATGGAAAGTGTAGACGATTCGTGGACAATGTCACCTATAAGTCACTAAACTTGTTGACAAAGGACTTGAATGGGAGACGCTTGTCCCCAGATTTAGTTCAGGGTATGTAAAAAAAAATAATGTATTAATATTCATTAAAAAAATAATGAACATGCAGTAATTGCACGGAAATAGAAGTACATATATTTTTCAAGGTTGGAGACTTGAGTTAGGTCAGTTGTATGCAAAGTTAGTTAACTCCACAGATTGAAGTGTCATCATATTTTCAATTATTTTTAATAACCAATAAGCGTATTAAGGTAAAGACAAAGATAGTCCCGCATTTGACTGGTTTTACTTGAATGACAACATTTTAGGGAAAGAAGAGACTAATAAAATATATGTATGGTGCCTAATTTTTTATTTCTGCTCCTTAGGAGGGGTAACCTAACGGGTTATGAAGATTTTTTTACCGCATCATATGCACAAGCATAGCAATTTGTTTTTGCATATAAAATTATTTGGCCACTTACAAGCCACTTGCATTTTTATATGAATATTCGTGTATAGACGTATATACAAATATTTATATATGTAAAAGACTTAATTCACTATTAAATTATTAATTTTTTATAATAAAAAAACTTCGAATAAAAAAAAACTTAAGATTCGAATTAATGAATTAACAATAATAAATCATAATCTTTCAAATTAACAATCTTTAGTCATTTTATAAAGAGCTAAGTGAAATCAGTAATTTATATTAACAAAAAAAAAATTTGAAAAAAAACAACGAAAAATTTACAAGATTCTAATAAATAGATAATAAACGTATTAAGTATATTAAGTTATTTCTATTCCTTTAAGAAATTTATTATTTGACATATTGTCTTAAATTTATTTTAAATGAAGTCTATTTGCTGATAGTGACTTTTCAAAGTTGTGGTTGAAGTCTACTGACGATTTGGTAAAGGGCCAATGAAATGCATATAGACAATGCTTAACTAGCAGCAAATACACTTCATTTATTTCTATTCCAATATAATAGTCTAAAATTTTCCAATTAGAGCTGGCCACCGTTTCGCGCATTTAAAATTAATTTTAGGATTATAAGATACTTGTAAATTTGAAAAATAAGTAAATTGAAATGTAAAAAGGGGATAAAAAATTAATCAATAAATAGGTATAAGAAAATTTTTATAAATCCATTGAAACTTTAAATTAAAAGAGAAACAATAAATCTCACAAATTAAACAAGCAAGAAATTAATGGTACTAATGTTAATAAAAATAAACGAATAAAAAAAAATATTATGTAAGAAAAAATAAATAGAAAGATAAAGAGGTTTAAGTAAAACAACAAAAGCATATATCTGCAAAATCTTTATGTTCGAGAAAATACTTTAGTATAACGAACTTAGTGGTGTCAAATGAATACTTTAATTATTAAGCAGACGAAAATTTGCTAATTTTGAATTCTCATTTAAGAAAAAAAAACAAGAAATTAATATTTTAAAACTTCTGGATAAATAAAATTATAAATAAAAAAAAAACAAATTATTATTATGCTGTTTCACTTTTGATTTTGTTACCAGTGCAACTATATAATTATTATATTGGTTACGGTCAACATTTGTGAATCAATTACTACATGGGCAAATCAAATTGAATTGTTATGAGGGGTTTTATTTTTGGTAATTATTATTATTCAGCTTAAGTTTAATTGAAATGTTAAAAGGGGATAAGAAATTAATCAATAAATAGGTATAACAAAATTTTTATAAATCCATTGAAACTTTAAATTAAAAGAGAAACAATAAATCTCACAAATTAAACAAGCAAGAAATTAATGGTACTAATGTTAATAAAAATAAACGAATAAAAAGAAAGAAAATATTATGTAAGAAAAAATAGGTAGGAAGATAAATAGGTTTAAGTAAAACAACAAAAGCATATATCTGCATAATCTTTATGTTAGAGAAAATACTTGAGTATAACTAACTTAGTGGTGTCAAATGAATACTTTAATTCATTAAGCAGACGAAAATTTGCTAATTTTAAATTCTCATTTAAGAAAAAAAAAACAAATAATTAATATTTTAAAACTTCTAGATAAATAAAATTATAAATAAAAAAAAACAAATTATCAGGATAAAATGAATAACCATACCAAATTTGCATTTTTATCGAAGTCTATTAAATTACACATGTAAAAATAAAAATATTAGAAATAATAAGCAAATAAAAAATATTTTGTGTAAAAAAAGCCTTAATTTGTTAGAACTTAAGATAAGTACAATAATTCACAACAACAACAAGATGGGTTCAAATCTGGATAAGAGCAATAACAACAAGAAAAACACCGAGAACAACAACCCCTACAACATTATCAACAAAAATAAAAGCAACAACAAGAAAACAACGAGAGCAACAACCCCTATAACAATATTAAAAACAAAACAGCTAGCCAACAACCACTACAACACTATCAATAAAAATAAAAGCAACAACAACAGGAAAACAGCAAGAACACAACGTTTACAACATTAGCGATAAAAAGCGACAACCATAGGAACAGAACTCCCAGCAGTTTGCACGAGCAGATTGCTCCTTGAAGTCAAGTTCCAATAACAATTTAAAATAAATTATCGTAAGGACTTCAACACCATCGAATTGATTAAGAAAGGTTTTCCGGTAGTTCTACTATCCGTCTACTTTCAACGTCACAATTCTGATTTCGCTGATGTCATCCATAACTCTGCGCACACTGTATTTTACCTACATGCAGCGGTGATGCAGATTTCTATTTATATGTCTCAAGTAAGGGCGTTCCTTGTGCTACTATCACGATATCACTTTACTTCAGGTTACACTTTTACACAGCTTTATGTGAAGTAAAGTCCTCAACAACAATGACAAAGCTATGCTTCACCAGCAATAATGATGGGCATAAGACACAGCAAAATCAAATTTGCGCAATGCCAGCATTCAGCCATAATAATAAATTTAAATAAAAATCAACAAATGCAATCAGCAACAATTATAAATTCTGAATAGCAGTATCAGAGTCAAATACAAATACAGTGATCCATAATTGGATCATCACCACCGAAGACACTTCAGAACCCGCCTTTATCAACAAAAGTATAGTCAGCAGCTGCCTAGATGTTTTCTTTCCGCAAAGGGGGGAGGGATGTTGTGAATCAACCTTTCAAATACGGCTACAACAGCAAATCAATTAGAATTCTTAGGTAATAAATAATTTCAGAAAATATAATACTTAAATATTATACTACTTTAACATATTACATATTACTACTTTATACATGAATACCCATATTAGTTTTTAAATGAATACACTAATGTACATTGTACTTTTTGTATTTCCAATTACACGTCGTTGTTATTGGTTGATACACCATTAATTTTCATGCTTTTAAAAAGCCAAGTCGGCACATTTAGTAAACATTATTTTTACTAAATAAGTAAAATACTTCTGATTAGTTAATAAGCCAAAAAATTCTATGAACGTTTTAAGCTGTCAGCATAATTCGTGGGAAATTATTGACTGCAAATTATGTTGATTAGAATTAATTTTAGTATATAAGCTGGTAGTTTTAATAATAAAGAGCAGAATTGAATTGCTGTGTATGTTGAAAAATTAAGTTGATGTTAATTTGTCCCTTGTTCCTTGGAATATTAATCATGCCCAATTCTTTCTGAATATAACGTTACGAACCTTAGCCTAATAATCAATTTAGATTCACAATCGTAAAGGTTGTTTTAATGATTCCAATGCGGTAGGAGTGCTTAGTAAATACTCAATTTATAACCCCCCAAAAAATCGGCATTTTATTGCTGGAATAAAGCGGCAGGAGTGCTCAGACGAAATCTCCAACATTAGGGACATCCCCATTACATTACGGAAACTTTAACATTGTATTGAACACTCTAACAACACTTAAGACATCAACTTATAACATGATTAAAAATAACTAAAATTTTATGGAATGCAAAAAGCTATAAAAAAATCGCGAAAATTACGATTATTCCCAAAAACTTGTTAATATTAAAAACATAGAAAAGTCTTATAGTGATTAAAAATTTATAAAACTGTAATAAAACTAAGAACCGGCTAAAAATCACTTTTATCGCGAAAATTCGCGAAAAACTGCAAACAAGCCGTAAAATTGTTTAAAAAATAGCTAAAACTGTTAGGAATGCAAAAAAGACGAAAATTCGCATAAACTTGCTATAATTAAAAAGATAGAAAAGTGTGATAGTGATTAAAAATTGGTAGAATTATCAAAAATCAAAGAACTGGCTAAAAAGCACTTTTTTCGCGGAAATGTGCAAAAAATTTCAAAATTGCAAACAAGCCGTAAAATTTACTAAAAATAGCTAAAATTGTAAGGAATGCAAAGTCGGTAAAATCGCGAAAATGACGAAACATTGCGATATTCGCGATAAAAGTAATTTTTTTTTTAGTTTTTGGTTTTGTTGTCAGAAAACTATTTCTGAAACAAATATTTATTATTAATATTTCTTTTAATGTTTTCTTGCCATAAAATATTTTGAAATTAATTTATTTTGTACCTACTCAAATGAAGCAAAGTGTAGTTTTGCTTAAGTCATAAAACTTTTGCTGCTCACTTTTTATTAGATACATATAATTAATTATTGTATTTATTATACTCAACATTATCAATAATGAGTAAATTAACAGAATTGGAGAATACATTAATTAACTATATGTACATATAATATCTTTGTCTCAAGTCAAGCTTAATATGCAAATAAGCATATACTTTGCTAGCGGTTTTTTTTTACATTACATTGTTAACTCCGAACTTTATAATTGTGTAAAAGCTCTGAGTTTACTCATTTTTAAATTATATATTTTATATACTCATTGTATGCATTTATATGTTAAAATTTAAGTACTCTGCCCTTTCTGTTCTTGACTTTGAAGCTGTACGGTAATATTGATTAAATAATAAACTCAACAAATAAAAATGAATTAGAACTATAGCATAATCAATATCGCATTTCTTTTACAATAAACCTAAACATATTCTAAACATAATTATTGGTGCCGAAACCCGGGAATTAAAATTTTCCCTATAAATAGAATCTATTTCATAAATTTAAGTGTGGTGATATTTTACTCAAATTTCTTACGTGTGGTCTCTGAAAAAATAAAGGTCATGAGTAACCTTGATATTCTTATTGGAGCCTAGCGAGATTTACTACAATTGATTAATACAATAGGGGCTCATTTTGAACAAAAGAATAAAGATGAAAAAACACATGGTTATCTAACTTCTTTAACACAAAGAATTGATGATATTTTCAAGAAATTTGAAGTCCAACATGACAAAATTGTGCGTAAAATACATGGTGAGTCACTTAATGTGCAAGATGTTCCATATATGAGTGAAGAGGTTTACTTCGAATTTTCTGAGAAATGTCTCATCATAAAAGGGAAGATAATTGAATCTCTTCCAGATTATTCGCCAACAATTAGCCCAATAACTAGCACTTTATTTATGATGAACAGTTGTATAACCAAACATATGGTATGCCTATGGGGAACCCACTATCCCCAACTATAGCGGATATAGTGTTAGATAAATTACTAGAGGTTGTAACTGAGGAGCTGGGAGAAAAGAACATAAAAATCAAGTTTTTAAAAAAATATGTAGACGACTTATTTGCTATAATAAAAAAGGACGACGAAGAAATTATATTAAAAACCTTTAATAGCTATCACAACAAACTAAAGTTCACAATAGAAAGAGAAGAAGAAAAACAAATACCATATTTAGACATGAAAATACACAGGAAAAATAACTCGCTTATGACGGATTGGTACACAAAGTCGATTGCATCCGGACGACTTATAAACTTCCACTCAACACAACCGATGAAACAGAAAACAAATACAGCTTTAAACTTAATCGAGAAAGTTCTAAAAATCAGCGATAAGCAATTTCAAACAAAAAACATTAAGAAAATAAGAGAAATGCTTTTAAACAACAGCTATCCAAAATATTTAATTAACAACTTGATCAAAAAAGCCAAATACAGGGACAAAAATAAAAATAATAGAAATTCATCTGGCAACACCAAATTTTACAGCCTTCCATTTATACCGCAACTCACAGAAAATAAAAATATAAGAACACTAATAAAAGATGACGAAGTGACATTAGCGTATAGATCAAACAAAACAATAAGCAATCTGTTTACAAAAACAAAAACGAAAATTGATAAAAAAGAACAAAGTAATGTTGTGTACCAGATACAATGTTTGGGAAATGCATCTGAAAGCTGTGGCAAATTTTATATAGGGACAACAAAAAGAAGCTTAAACACACGAACGAGCGAACATGAAGCAGACATAAAAAAACAAAACCATACAACCGCACTAGCACAACACTGCACTGAAAACAATCACACAGCTGACTTGACGAACATAAAAATATTGGAGAAAGAGAGACGAGAGAACAAGCGGTATACACTTGAGAGCCTCAGAATACAACAAAAGGGAAACAGTGCAATAAACAAAAAGGAGGACAAAGACAACACGAACGCAAATTATTCTATTCTTTTACTTTAGTTTTCTGTGATAATAATTATAAGAAATTTGGTGACACTGCATACATAAGTATGTATATGTTTATATTAAAAATTTAGTTAACGTTAATTTAATTTTGTATTTTATTTTTATAATGTGCAAAACACAATTATAGTAAACTATTAAAATATATAAAAATCAGGATTAAATGTAAGTAAAATATTATTTTGTTTTTAAACTAACTTACCATGTATGTATGTATAAAGCTTTTAGCTTGTTTGTTGATTGCTTATTTATTTACATTTTTTTCAATGTTACCAGATTTAATAAAAAACATCCCTGAGGAAGTTGGGAATTTCCAACGAAACGTAGGATGAAAAAACGAAAATAAATAATCTTTTACTTTTATGTTTATATGTCATGACCTTTAAAGCCCAATTGAAAAAAAAAAAATTACAAAACTAGCACTTTTGTTGCACAAAATAATCGTTCAGACTCCACACCTAATTCAGATGCTAGGCTTCCAAAAATATCACTGCCGAAATTTTCTGGAGATTATATGGATTGGATTCCATTTCGAGACATATATTTCTCCCTCGTTCATGAAAACGACTCGCTTGACAAGGTTCAAAAATTTTATTATTTGAAAGATACGCTTACTGGAGAAGCAGCCAATTTGATTAAGAGCATTTCTGCCACAGAAGCAAATTATTATTCCGCTTGGAAAATCCTTGAAGCAAGGTATCACAATAAGCGATTGCTTGTTGGAAATTTAGTGATGAAACTTTTCAATATACCAAAGTCAGATGGTGGATACCAATCAATTAAAACTTTACTTGATTCTACTCAAGAATGTTTATCTTCACTTAAGAATTTGCATATAAACACCCAAAGCTGGGATCCTATTCTTATATACCTACTTGTTCAAAAGTTAGACATTCAAAGTAGAAAAGATTGGGAACAATCTTTGAAATCATCCATCGAGCTTCCCTCTAAGGAAGAATTATTTTCTTTTCTAGAACGGACATTTCGTACGTTGGAGTCCATAACTGACGCACTTCCCTCAACTTCTAAACAAAAACCCATCAAGAATAACAAACATTCTACACAAATGCGAAAGGCTTCTTGTAATTCTGGTAATTTTTCTAAACAAAATGCTATTTCTTGTTCATATTGTGAAAAAGGTCATTCGCTATCAAAATGTTTTAAGTTTTTAGCCCTTCCTTTAGATTCAAAAGATGAATTCTTAACAAGCAAGAGGATTTGCCGAAATTGTTTTGTATCAGGACATGATGAGAAGAATTGTGGCTCTCCATTTCGTTGCATTATATGCAAACAAATGCATCATACAGTTCTTCATTCTGAAAACAATATTTCATCAGCTGTTATTCCATCTACATATAATCCTAAGCAGAAAGTAGTGCCTCCAGTCACGATTCATAATTCCAACTCTTTGCAAACAGTTTTGCTCTATACAATTAGATTGAGTGTTCGTACTCACCATGGTTACTTTTCTTTACGTGCTCTTTTAGACCCTGGATCACAGGGGAGTTTAATTTCTGAATCTGTGGTACAGCTTTTAGGCTTAAGGAGGACCAAATCTCACTGTAAGATAATTGGTATTGGTAATGGCAATGAAAACTTATCAAAACATTTTGTGCGCATAGAATTGTGCAATAGAAAACAGGAACCAGTACTTTCCTGTACCGCGTTAGTTTTAAATACTCTTTCCTCATATACACCTGATCCTTCTAGTAAATATATTTCTATGCCTAAAATTGATAATGATAGCTTGGCTGACCCATACTTCTTTAATACTGACCCTATTGACATAATCCTAGGTTCTGATGTCGTTTCAAAGATAAAAATCGCTTCTGATTCGTTTGTACATAACGAACTTTTCTTTCAAAATACGCATTTCGGTTGGGTATTTTCTGGAAATAATAATACCATATCAACTAACAGAGTGTACATACATAATGCAAATTTAGAAAGCATATTAACCTCTTTCTGGGAATAGGAAGAAGTAGTAGTAAAAAGAAAACTAAGTAATGAAGACTTGGCATGTGAGAATTATTTTGAGACCACAACTTCAAGATCAGAATCTGGTCGTTATATGGTACATTTACCATTCAAATCTTCATTGAACGATAATAATGAACCTTCTATTCAAAACAATGTTATAAGTGCTTTCAAACGCTTACGACAATTAGAGATATCGTTTGCTAAACGACCCCAATTTGCTGAAAGTTACAAGCATTTTATGCTTGAATATGAGGCACTGGGTCACATGTCGAAAGTTGGTAAATATCATGATGACATTCGCCAAAATTCATACTTTCTACCGCACCATGGTGTTTTGAAGGAGAACAGTACGACAACTAAATTAAGTGTTGTATTCAATGGCAGCTGTCACTTAAATGGTCAAAGGTCCCTAAACGAGGAACTTTATCCAAGTCCTCCCCTTCAAAATAACCTGCCTGCAATTATTGTCAGGTGGAGAAAACATAAAATTGCATTCAGTGCAGATATCGAAAAGATGTTCAGGCAAATAGAAGTTTATCCTGAACATCGCAAATACCAACAAATTCTTTGGCGGTCTAAGCCAACTGATAATATATCCATTTACGAGTTAAATACCGTCACATATGGCACAACATCAGCGCCATATTTAGCGATTCGTGTGCTTCAAAAACTAGCACAAGATTATGAGCTGCATTTTCCAAATGCTTCTAAAGTTTTGACATCCGTTTCTTATGTCGATGACATTATTTCAGGGGCTGATAACCTCGATAACACCATAACTTTACAAAAGGATCTATGTACTCTTCTAGAAAAGGGTGGTTGTAACCTTCGCAAATGGATCACAAACTCACCTGAACTTTTACAACAAATCCCTGAAGACTGTAGGGAAACATCTGTCACTTTGAAATTTGACAAAGATAATGTCGTTAAAACGCTTGGTATTCAATGGAATGCACATACTGATTCATTTTCATTTAAAGTAAATATTAATGATGATAAATCTGTAACTAAACGAATTATTCTCTCTGAGTCTGCTAGACTTTATGATCCATTAGGTTGGCTTACTCCATGTACTGTAGTTTCTAAGTCTATTTTTAAACAACTCAGGGAGCATGGTTTAGACTGGGATGAACCAGTCCCACCGCCTATTGAAAAGCAATGGATCAAACACAAATCATCATTACCACAACTAGGTAACTTAAAAATTCCTCGTTGGATCCATTGGTAAAATGGATCTCGAACGGAATTGCATTGTTTTTGTGATGCATCAACTATGGCATATGCAGCTGTAGTTTATTCTAGAGTCATTACCTCCGGTACCACATTTGTAAACATTTTACAGGCTAAATCGAAAATATCCCCAATTAAAACTGTCTCTATACCAAGGCTGGAGCTATGTGCTGCCAAACTTTTGGTACAATTAACTCAAAATGTAAGGGAGTCATTATGCGATATAAGTGTGAATGATATATACTATTGGAGTGACAGCTCTACTGTTCTTAACTGGATTCAAAAGCCCTCTTCCACTTGGACAGTTTATGTCGCAAATAGGGTCGCTGATATACAACGCTTTAGTAACCCACAGCAATGGAATTATGTGCCATCAGCGCTGAATCCAGCAGATTGCGCATCTAGGGGCATATTGGCTTAAGATCTAATTGAAAATCATTCATGGTGGTTTGGTCCAAAATTTCTTTACAAATCGATAGAACATTGGCCAAAAGCGCTTCAAATTCTACCTACCTCTGAAGAGAAACGAATGAGTAGAATTTCAGTAAATACATGTAGTGAAAAATTATACCCTGAAATATTATCAAGATTTTCTAAACTTAGAACTTTAATTCGAACATCAGCAATGTGTTTCCGCTTCATGCACAATTGCAAGAATCCTCAATTAAAAAGAACTGACGTCTTAACAACATCAGAAATAAGCAAAGCATTACTTCATTTAATTAAAGTTACGCGGTTAATAGATTTTCCTAATGAAACTAAACTTCTTCAGGCAAATCGTGAGTTGAGAGGTAGTTCGATACTAAAGCTTATGCCATTTCTCGACGAAAGTGGTATAATTCGTGTTGGTGGTCGACTACAAAATTCAAATTTGAGTTACAATATAAAACACCCCATAATATTAGCTAAATCTAATCCCCTAGCAAGATTTATAATAGTTGACTGACATGAGCGAACTTTACACGGCGGTATAACCCTAACTATGTCTGTTGTTAATAGAAAGTTTTGAATAATTTCTGGAAATCAATTAGCAAAGTCTGTTATTCATAAATGCATGACTTGTATTAGACATGCTGCTAAAACTTCTCAACAAGTTATGGGAAACTTGCCAAATGTTCGTCTTAATGTCACTCGACCCTTCAAACATAGTGGTGTCGACTATGCTGGTCCCATTAATATTAAAACTTTAACTTTAAGGTCCGCTGGTGTATCTAAAGGATATATTTGCTTATTTGTGTGTATGGTCACAAAGGCTATACACTTGGAAGAAGTTTCAGATCTTACCACTGTTCATACTTTCACAAAAAGAAAAAAAAAATAACACTGACCTATATTTTAAACTTCACTTCTCCTGTAGTTCATTGCACCTCACAATTAAACAAACTTATTATTATTTTAAACCGTTCATTGCACTTCAAAATTAAACAAAAGAAATAAGACACTGTTTATAATTCCTCTGCATAAGATTATCAAAATTGGGTCATAAATAATTGCAAACTTGCAATCATGCATAAATGGTTGTTTTTTGTACGATGAACTTGTACTTAAGCAATACGCTTAATAAAGCAAAATTTTATGACCTCAAGTTTATTAAGCAATACAATTAATAGTAGAAAATTTTAATGACATATCAATAAGTTAGTATATAAGAAAGAAAGTTAAATAAAACATTGGTTCAATTACATTTTGCAAAGAAACAAAGTTGTTTTACCAAAAGTGATTTAACCATCTCCACGCAACCAAGTTTCAAGTGCTTGAGTTGCATCAATAAATCTTCCTGGTGAATCGCCTTGAAGATAACCCAAACAGGTTAAACAAAATAGTTTAACCTTATTCATTTACTGAATTAAACATTGGTGACCCCGACGTGATTGACACAGGATCAATATTCGTCTTTGAAGTTGCCTACACTGAAATCACTCCTCTCAGGCAGCTAGGATTGACATACATCGTAAAACTTCCTACACTGGAACATTCTCTTCAGGCAGCTAGGATCAATATTTATCAACAAATTTCTACACTGGAGCATTCCCCTTCAGGCAGCTAGAAGACTTAACAACTCAAATCATTACTCCTGAGAAACCAAATATGGATACTTTCAACAAGCTAATAGAATCACAGCTGGCAGCAGGTGACTTGATCGAAACTATAGTCCGCAATTTTAAAAAGGACTCAGCTATCAGGAAAACTGTTGTTTACTATGAGGAACGACTCAAAAGGCTAGATAGCGCTTGGTCGGAATTTGAGACCACGGACAGCAAAATCCGTTGCCTCGATCAAATTCCGTTAAACCACGATTACTTTGCTAAAGATTACTACAAAAACATCTCAGAGCTTGTCGACAAATACAAGGATATTTTTGAGACAGCTCTGATGAAATCATCTACAGGGGAGGCAGTTCAACAACCAATCACCGACAAACCCACACCAATAATCAAACCCGCTGGTGAGGTAGGATGTAAGACATCTGCAACTATCGCTTTAATAAGAAGGCAAGGTGTAATGATGGGGTCTCTAGAGCGATTGCTCACAATGGATCCGACAGCCGAGAATATGAAGCTGAAAGAAAAATTATGGGACCAAATTCAGAACCTACATTTCACCATATGGGAAACCAGTCATGATCCGGTTCAAGAAGGATACAACATGACTGCATACACTACCTTAGAAGCAAGGATATTTGAAAATTTTAAGAAGGCTTCCCAAGTGGCTCCCGATCCATCGACTCCATATGATCAGCCTATTGAAGTACCCCTGCCTAAGATAACAATTCCTAGGTTTGACGGTGACTACCTCAAATAGAGGACCTTCTATGACTTATTTCTGCAACTTGTAGGCAATCAGCGGATTCCTGCGGTCCAAAAAATGTGGTACCTGAAGGTCAATGTAGCAGGTGAAGCTGAAAGGCTCATAAGTCACCTTTCAGCGACTGCAGAAAATTATGAGACAGCCTGGGAAATGCTAAAAGAGCGATACGACAATAGACCAATTTTGGTCGCATCATTAATACAGCAGCTGATCGAACAACCAGCAGTCGGACCAACAATTGCATCAATCAAACAACTGCATGACACAACTCAGGAATGTCTGCATGCATTGCAAAATCTTGGAATCGACACTACATCCTGGGACCCCATTCTATTGCACCTCCTCGTAAAGAAACTGGATCGAAACACTCATAACCAATATGAAAGATCAATCACAAATCCAAAACAGCTACAGAAAATCAAACACTTCCTAGCTTTTCTGGAAACTCGATTTCAATCAATGGAGGCAATGGGCCAAAAAGAAAAGCCATCTTCGAAGGTATGTGCAACAGCTGCACCATCTAAATCAATTGAGCCTTCGTGCGTGCTTTGTAAAATAGGTCCTCATCAGCTATATCGTTGCCAACGATTTCAACAACTCAAGCCATACGAGCGCTTAAATTTCATCCAAAAACAAAAATTATGTGTAAATTGTCTGAAATCTGGTCATTCTTCAAAACAATGTACCTCAAGGGGTTGCACGAAATGCAATAAGAAACATAACTCACTATTGCATCTAGAAAACAAGAACTACCCGTCAAAACAATTAAATGAAGAAAAACCACAGGCAGCATCATCCTCTGCAACAACCATTGTAGAAGCTACGACTTATCCTGCAACACCAGGGTGCTCAACCAAATCAAAAGCTACTTCTTTAACCACAGCAAGTCAACAGTCGTCATCAGCTGTGATCCTTGGCACTGCAGTAGTTAAACTCAAAACTGATTCATCAGAAATTGAATGCCGCGCATTACTTGACTCAGGATCCCAGGTAAACTGTATCACCAAGCGTCTAGTCAAACGACTTGGTATCCCAATGCAGCCGTCATCGGCAAACATTAGCGGAATCGGCAGCACCACCACTAAAACACAGCACCGAGTTAACATAGCACTGCATTCCAGAATTAATGGATTTACAACACAACTCGAAGCATTTGTCCTTCCGCGTATTATTTCTCCCCAGCCGGCACAATTCACCAATATAAATGACTGGCCATTACCCAAAAACTTGGTACTAGCTGATCCACATTTCAACCGACCTGACAAAATCGACATTTTATTGGGCGCTGAACACTTTCTTCAACTACTTTCAGTTGGACAAATCGAATTATCTCCACAACTACCAACCCTCCAGAATACTGTGCTTGGATGGATAGTTTCTGGAAAAATAGAAATAAAAAAGCCTACACAGCTTATATGCGGAGTATCCACAACTAATGACAGCCTTGAATCTTCCATTGCAAGACTGTGGGAACTGGATGAACTTAAGTCAACTGAAAGGGCACTGTCACTAGCAGAAAGAAAATGTGAAGAGTTGTTTGTACATCATACAACGCGGAACAATGAAAATCGTTTTGTTGTAAAGATCCCGTTCCACCAAGATCCTGAAATCCTCGGTGACTCTTACAAAATCGCTCTAAATCGTTTCTTGTCGTTAGAACATCGACTGCAGAAAAACCCCGAATTGAGGAGTCAATATCAGAAATTCATGGATGAATACGAAAATATGAAACACATGACGAAGATATCATCAACTTCTATTCGCTCACCAAACTATTTTATCCCACATCATTGCGTTCTAAAACCGGACAGCTCCACAACCAAATTGAGGGTAGTATTCGATGTTTCAGCCAAAACAACATCAGGGCACTCTTTAAATGATTTGATGTATACAAGACCAATAGTACAAAATGTAGAAAAGATGTATCGGCAAGTTTTGGTGTCTCCTGAGGACCGCCGTTTTCAAATGATAGTTTGGCGGACAGATGCTTCAGAACCACTCTCATACTATCAACTGAACACTGTAACATATGGAACAAGAGCAGCTCCCTATTTGGCAACTACAAGAATTGGCAAAGGAAAATGCCAGACAGTATCCTCTGGCATCACAGTTTCTAAAAGAAAACTTCTATGTAGATGATGGACTAGGCGGAAGCGATAATTTATACACCGCAATTCAGGTACAAGAACAACTTCAGCAGATCATGAAGCAAAGCGGCTTCAATTTGCGAAAATGGTGTGCCAATCACCCCCAACTGATCAAAATTGTTCCAAAAGATGATCTGGAACTTAATTTGGACTTCGAGAGCAGCAAATCAGATTCCATCAGTACACTAGGACTTACGTGGCTGCCGAAAGAAGATCAACTAAGCATAAAGGTGAATATTATTGATAATAAAAGAGTAGTAGACTGTGACATCGGATCTCGCACGAATTTTCGATCCATTGGGTCTTCTGTCTCCTATCACTGTCACTGCAAAAATATTCATACAAGAGTTATGGAGGCTAAAACTCGATTGGGACCAAGCTCTACCCGAATCCATGCATACCAAGTGGATTACTTTCCGCGAAGACCTGAATGAACGGAAAACACTAAAAATATCAAGACACATCTTCAAAGGTGGAATCGCAGAATCTGTACAATTGCACATATTTACAGATGCATCAGAAAAGGCTTACGGTGCAGTGGCTTATTTTCGATTTACCATGAAACATGGAATAGTCATGTCACAAATCCATTGTACGAAGTCCCGAGTAGCCCCAATCAAAGCTCAATCCATTCCACGATTGGAGCTATGCGCAGCTGTACAAGTTTACAAGCCAAGTTTGGTTGTGGACTGATTCGGAAATTGTGCTCTCTTGGATAAGCTCATCAGCGTCTCTCAACACGTTTGTTGCCAATCGAATTTCAGCCATCCTAGAAAATACTAGACCAGAACAATGGCGGCACGTCAGCACAAAATGTAATCCCGCAGACATATTATCTCGAGGAATTGCACCCAGGCACGTGAAAGATTGCTCTTTATGGTTCTATGGTCCCATATTTTTACACGGCCAAGAAACAGCTTGGCCACCTAAATTCAGGCCGAACCTTGCCCACCCAACAAATTTAGAGAGAAAGGAAAAGCAAGCATTCGTGATGACTTCAACAGAACCCGATTTCATCTATAAAATAAATCATAAGAATTCATTCTGGCGTCTTCAACACATTGTTGGATACATTTTACGATTTGTAACCAATACCAAACGGAATGGGTCTAGACAACATCAAAAATCCCTATCTACAAAGGAACTACAAAATGCATTAATGTTGACCATCAAGCAAATACAGGCATCAGATTTCAAAGAAGAAATTCAACAGCTTGCTAAATACAAAGTGTTGCGAGGAACCAGCAATTTGTCGAATCTTTCACAATTTTTGGACGGTGAGGGTTTGATACGTGTGGGAGGTCGACTGGAAGCCTCATCATTGGAATACGATTCCAAACATCAGCTGCTTCTTCCTTACAATGATCCAATCGCTAAGCTTCTATTTGAAATGATACATAAGGACAACAAGCATTGTGGTGCACAAACTCTCTTAGGAATAGTGAGACAATGATTTTGGCCAATAAAAGGTAAGATTATGGCAAGAGCGGCGATTCATCGCTGAACAATATGCAGTAAAGCTAAGCCCGCCCTATTTCACCAAATTATGGGCAATCTTCCCTCCACACGGGTAACACCAGCTAGGCCGTTCATTAATTCTGGAGTAGACTACTGTGGTCCAATGACAGTTCACTACAAGGTGAGAGGAAAACGACCACACAAGGCGTATATTGCCATATTTTGTTGCTTCTCTACGAAGGCAGTACATTTAGAGCTGGTAAGCGATCTAACCCCTGACGCATTTATAGGAGCCATCAAACGGTTTGTTGGCCGACGAGGACATTGCCAAAACCTATATTGCGATAATGCAACGAACTTTGTAGGCGCAAAAAATAAATTGTCTGAACTAATACCCGCAATTTATACAAGCGAAGCAAAAGAAGCAATAGAAAATGCATGCAGCAAAAAGAATATACAATTCAGGTTCATACCACCTCGAGCACCTCATTTTGGAGGCCTTTGGGAGGCGGCAGTAAAATCTGCAAAACACCTTTTAATCAGGAGCTTAGCTAGTGTTTCCTTAACTTACGAAGAACTAGAAACACTGATTATCGAATTAGAAGCAATTCTCAACTCCAGACCTATTTCACCCATGTCAAACGACCCCAATGACTTCGGTGCGTTAACGCCAGGACATCTCCTGATTGGTGAACCGCTAACGGCACAAGTAGATTCACAGGCCACATCAACGAAAACAAACTTGGCGACTCGGTGGAAACTAGTGTCCATTCTCAAACACAACTTCTGGGAAAGGTGGTCACGGGACTATCTGAACGAATTGCAATATCGCAAGAAATGGAAGGAGCAATCAAAATCTCTAAAACCCGGAACCATCGTCATTCTTAAGGAAGATAATTGCCCCGTAATGAAATGGCCTTTAGGACGTGTGATTAAAATCTATAAGGGGGAGGACAACATAGTTAGAGTGGCAGACGTCAAAACCGCTTCAGGAGTCCTTAAAAGAGCGGTCCATTACCTGGCACCACTCCCTAAGGCCAGTCTAGAAGAAACAGAAGACGACAACAAACCAAATGATGAATTCAATGAAATCGACAACAAAGATGAAATCACTGAGCCTAAGAGCAAACGTCCAAAATTACTCGGAAATAATTTAGGCGTCACACTGTTGACACTAATGCTCATATTCCCAATTATTTTGGGAGTACCAATTGAGAATGAGCGCTTCGGTTCCAAGTTGGGCATTCATTTCGAAGAAGTAGGCTCAACGTATATAGCTGCAAGTCAGTGGAATCTGGTCGCTTACTATGACTTATCTGCTTACTGGTCTGACACAGCGTTTTTAGGAAATGGAACGAGCTCCTTGAGCCGACTGTGTGCGAAGATGGAATACAATGCATCGTGTTATAGTACAATAGAACATCTTCGACATGTTGAAGCGGATTTGAGACTTGATAATAAATTACTATACAAACCACGTCAAAAACGAGGTGCTATAGACTTCGTCGGAAATGTTGCTCATTCATTGTTTGGAATACTAGACTCTGAATATGCAGAAAAAATGTCAACAACAATAACTCAACTACAAGAAAACGATTCATATATGCTTCGCCTCATAAAAGACCACACCTCCGTTATTAATTCAACCATGAACATTGTCAAAGAAAGTCTAACAGACACTAAGTTTAAATTTGACCATCTTCTGTTAAAAATAAATGAAATCGCGAAAACTGAAGAGACACTAGCAGCGGAAATAACACAACTTAAGCTTGCACACATGTTCAGTATGGGTGTAACAAAACTCTCATTCATTGCAAACTATCTGCAACGAATGCAAACTTGCATTCTGAACGCGTTGACCGACACTCATCATGGGAAAATTAATCCATTGCTGTTGACTCCAATTCAACTGGAAATTTAAATACAAGAAGTTCGAGCACATATGCCACAGTCATTAGAGTTACCAGTCCCTGAAGATGACTTGCTCGAATTTTACATACTTATGAAAATAAAAGGCGGTCTCACTCATGATCATGTAGTGTTCAGCATAACTTTACCCTTAATAGACCATGAAAAGTTTAAGCTTTACAACTTAATTCACATTCCGATCCCCATAAACAACACTATGCTGGTCATAGACACATGCAGTCCGACAATAGCAATAAACTCATTTCAACGGCACTACTTTCCATTATCATTAACACAACTGAAAGGCTGTGACGTAATTGGCAAAGAGGTATTTATATGCTACGATGTACAACTCCAATATAACTTTGGTGCAGAAATGTGCTCTTGTGAAATCAACTTATTCAATAATTTCACCGTACCACATTGCGTTTTGAGAAAGCTTCCAACTAATGTAACCTGGACACCTCTAACTCATAAAAACAAATGGATATATTCATCACGAGCCTCCACACATGCCACAGCGGTTTGTGGAAAAGAAATTATACCAATAAGTCTACTAGGGTCCGGCTTGTTAACTATCAATCCAGGCTGTATCCTTAACCATGATTTCATCCAAATGTCCGGCCAGCAATCAATCGTAACTAAAACTTTCTCATCTTACACGAGCCTTGGCAACATATCAGAACTAGCATATCAACCCCTGTTGCACATCAACCATATCAACAAAACCAACCAGTCCTTTGTGCCAGACGAAATAGCAGTACAGCTCATCAAATTAACATCCTTACAACAGAAATTAGAGGCTATGAACAGTTCACATTTCCAAATTCATCATCCATCAAACCATGAGAGAACTGTCTCATATGTAGCACTAATCATCAGCGCAGTAGCGATCATATGGATTATAGTAAGAGCTATAAAACGCAAGAAATCAAACATCGCTCAAATCACAGAAAGATCACAATCATCTGGGTGTAACCCACGACCAGCAACAACACCTTCATCAGCTCCACGACAGAAGTTCAGCGTACATGTTTGAAAACATAATAATAAATTTAAAAGTTTTATTACATATTTTTTATATTTTACTTAGTTTTGCATAACTATAAAGTCATTGCCTTTATCATAACCAAATTGTAAAAACAAATAATACTTAATTTTTATTCAACTGTAAATCCAAGTAGTAAGCACTTTATTAATGACATAATTGTAGTTAATTGTTGAGCATAGCCTCAACGGGGGGGGTGCATGTTCATACTTTCACAAAAAGAAAAAAAAACACTGACCTATATTTTAAACTTCACTTCTCCTGTAGTTCATTGCACCTCACAATTAAACAAACTTATTATTATTTTAAATCGTTCATTGCACTTCAAAGTTAAACAAAAGAAATAAGACACTGTTTATAATTACTCTGCATAAGAATATCAAAATTGGGTCATAAATAATTGCAAACTTGCAATCATGTATAAATGGTTGTTTTTTGTACGATGAACTTGTACTTAAGCAATACGCTTAATGAAGCAAAATTTTATGACCTCAAGTTTATTAAGCAATACAATTAATAGTAGAAAATTTTAATGACATATCAATAAGTTAGTATATAAGAAAGAAAGTTAAATAAAACATTGGTTCAATTAAATTTTGCAAAGAGACAAAGTTGTTTTACCAAAAGTGATTTAACCATCTCCACGCAACCAAGTTTCAAGTGCTTGAGTTGCATCAATAAATCTTCCTGGTGAATCGCCTTGAAGATAACCCAAACAGGTTAAACAAAATAGTTTAACCTTATTCATTTACTGAATTAAACAACCACTAATTCTTTTCTAGCTGCATTTAAACGGTTTGAGTCCCGCAGAGGAGCATGTACTGATATCTATTCAGATTGCGGTACAAATTTTGTGGGCGCATCAAAGGAACTCCAGGTCCTTTACAACAGAAGTAGAGATTCATTACCTGAAGACGTGCGCTAGGCACTTAGTCTTAATTGCACAAACTGGCATTTTATTCCACCAGCCTCACCAAATTTTGGTGGTCTATGGGAGGCTGGTGTGAAATCAGTTAAACATCATTTAAAACGTATTACAAATGATAGAATTTTAAGCTTCGAAGAATTGGCCACACTCCTTTGTCAAATTGAAAGTTATCTAAACTCGCACCCCCTATGCCCTTTATCTTCAGACCCATCCGATTTTGATGCTCTTACCCCAGCGCACTTTCTTATAGGTGAACCAACACACTGTACCCAAGAGGAAATACTGCTTGACAAAAACATTAACCATCTTACTCGCTGGAAGTCTATAGAAAAGCTGAAACAACATTTTTGGAAAAGATGGTACAAAGAGTATCTCAATCGTCTTCAGGCTCGTCCGAAATGGTTGAAGGGCACAACAAGCCCTAAAATTGGTGATTTGGTACTTGTTATTGATGACAGATGTGGTCCAGGACAATGGATATTAGGTCGCATAAAATACGTCCATCCAGAAGTTGATGGGCTTATAAGGGTGGTATCTGTTCTTACAAAAAACAAAATTATAAAGTGACCAATTTCTAAAATTTCTCTTCTTCCAGATAATACGCCGGAATGTATCATGACTAGTTCCTCTGATGTATAAATTTGAAATGGTAAAGAACGGAGCCTACTGTAACACGCTGTGAGTCGGAGCATAGCGGAGTTCTATAATTCGACTAAATCACTCCCAACAATAGGCCGTTCTTAACTGATTATCGTATCTAAAAACATTCGTTCTTGAGGGGGACAATGTTGTCAGAAAACTATTTCTGAAACAAATATTTATTATTAATATTATTAATATTTCTTTTAATGTTTTCTTGCCATAAAATATTTTGAAATTAATTTATTTTGTACCTACTCAAATGAAGCAAAGTGTAGCTTTGCTTAAGTCATAAAACTTTTGCTGCTCACTTTTTATTAGATACATATAATTAATTATTGTAGTTATTATACTCAACATTATCAATAACGAGTAAATTAACAGAATTGGAGAATACATTAATTAACTATATGTACATACAATATCTTTGTCTCAAGTCAAGCTTAATATGCAAATAAGCATATACTTTGCTAGCGGTTTTTTTTACATTACATTGTTAACTCCGAACTTTATAATTGTGTAAAAGCTCTGAGTTTACTCATTTTTAAATTATATATTTTATATACTCATTGTATGCATTTATATGTTAAAATTTAAGTACTCCGCCCTTTCTGTTCTTGACTTTGAAGCTGTACGGTAATATTGATTAAATAATAAACTCAACAAATAAAAATGAATCAATATCGCATTTCTTTTACAATAAACCTAAACATATTCTAAACAGGTTTTTAACAGTTTTATCACTATTTAATCAATATCAGACATTGATATCTTTTTAATCTTACCAAGTTTTTGCGAATTGTCTTCACTTTCGCGATTTTTTCTGAGCTTTTTGCATTCCGTACAATTTTAGCTATTATTAAGCAATTGTAAAGCTTGCTTGAAATTATGCAGTTTTTCGCGAATTTTTACTATTTACGCGAAAAAAGTGATTTTTATTTTATTGAATTTATTACAGTTTTACCAATTTTTAATCACTCTATGTTTTTAATGTTAACAAGGTTTTGCGAATTTTCGTTATTTTCGCGATTTTTTCTGAGATTTTGAAATTCCTTAGAATTTTAGCGATGCTTAATAAATGTTACGGCTTGTTTGAAATTTGGCAATTTTTCGCGTATTTTGACAGTAAAAGTGATGTTTTGCGATTTTGTGCTGCTCGTTAAGCTTGTGAGTATGAAAAAATTTAAGGGATTGTTTCTTATTCTCACAATCTGCAGAAATTTTTCGTCATTTTGGCTATATAAAAGTCTTCCAAAAAATTTTAAATATAATTGAGTATATTGTAGTTAAATTAAATTTTCTTTGTTAATGTATTTGCAATCATGCAAATACAAATTACTTGTAATTTAAATTGGCCTGATTGCATGAACAATTACACGTAATTTGTAATAGGCTTCCTACAATTGCAATTATTTATAGTTGTGATAGTTGGTGATACAACAATTACAACCAGAAGTAATTGTATTTGGTAGTAGTACAATTAAAAGTAATTTCAATTGCGCCAAGGCCATTACAAATTACTTGTATATTATTGAAGTGAAAATGTAATCATTACTCCCCAAGCCTGCTTCTTTCCTATGACTATGTTCTCTTTTCCAAAATGTAATGAACATACAAAAGGTGTCTTTGGTAAGTCAGACTAACGTACAATTAAAAGTAATTTCAATTGCGCCAAGGCCATTACAAATTACTTGTATATTATTGAAGTGAAAATGTAATCATTACTCCCCAAGCCTGCTTCTTTCCTATAAATATGTCATATTTTCCAAAATGTAATGAACATACAAAAGGTGTCTTTGGTAAGTCAGACTTATTGATCTTGCGTAAACTAAGCTACTTTTGCCGAACATAAGGAATTGTTGGAAAGTTAACAAATTTTACACCAGAATCCTTACATAAGTGTCTTGTGCTACTTCATTTTAATAAAAATTATCAGATATTTTTTGTATTTTTTTTTATTATTTTTATTTTTAAATGAAACGGAAAAAATGGGTTTCATAAATTAATATGGTAGCATGAATTTTCATAATTCGATTAAATGTCAGAACGTTAATATCGGGACGAAAAGAGAGAATTGGACTACCTTCTATTATTGTATCATGCTTTATACGTACCTGTGAATGTCTGCTTTTACACACATTAGTTTTTCTTGAAGCAACTTTTATTTTCTAGTGAGAAAGAGCGAGAGAGAGGAATACATGAAATATATTTTTCTCTCGCTCTTTCTCACAAGAAAATAAAAGTTGCTTCAAGAAAAACTGATGTGTGTAAAAGCAGACAAACTTTGGTTCTATGCAGTGTTGTCAAGTTTTAAATTTCAAAAAGCACTGAAACCAGGATAAAAACGCGCTATTCTTGAAAAAACGGACTAAATTAAAAATTGTTCATTTTATTTATTTGATCATTTCATAAAGTAAAATACATAGTTTTTTATGTATTAAAGGCCATACCGCGCATGCAGTTGAAAAGTGACACAACTCAAAAATACAGATTTTCCGGAAAAGGAGTTTTAGTTTTTAATTTACTCATACTTTCATGGAAAAATATAAATGTATTCTCTCTACAAGAGTTTAGTATACAAGATACATTATTGTATTATATTTAAGATATTGACGAATAATTTTGTACTATTAACTCTAAAAACGCATTTCTTGAATTTTACAACTTTTGAAGTGTATGGGTGATATTATGAAGTAAAAACAGAAATAAATAAATTAAGTAAAGTGCGACTTTGGCTCGCACACGAAGGGTTCCGTACGAATACATATAGGTATATCCCTTTTTGGGTTTGCCCCGTTTGTCATTTTGGCAATTTTTTCGTTGTGCTTTCTTGTTTAATTTTAGTTTTTTATTTTTTTAAGTATTTTTCGTTGTTTTTTTGGGTTTTTTTTTTTGTTTTGGCGCTTTTCGTGATTATTTAAAAATATTTTTCTGGCGATTTTTCGTTTTTTGCAATTTTTTTTTGTTTTTTGCTGATTTGTTTAGTTTTGGCGATTTTTCGGTTATGGCATTTATTTAACGTTTTTTTTGCGATATTTTTAGTTTTAGCGATTTATTTTAGTTGTAGCGATTTTTTCAGTTTTAGCGCTTTTTTCGTTTTTGGGGATTTTTTCGGTTTTTTTTTTGGTTTTTCAGTTTTAGCGATTTTTTTGTTTTGACACTTTTTTCGTTTTGGCAATTTTTTTGGTTTTTAGCATTTTTTAGTTTTGGCGCTTTTTTTTCGTTTTTTGTGACTTTTTTCATTTTTTTGAAATTCTTTTTTTTTCTTGATGATTTATTTAGTTTTAGCGATTTTTCGGTTTGAAGATTTTTTAGATTTTTGACATTTTTTAAGTTTTTTTTTTTGCGATCTTTTTAATTTTGGTGGTGTATTGCGTCTTAGCGATTTTTTTAATTTTGACGCTTTTTTCCTTTAAGCGCTTTTTTTCATTTTTGCGTTTTTTTCGTTTTGAAATTTTTTTAATTTTGGATTTTTTTAGTTTCAGCGTGTTTTAAAATTTCAAGATTTTACATCTTACGGTTTCCAAGATACAGCATATTGTCTCAATTACATAGTCAAAATTACAATAACTAATTGAATACCCTTAAATTTTTATTGTTTTAAATATCGCTATTAATTGGTGTAGTCTATTCTACAGACTACACCAATTAGCACTTACTTTGTAAATTTAAAGTGTCTATATATAAGTGTCTGTATATTACATTAGTATTTCAACATGTTGCGTTGCCCGCTTTAGAACACCCTTTCATTTTTAACTGTCATATACTTGTTGTTGTTGCGGCCGAAGTTTTACATATTCTGTGAAAATTTCAGGTCCGTAGTTCTTACGGTTCCGAAGGTAGAGCAGATTGTCTAAATTACATAGTAAAATTACATTGACTGATAGAACACCCTTTAATTTTTATTGTTTTAAATATCGGTGTTAATTGGTGTAGTCTATTCTACAGACTACACCAATTAGCACTTACTTTGAAAATTTAAAGTGTCTATATATAAGTGTCTGTATATTACATTAGTATTTCAACATATTGCGTTGCTCCCTTTAGAACACCCTTTCATTTTTAATTGTCATATATTTGTTGTTGTAGCGGCCGAAGTTTTACATATTCTGTTAAAATTGCAGGTCCGTAGCTCTTACGGTTCCGAAGATAGAGCAGATTGTCTAAATTATATAGTAAAATTACATTGACTGATAGAAGACCCTTTAATTTTTATTGTTTTAAATATCGGTGTTAATTGATATAGTCTATTCTACAGACTAGTCTAGTCTAGTCTACAGACAAAGTTTTGCATATTCTGTGAAAATTTCAGGTCCGTAGCTCTTACGGTTCCCGAGAAAATATTACATTAGTATTTCAACATTTTTCGTTGCTCGCTTTAGAGCACCCTTTAATTTTTAACTGTCATATATTTGTTGTAGCGGCAAAAGCTCTACATATCCTGTGAAAATTTCAGGTCCGTAACTCTTACGGTTCCCGAGAAAACAGCCTGTGAAAGACGGACGGACAGCGTAGCGAAAACAATAGGGTTCCTTTACACTTTTGGTGTATCGGAACCCTAAAAAGAACAAAATTGTGTAGTTTATGAAAATTTAAGTCGCTATATATCTGAAACTAGAGCCTATCGGAAATGTTTATGATTATTGCACGCCTCATAAGCGAAGCGTTGAGGTGGGTGAGGAAACTACTGATTTTTCAAACTTAAAATGGCTCTATTATTATCATATATTGCAATTGTAAAAAATATATACATATTAAGAAAAAATACTATTTTTAACACTCATGACATTTTTAATGTCATTTTTATTATTTCAACTAATTAAAAAAACTGTTTAAAAAAGTTTTGTCTTGGACGTCCGTTTGTCTGTTTGTACGGATCCTGTATGTGGTCACAATAACGACCGAAAGACTTCACTAATCGAGTCCTTTTTACGCTTCAGTATTATTAGGAATAGAAGCCTATTTAATTTCACAAAGAAATGCAATAGCCGGGTTCCCAGATTTCTTTCGCGTCGCATCCTTAATTTGAAAATTTTCATCCCCATAATTCCCAAAAAATCTATTTTATCATCCCCATAAATCCCCACTAAAAATAATACTACTTCAATTTCAATTCATTTAAGTATTGATTTATGAATAATTTATTTGTGCATATCGATGGTCATACGTTGACAACTCGCAACTGATTTTTTATTATTTTTCATAAAACGCTGAAAACGTTATATAAATTGCTGAAAACTTTCCTATCTCCGAAATAAAAAACCGAAATTAGTTAAATAGTATTTACTAAAGAATTTGCAGCTATTTAATTTCGTTTCCAGTCTATTTATTCGCTTTCAGTCTATTTACAATGGAGTTTCTTCAACAGAAAAGTTTTTGTGTGTATTTCTAACATATTATATAAGCTGATTAATAAAATCAAACGTTCGGAGTCCAAATCTGCTTTACAGTTATACAATTTCACCGTTTCTGGAGATTAATCAAAAGTGTCACAACAAATTCCATTGTTTTTAATATGTATGTATGTATATAAATAAATAGGCAGATTTTGCAAAAAAGTTTCGTTTCTAAACGTTTTGAATTTGTATGAAAAAATTACTTCAAAATTATTTATACAAAATGCTTCCATAGAAATTTCAAAATGAAAAAATTTCGTATTAACAAAATCTGGCCCTAAGCCTTAACAGATGCACAGTGGGTTGAAACATAGATTAATTCAGGGAAGCCAATTATTGTTGATATAAATTTTTTTTGGAATAACTGTACATTATTTAGTGAAAAAATAAGGTTTTTGAAAAAAAACTGATAGAAAATATTTTTTTATTAAAAAAAAAGAAGAGAAAAATTCTATGTACATATATATACATTTAAATCCATTTTGGGTATTATTGTGATAATAGCTTTAGATATCTTCAACATCATCACCATAATCATCATTATCATTATAATGATCATTATCATCATGACCATAATCATCATTATCATGATGATTATCAGAATGCTCATCATCATTGTCGCCTTCTTCGGGAAGAATCCAAAGCCACCTGCGGTATTTTGTGTGTATTTTTTTATATTAATTAGTTTTACACATGCTGGAAATATATGGATCTGAAGTAAGCAGAAATCTATTAAATATGTCTTCATTAGTTTTTTCCCGGCTGCATTTACGCGCAAAGTATTCGCTATAGTTTTTGAAGTCTTTGTTTCTAGCCTCTTGCGCTTCCTCTGATAGCTCACCAATTGGCAAAAGGGCATTGGATATTATTTCCGATCCGTGTATAAAAAATTTATGAAGGGTAGGTGACATTTTGTACCATGGATATATTTTAACAAAATGTTTTGCAGTATTGTGTGCAAAGTCACTAAACTTTTCACTATTGACCTCGTGGCCACATGACACGACTATAAGTATTATATGCATTCTGTTTATTAAATCTAGATCAATTTTTGTTATTTCTGAGGAAACTTCTGCATTCTTAAAAAACCTTCTCGCGGTATTGCCATCATTTGTGTTGGAAAAGCCTGGTTTTGGTTGGTCAATGATCAATCCAGTTTTTTCTTTGAACTCTTTTTAAATTCTTGTTTTTGTGTGTTTAACAACTTGTTTGTCATGATCTGACCTAGCTTGCCACTTTTTAAGTGGTAGTTTATATGCCACATGAAGAAGACACTCAAAAAACCTAATCCAGCCATGGAGAATAGATAAACCGAACTGAAATGTATCCTTGTTCACACTTCTGGCAATAATTTCATCAATACAGTTGAAATCTTTAATTAAATATTTAAATTTATTTTTTACTTCAAAATATTAATATACCATATACATTAATTATCAACAGCTTACACATAAAAATTAAACACACTCTAATTAAAATTAAAAAAAATTACTTACTATAAATTAGGTAAATTTCAACAAACTCTGTAATTTTACATGAAATTTCTTAAAATTTACTTAGCTTATGTTAGAAATTATTTAGAATATGTTGAAATTTACCCAATTTATAGTAGGAATCTTTACTTGTTCTATTAAAGTGCAAATGAAAACCATACTTCTATGTATATTCACATGCTTGTGCCCAATTTTTTTATGTAGGGTACAATGAACTATAACAATTAAAAGATATTTTTTAAATGCAGTGTTCGTGAGTTACATATAATTTTATCAACAAATTTATTTATAATAACGTAAGTTATTGCCGAATTTGTGCGTTAGCTTATTTTTTAGATTTTTTTAGCATTTAATATACATATTAGTATTTAAGCTTTAGTTTTGTTCGAACATTAAGTGTTTTCGTGATCATTTCGAGCTCGTGAGTTAATTTTAAATTTAACAAAAGCACGAACATATGCAAAAATTAGAATTCGGTGTAAATAAAACGGAAATTATTTTTTGTAAGTGAGCGTGAGTCAAAATAAGCTCACGCAACCATCTCTGATAGAAACCAAACTCATTTATAACAATAACTTTAATACCGAAAATAAATACAAAAGAGTTAAAAACAAACAAGTTGATTTGTTTGCCTCTGCAAAAGTTTGGTGTGGAATATATAAGCTAAAATACTATATTAAAATATCACTTAATAAAATTTGCTGGATCGCAATAAGAAATTTGTTGAAACTCTGTGTATATATCGAAAATACCCCAAATATGGAGCACTTTTTAAAAAAATATTAAAAATATTTGCAAAACATTTATCTAAAAAACATTAATGCAATTATGTAGCCAAATACCTGAAGTTGATGGTTACATTTTAATAAAATTACTTTTAGAACGCTTAATAAGAATTATCAGCACCAAAAATATCTCAATTTTCAGTTTTAGGCACGGCACGAAAAATTTTGAAAAATTATTTGACTTTGACAGGTCACAGTCGATAGTGTAATTTACTCAAAAGAAAAGTTTTTGGCAAATAGTGATGTAGAATTTAATTGCCTTTCACCCAGTACCACACACGAATGTGTAGGATAAAGTTGAGCTTTTGAATTAATCCTCACTTTTGGTACATTTCAACCCTCTGTGAGATGTTCGGGCAATTCATACTGCATTTTGTTTCTATTTTTTTTTTCTTGAAGCGCAATGTATTGAAATTAAAATAATCCAAGAAATAATTGAAAATATATAAAGCTATATAAAAATCCTCTAAAAATCTTATAAAGTCCCCAAAGCATAAAAATTATCCCCAACGAATTTCCCAATCCCCAAACTAAATTTTTATAGCTATGCTATTTATGGCGGACTACAGCTAAAAATTTTAATTCGTAACAAAAATAATCGACACTATTACAGTTATAATTTTTTTTTGTTTTGTGTTGTTTGTACTTTAAGATTATTTTTGTTGTTGTTTGTTGCTTTTTGTTTCCATTTCATTTCCAAAGGTTTTATTTAGCTTACCGTGTTAGAGGAGTTTGGCTCAAATTTAATAATTGAAAATTTACCCTCTTCTTGTTGACCGATTGAGCTGGAATTTTCTAAGCGCCTTTACTTTTGATGAGACTTTAATGTTGTGATTAGAAAAGTGGGCTGCGCAACCCCCATAAAAAGTAATATTTAGTTTTAGCCCGTTCCTGTTAACGGATTGGTCTGAGATTCGGTGGACACATTTACTTACAATGACTATATTAGTTTGAGCCCATTCCTGTCAACCGATTGACCTATAATTTGGAAAACACCTTTAGTTTTGATGACAGTACAATTTTGAGACTATAAAAGTGGGTTACGCTACGCCCATAAAAAGTAATATTGACTTCTACCACCTTTCTCTTGACCGATTGATCTGAAATTTGGTAAACAACTTTACCTTTCATGTCAATATAATTTAGTGTTAAAAAAGTGGGCAGCGCCATGCCCATAAAAGATAATATTTGGTTTTACCTCATTCCTGTTGACCGATTGATCTGAAATTTGGTAAACACATTTAAATTGCATGACCGATTTATCTGATGGCGTCCGATTATTGTATTCAGTATTATTGTAAATCAAAGTTATTTGTCTACAAACACCTCAATATTGATATCAAATGAAAGGCTTTTATTAGTCGAATATAGTACGCACTGAGATTCATGGTTGACCTTGCATGACAGTGAGTATGGCTGAGCGCTGCGGGCTCTCTGCTCTCTATCTCAGAAACGGTTGTGCGTATGAAAAAATGTTTAATACAATATTCGTTATAACTGTTAACATCATTGGAGCTACAGAAACCGAGATAATCGCTAAAAACTGATTTTTGTGACTTTTGACCTTGAAGAACTTACGGCGCAGACACGAGATTTTATGAGACTTTTAAGACAACTTTTAGAAAACTGTTTCCTCGAAATATTTTCCAAAAATATAAAAAGAAAAAGAAAAAGAAAAAGGGTTTAAAAAATTTGTCTTTTCAAAATCAAGGGGGTTTTATTTTATTCCAAATTTGAGGGGTTTCACGTACGTACCGTACTTTTGGGTTTACAAAATGTAAGTAAGAGTATTATGAGAAAACAGTATAGAGAAACATTACAACAACTTAACGAATAAAACATAGAAACGTCCACTGAACAGTAATCAGGGGACGTTTACACTATGCGCGTAAACATCCCGCACCCTTGCTATACTGCAACAACGAGGGCTAAGGAATACGCGGGGAAACTAGCGTCTGAAAACAAAAGTACAAGAAAAGAGTACATTTCATCTTTTTTTTCAAAGATAATTCATTTTAATAATTCAACAAATGATAAATATACAAAGAAAAAAATAGATAAAAAATACATTGGAATATGGATCACACGATCCGCCCGGACATCACGTTGATGACGATAGTCGCCGGTAGATTTGCTCCAGAGAATTGCTGGTGTTGTCCTTGGGTTGAAGGATGTTGAGACGGTTGCAGTAGTTGTTGTTGTTGTTGAGCGGGTTGTTGACATTGCTGCTGGGGATGGCATTGACCGGCCCCTTTAGCATTCTTGCGCTTTTTACTTCTGCTCTTATTCTTCTTCTTCGATGGTTCGGCAGTCCCTTTTGGGTCGGATTTTTTACCCTTATGCCTATGGAGGAATGTGTGGTGCTCGGCCTTGCACTCAAGGCACCGTTCACGGCTCGTGCATTTGTCCCGCATGTGAGAGTGGCTAAGACAATTGAAGCAGTACTTCAACCGCTTCACAGTTTCCCACCGTTCTTTCACCGACATCTTCCTAAACTTGGCACATTTTCGGAGTGCATGTTCGCTTTTGCACAGCCGACAGTCCGGTAACAGTTCAGCACGAGGGGTTTTGGGCTCTGGTGTGTAGGTGATCTCCATGGGTTCGCGATGAACCTCAAGACGACGGGATGCACTCGACATTTTGCTAAAGGGGTGAAATAGATAGGAAAGGGGAGAAAAAGAAAAGGGAATTAGTGAGTTTCTGACCTGGGTAAGAGAACAAGCTTCACGATAAGCCGGGTGAAAACGCCTGAAGCTGTTCTCACGTCCGCAGTACGGACCTTAGAGTCATGCCCTACGTAAGTCTTCTCTATTCGTCCGAGTCGCCATTCATTAGGGGCTAAATTATCCTGACGGATAACAACTAAGTCACCTACTTCAAAGTCTTTCTGGGGGTGTTTCCACTTCACTCGACGATGTAGCTCTTTGAGATATTCTTCTTTCCACCGCTGGGCGAAATGGTGGTGAAGAATTTTAAGTTTTTGCCACCTATTGGCAACACTTAAAGAGAGATCAGCATGATCGGGTTCGGGGAAAGTGACCTGGCGTTAAAGGGACTAAATCAGACGGGTCATCGGTCATGGCAGTTAACGGTCTTGAATTCAAGCAAGCTTCTATGCGGGTTAACATAGTTGTAAATTCCTCAAAGGTAAATTTCTGAACACCAGAAATTTTACGTAAATGAGTTTTGACGCTCTTTACGCCGGCTTCCCATAAGCCGCCCATGTGAGGAGCACCGGGGGGAATAAAATGCCACTCAACAGGCTGAAAACTGTTCCGTACAAGTACCTTCCTTTTTATTTCAGATAAAAACTGCTTTCGGTCCACCTCGAGTAAATTAGCAGCACCGACAAATGCAGTTCCGTTATCGGAATATAAGTGAGAAGGACATCCACGACGTGAGAAGAAACGTGTAAAAGCCGCAAGGAATGTTTCCGTCGACATATCACCAGTTGCCTCTAAATGAATGGCTTTTGTTGCGAAGCAAACAAAAACAAGAACATAACCTTTTGTAATTCGGCAACGCCTACCAATGTAGGATTTTATGTCGAACGGGCCTGCGAAATCTAAGCCTGTATGGGTAAACGGTCTCGACATAGAGCATCGTTCAGGGGGTAATGCAGCCATAATTTGCTGACCAGACTTCTTTCGGTAAATAGTGCATTCCTTACAATTATGAATCACAGTACGGATCAGATTTTTTAGCTTGAGGATCCAGAATTCACTTCTAATTAAACGGAGCATTAACGAATGACCGCCATGAGCAGAGCACCTGTGCACCTGTTCAACAAACAAGCGAGTAAAATGGGCAGAATAGGGTAAAATTTTAGGGTATCGCTCATCGTATGTCAAACTATGTGATCTAGCCAGTCGCCCATTTATTCTTACAAAACCATTTGAGTCGATAAAAGGGTTTAAAGTGAGCAAGCTGCTTTTTGAAGATACGGGTATACCTTTTGAAAGCTGGGTATATTCGGGTATAAAATTCCGCTGACATACTAAAATCAAACGATCACGAGTGAATTTCACTTCTGACTGAGTTAAATCTAAGGTATCATATGAGCATTTGCGGGTTCTCAAATACTGTAAACACCTGAACCAATACGAAATAATTTGCATTGCATGGGGTAAATCTGAAAATCGTTCGAGTACGTCATACGGGCGTTCGAGCTGAACAGAAAATGACTGAACTTCAAGGTGTTGGTGTTCAATAGGGGTATGTTGTGGCCAGCACTCCCGAGGTTGTCTTAACCACGCAGGACCGTGCCACCAAAGAGAATTATCAATTAGATCTCGTGCAAGAGTTCCGCGACTTGCCAAATCGGCAGGGTTGTCTTTGGAATCTACATGTGACCAATTCTCATTACCAACTTTATTCACGATCAACGCTACTCTATTCTTAACAAAGGTCGGCCAATGGCACAGGGGTTTCTTAAGCCAGGATAAAACAATAGTAGAATCAGTCCATAGATAAACCTTACTCCTGCCTAGGTTTAATTGGGTACATAATGATTCTACCATTTTTGCCATCAAAGCCGCCCCGCAAAGTTCCAAACGTGGTAATGTTTCAGCTTTTACGGGAGCTACCTTCGTTTTTGACGCGAGCAAATGCGCCGTAATTGCACTGGATGCTATATTTCGAATATACAGAGCAGCGCCGTATGCCTTTTCAGAGGCATCGCAAAACGCATGAAGTTCAAATTCATTTTCGGGGAGAAAATTAACCCATCTTGGAATATTAATTTTCTCAACATTAGGGTAATCGGTTAAAAATGCGCGCCATTGAGATAGGGTTGGGGAGTACAAACTTTCATCCCACTCTGTCTTGTCTTTCCAAATCTGTTGCATTATAATTTCAGCCACAATAATTTTTGGTGAAAACCAACCGGCTGGGTCAAATAACTTCGCTATCTCAGACAAGACAGCACGTTTCGTGACAATATCCTGGCGTGGCTGCGATGAAAGTTTAAAATAGAAGTTATCTTTAGTAGCATCCCATCGCAAGCCTAGGGTTTTGGTAGTACTGACATTCGAAAATTTTAAGAAGTCTGCATCCAGCAGATTCTCCCGGGGCAAATCTTCGAAGAGTCGTAAATGATTGGCTGTAAACTTACGTAATACAAAGCCAGCTGAGCTAAGAACCTGAGTAAGTTCATTGCATCTCTTGAAAGCATCTTCTAACTCATGCGAGCCCGCAAGCACGTCATCGACGTACATTTGGGTTTTCAAAATTTCAGATGCCGCAGGACTCAGGGGTTTACAATCGTCAGCCAATTGCAATAGAGTACGAATCACTAGGTACGGCGCACAATTCACTCCGAACGTGACCGTACTAAGCTCATAGTCCTTTACTTCAGCTACAGGATCATCACGATTCAATATCCGCTGATATTGGGTTTGATTGGGATGAACTAGTATCTGACGATACATTTTCTCAATGTCTGCATTAAAAACGTAACGGAAGAACCGCCAACGCAGCAATAAAACGGTAAGATCTGTCTGTAAGACAGGACCGGGGTATAAAACATTATTTAGGCTCACGCCATTGGAAGAGGGGTTTGAAGCGTTGAATACCACTCTGAGTTTTGTGGTAACACTATCGAGTTTAAACACTGCATGATGGGGTAAATAATAATTACCAACAGTGGAAACGGGGTTTTTGGCGGCCTTTACGTGTCCCATTGGAAATACTCACGAACTACGTTATCATATTGCGACTTTAATTCGGGATTTTTCAATAAGCGAGCTTCATTTCGCACAAATTGGGAAAAAGCGCTTCTACGAGAATCCCCTAATGCTAATTCATTTGAGAATTCTCGACGAAATGGGAGAGAGACTACATAACGGCCATCGGGATTTCTATACGTGATAGCCTTGTAAAGTTTCTCACAATATTCATTGTCTTCAGATAATAGAGTTCTTCAAGTTCCCAAAAACGAGCGAGTTGAGTATTTAACTCGAGATGGGTGCAAAACGATGCTACAGAGTGTAAAGGTTGAGGCTGAGAAACTTCACCTGTGACAATCCACCCGAACACGGTTCTTTGGGCGATCAGGTTGCCATTTGGATGTATCTTGACATCCGTACTTAAAATTTTTGGATACACATTTCCTCCAAAGAGTATATCCATACGGGTACACATAACGTCGGTCAGTGTAATGTCGGGGAAAGTTGAGGTTACAATATCAGAGATATTACATGAGGGCAACTGACCGGTAATTCTCTCTACAACATACGCAGAAACTCTAAGTTTGAAACTGGGGTCGACCGGTGAACCGACCGTAAAAACGCACATCGTAGAAGATTTACCAGCTAAGCAGTCCATCATTCCTGTGACACTTGTCGACGGCACAGAAAATGTGGGAATAGCAAGCTTCCTTTGTAACCTCCTTGAAATAAAGGTACCTTGCGAACCAGGGTCAACTAGGGCTCGGGCCGCACATCTAATATCGTTTATATGCACTATACAAACTGCTGAGCCCAAAAGGACTGTTGAATTGGGGTTCGAATTGAGTTGTGCGGAATAAGTCTGTAAATTATGAGCCGATGCAGAAGTTGAAGGGCTAAAATTAAGCGGGGGTTGAGAATGTGTGCTAACTGAATTTGAGTTTGTGTGCATTAGGTGTTGCGATGAAGCCGCAGTCGTATTTAAAGTACTTGGATTTTAGTTCCTTAACCTCAGGACTTTTAACCATTTCAGCTTCAATCAACAAAGAGTCATATGTTGACCGAACAGCTTCCCATAACCGATTGAGCTCTTTCTCATGACTTCTCACAGAACCGAGTCGGTATTCTGCTACGGGTATTATGGACAGATATGCCTGAAATTCTGCCAAACGATCGGCATTGCGAATAAACGTAGTCAGATCCATTTTTGATCTCAAAAGGTAGGGGGGAATTTTTAAAAGAATTTATTTAAAAAACAGGTAAAAATAATACTATTTGAGATCAACACCGAAAAAACCGATAAAATTTGTTTTCCGTATAAAAAAAGAACGATAAATGATTCTTTAAATTACGTAGCACAAGTAAAAAAAACTTACGAAAAACCGAATAAATAAGAATTTAAACAAACGGGAGGGTTCTTTGACGTATGAGTTCAAAGAAAAGTTTATAAAATAAATTTATATAAAATCAAATATAAATCGATGGGTATATAGGGTTAAAAAAGATAAAAATATAATATAACAAAGTTATTTCCACAATCAGATTCCTCTTGTAATAATTTGGGTAAACTAACAAAAGAAAACCCGGGTTATATTTGAGAAATTGGCAAAAATTTTTGGGTTAAAATTACTTAAATAAGGAATTCTCCAAGTGTAAAAACGCTTTGTTAATTTAAAAGGTATAAAAAAACTTTAACACTAGCACTGCTGTGAAATAGACACGGATACTCACAACGGGTTAATCGAATATTTTATAATCACAAAAAGAATTTATTGTGGTAAAAATTGTTAAGTAAGTTGCACAATAAATAGGATAAAATTAAAAAAGAGTAAAAAAATCACTTCCGCACAATAAATTAAATAGTAACCGGTTCTTCGCACGATTAAGAAAGTTGCAGCACTAGTGTAAGGTTTTGTGTGTGTGTGACAATATAAAGAAAAAAAAAAACAAACCAACAAACACAAGTGGAACTAGTGGTGGTTTCTCTTATTTAGAAAATATAAGACACTCACTCACTATCACTGGGATTAAAGGGTTTTAATTTATTTATTAATTTTTTTTGCTGTGCTTTTGCTTTTAATTATTTACACAAATCACAATATTAAATTAATTATTTTATTCGTATGTCCGTCCCTTTTTTTGTTTTCAATTAAACCAACGAGTAAAAAAACAAACGAATAAAATAAACCGACTAATTTAATCTTCTTTTATTCTCTTTTAAGCACAATTGGGTAAAAAAACAAAAAGCTTTTGTTAACAGAGTAGTTAACAGATAATTAAAGCGCGCATAAAAAACAACCAGAACACTTTTAATTTAGCAAATATCACTTTAAAATAGAATGTATAAAAGTTTATGGATGTATGTACATATGTATTTATATTTTCTTTTATACAAAAAATAGGGTAAAATATAAAAAAATTTAGGATATTTTTATTCAAAAATGATCTTTTTATAGAGGGGGAAAAGCACACGCGAAATAAGGATAAAAAAGCGAGTAAAACAAACAAATAATAAGCAATTTGCAACAAAAAAATTCACACTTGTGTTTTGCCGACGGCAAAATGATTTTACCACTTGTTGGTGTTTTCTTTTAGCACAAAGGGTTTGAAGTTTTTAATTTCTTTTTTATATTGTCACTTTTATTTTTATTCCACAAAAAATTAAAAAACACACAACTTACCTTGTTTAACAATGGGTATGAAATAAGGGTTGGATTTGGATGATGGATGAAATGATCGCTGATGAACAAATTTGTGGTTAGGGTGAAAAGGGCACTTGATGTCCTGAAAATAAAATATTCTCGTGAAAATATTCCAAGGACTCGGGGGGTTTAATCCGGTTCGAAGGACCAAAATGTTTCCTCGAAATATTTTCCAAAAATAGAAAAAGAAAAAGGGTTTAAAAAATTTGTCTTTTCAAAATCAAGGGGGTTTTATTTTATTCCAAATTTGAGGGGTTTCACGTACGTACCGTACTTTTGGGTTTACAAAATGTAAGTAAGAGTATTACAAGAAAACAGTATAGAGAAACATTACAACAACTTAACGAATAAAACATAGAAACGTCCACTGAACAGTAATCAGGGGACGTTTACACTATGCGCGTAAACAAAAACCAAAATGAATGTGTATACGAATTTTCAGCTTTAGTCCCACGTACCAACCACTCGGCCAAAAACACTGTTGCAAAACGGCACCAAGAAACTGAAAACTTACTATTCTTCCTCGCTTAAAAACCTGCACAATAAAATCACTTTTTTGTATAACTTGTGTACGAAGCTTTTACATATATAAGTAAAAAGCTAATAATTTTTATCCATACTACCCATTGGATGAGTGTACAAGAGAATAACATAAGTATCGTTTTAAGTACTCTTTGAGTATTGGCTGTCAAACAACTATAAATGCGAACTATTACAAATAAAAAGTATACTCATACCTAAAAATACTCTTCAAGTTTAAGCCGAATACGTATAAATACAAACAACCAACGATTATGTGCATACAGATTATTTAAATTACGCAGCACAAACGCCTATAAGCAAAATTATACTCTGTATCAGCTACAATCATACACACAAGTATAAAAATACTCTCAAGTATTTATTCGGATATATATATGTAAGTATTTACAGGAGTATTTTATTTGCTGTTCAACAGATTGCATGACAGGGATGGCAAGTGCGATTTAATAATGCTTGATTGCTAAAAAAATTTTTAACCATATATTTACTCGAAACATTTTATCACTTTACAAATTACAAAATATTAGTTCTCTAGTACTATAATTACACAAATTAATATTGGTGTAGTTCACGCAACATTCAGTGTCTGTTTACTCGTTAACTTGGTAAAATTTTCCTTATATTTTATTGCTGTAAAACTTATTTTAAAAAATATTTGACAGCAAAATATATGGGATATTTTTCCAATTTAACGAGTAAACAGTTTCCGCATGTTGCGTGAACTCCACCAAAACAAAACTACTTTTAAGGACTCTTATTAACCCTGTACCGTCATCCTTTGTCAAAATAACGACGCGCGATTTTATTTTCGAATTAAAGAATGTTTTTTCTGTTTGTTTTGGTTTCGTTTTTCGTACAGCATTAGTCGCTTGCAAGCTGTTGGAGGACGAAGACGTGCAGCGAACTGCGCCCATAGTAAGTTTTTTTTTTTGCTTCTAATTTTTTGCCTTAATCAAAATGATGAAGAATGACGTTTGTGTAACTTTCAGTTTTTCGGTGTACTTTTCTAGTACGAATTATTTTGCCGTATTTCTAAGATGGCTAATCAACGATCACTAACAGATAAACAAATTGAGCAGTTCCTCTCCTGGAGTAACAACAACGATGAATTCGAAAGCGATCTCAGTGAATTGGTTCTGACACAGAAGTCGAGCAAGCTGAATCCGTTGTAAACACCAGCTCATCAGATGAGGCAACTGATGTGGATGAAGATGACAATCCGTTAAATATTTTGCGAGTGAAATCCAACATTATTACGTGCAATAAAACTATACTTCGAGGGAAAATAAAATGGTCATCAGTCAAAGGTACGACTAATCATTATGGATTAAATATCGTACATAAAAGTCGAGGACCAACACGTCAATGTAAAAACATAATTGACCCTCTCGAATGTTTCAAACAATTTATAACAGAAGATATCGTTGATGAAATTGTAAAGTGGACAAATGTCGAAATAACTCAACGTCAATACGTCTTACTTGCAAATATGGATCAGACACAACGACGGAACACTAATGCAAATGAAATATATGCAGTTATGGGTATATTGGTTTTGACCGCTGTTAAAAAAGAACAGCATTTATCTGTGGAGGAATTATTTGACAGGTCTTATTGTGGATCCAAACACATAAGCGTTCTTACCAAAGCCAGGTTCCAATTTCTCATGTCCTGTTTGCGGTTCGACGATAAGTCTCTACGCCTGCAATTAGTGGGTGATAAATTCGCTCCCATCAGAAAACTATGGGAAATATTTGTTCAGAATTGGAGGGAAAATTACAGTCCTGGTCCATACCTTACAATGGACGAGCAGCTGTTGGCATTCCGAGGCAAGTGCGGTTTCAAGATGTATATCTCAAATAAGCCTTCCAAATATGGGATTAAAATGGTAATGTTGTGTGATAGTGGAACCAAATACATGGTGGACGCAATTCCATATTTGGGCAAAAACTCAAACACCACTACAATGGCTCTTGGAGAGTTCTACGTAAAAGAGCTTACTATACATGGCTCAAACCGAAATATCACAATGGACAACTGGTTCACGTCAATACCTCTGGCGATATCGTTGGGAAAGTACCCGTACAATTTGACAATTGTCGGCACTCTTCGGTCAAACAAAAGAGAAATTCCAGTTTAGCTAAAAGAAAAAAAAGGTCGTAAGTTCGGTACGGCCATGTTTTGCTACGACAATAACTTAACCCTGTTATCTTATAAGCCAAAGCCAAGCAAAATGGTTTATCTTCTATCATCATGTAACGAGCAAGGCACTGTCAATTCCAACACAAATAAACCCACCATGGTGGAGTTTTATAATAGTACCAAAGGAGGAGTTGATACATTCGACCAGATGTGCAGTGTTATGAGCTGTTCAAGAAAAACGAACAGGTGGCCGTTATGTCAATTTTTCGGAATTTCAAATATGTCATTTGTTAATGCATATATCATTTATTCGCACAAAATGTTTCAAGGTGGCCAAATGCCTCTAAGTCGTGTTAATTTTATGAAAAGCCATTTTTCGGGACTCATAAAAAATCAATTGAATGAGCACAAAATTAAAGTGTGTGCCTCGTGCTTTATATGAAATAATTTAAATTCAAACCAATGTTCCTTTTTTAGTTTAATATATTTATTATAAAAAACTACAAGACTTAATGGAAAAAAGTGTCTAATATTTTATATTCTTGATGTTATATAATGCTTTATTTAAAAAAACCATGCCAATTGAATGAAGGCTAAGCAATTTTAATTTTAAGTTAAACAATAAAAAAAAATTATGAATTTTTAATCTACTTTGATACTTATTTTTGCTCCCGACGTTTTTTATTGTCCTTTGAAATAGGTCGTAGTCAAAATGACGAAGGATGACGTTAGTGTACAAAAAATAAGGATGACGTTCTAGGGTTAAGTCACACTGAAACTGATCTATTTAGCACCAAGGCTTGAAATACATTGATCACTTCATTCATAAATGTGAGTTAAGATTTTTTCTTTTAATTTCAAACACATTAATTGCGGGAAAATCCACATTCATTAATCCTTTTGTCCAGAAATTGTGCATGTTTTATTTCGTTTTTGTAAATGGAATTTATCTTTTTCCATTTTTTGTGCAAAACAGGTCAAAACAAAGTCACAAACAGATGCATAGAAATTGGAAACTGATGGTCCTATTATTTATCAAGAATTTTGTTTGCCAATTTGACAACAACAAAAGCATTGAATGCAGACCCTACCTGCTGAAAATGGTGATTTTCATTAAAATACGCACAAGAATTTCAACAGTCTTATTGTTGTGTGGGTATATTTTTGAGTTTCCCTATCACCAGGATGAATGCTTTTGTTGTTTAATTTTTATAGTAACCATTTTTTGTAGAAGTCAGGTTATTGGGAATGTTTGTTTTGAAATGAAAGCCAAATCACATAAGTGCGAAATGCAAACTGTTGCTTTATGTATTTTGTTGGAAGTTTGTCTTTGGCAAGATCACTTTTATTTTGGTTTGGTTTTTATTTATACCTATTTTTTACAAATCAAGTCATTGATCATTTTTACAAGAACAAACGAGTCAAAACTTAATTGTTTTATTGCCGTTTTGTGTATGTATGAATTTAACATTATTGATCTTAGAAGTACGTATTTTTTAATTGATTTTATTTGGTTGTAATTTTTGTAAAAATAATCTAAGAATGAGTTACCAATAATTTTTTGGGGAATTTTAGCTTCCAAATTTTAAGAAGTAAAATAAAAACCCACCGCCGCAAAAAGAAGAAGCATTTTATTTAATGGAAATCAAATATAAGTATAATTCTTGTTGTGTATTTCACACGGAACTGGCGGTTATTGACTAGAGTAATTGGCAGCACTGTCATCTTGTTAACTCTCTATTTTGTATTGTTTTTTTTACTTACGAATTATTGCATCAGCATTTTTAATCGTTGTTAAGAACTAAATTTCATTTAAATAAAGTACCATTTATTTTACATTAATAATTAAATATCCTTGTTGTGATATAGAAAAGTGGTGTCAGAAGTGAGATAGGAAAGCCGTAAGACTACAACGACTCTAGATCCCAAACAAATTGAACCTCTGACAGAGATAATTGCGGACGCCATTCAGCAAGCAGTACAACCCAGAGAAACAAGCCAGTCGATTTCGAGCCGACGGCGCGCCGCCGCCGGCTGCTTTTTTGCCTATCGCGCCGCCGCCGATTACATCGGCTCAAAACCAGCCGCCGAGTTCGTTTAAATTTGTTCACGACTGCGTTGCAAATTTGCGTACTTTTTCCGAAAAAAATTTTTTACTACCTTTTTTTCCAAAATATCCGTATATAGGTGAGCCGCCGAAAATTCTGTCGGCGCGCCGCCGCCGACCCAAAATGTGCCCAGCCGCCGCCGCCGATGATTTTGCCTCGGCTTGTTTCTCTGGTACAACCACAAAATGGCTCTTCTAATACGAAGTCACCACCGTTTTCTATCCCAGAATTTAGAACGTCAGAGTCGACTACAGTTGGTGACTATTTTACACGTTTTAAATGGGCGCTCCAACTTAGCAAAATCTCAGAAGGAGAATATGCAAACTGTGGTAGGGTGCATATGGGCTCCGTGTTGAAGAACAATGCTTTGAAGGTACTGGTAAACCCAAGAAAAAAATTTCAATAGTACCAAACCTTTCATGTCCTTGCAAATAAAAATTTTTTAAAACCAGTTGCCACTTTGTACAAACTTCATGCGAACCCTTTCAAACAAACAAATTTTCAACTGAAAATGTGCTCAACAAAAGATAACGGTACTTGTTGACTGTTTTCGCGTGCCGCTTATGAATTATATGCGTAAAAAATGCAAAAAGTCTTTCGAATGGATTGAAAAAGACATCAATGTTTCAATAGTCACATTGCGTTATTCAGTACATATCGTTTATAGGCATACTTTAGAAAAATCATTGCTAAAAACTGATTGTGATTACACATTTTATAAACATTTGTTACATTTTTCGTAACTTTTGAAGGTCCAACGTAACATATATAATTATTTTATATTTGGCCAAATTTTCGTAACTTTTGGTACATGGCAAAGAGCGAAGTAATATTTTTTAAAAAGTACATGATCCATTAATTGAGATAAAAACTGCTCGTCTCTGAAAGCATATTTTTTTAACATATCAGTTCCGTTTGAATAACGTAGCAATGATACACTTGCATACGTCATTAAATGAACTTTGTTATCACATTTTATTCGAAAAAATAGTTAGCTGTGAAGAAGAACAAGAAAGCTAAAAAGTTTATATATTTAAGTTATATTTTTGTTCAATAAATGAATTTGTTGTCTTCTTATTCTGGTATGTGATGGAAATCGATCGATTTCAAATCGCGCGATTTGAAAAACAAATTCTACTGAAGGATAAATTATTGATGCTTTTTTTTATTGTTTGAGGCTTAGAATACTTCATTTGAACTTAGATTCGATTTCACTGTATCGTGGGATTTACAGAACACCCGTTTGGTAAGATCACGTAATTTGAAATCGATCCATTTCCATCACATACTAGATTATTACTGAAATATTGAATAAAAATATTTATTTTATATATAAATCGTATAAATTTACCATTTAATCAAGGAATATTTCAAAATGTAACTTTTGTTGAAAAACTTAACTGTTTCGAAAGAACAGCGTAATTTTTTTTTATTCTTCCCGTGGCAACCCTGATTAACTTATTTTCAAGTTGTATTGTAGTTTGATTGCTACAGGTTTGTTGGGTATTTCTTGCATATTATCTTCATTCTTGTATTATCTTTCTTGCCAATTACAGTGCTGCAAATCGATTTTTTTTAAATTCCGAAGCGCTCGGGGGAAATAAAAATTTTTGGTAATATAATTTTAGTACTGGCTAAACTTGTGTTATGTTATATAGAGCATGAATTTATAATTGATTTTGATAAAAGCTTGAATTTTCGATCATTCAATAGATATTTATCGAATAAAATTTTAATCTAAATATAATTTAAGATTCACATGTTGTATTAACACAAATTTTCTGAAATATCAGAACTGATGCATTTTTGAATTTAAAACAATGCACTATATAAAAATTTACCTTTGACCAAATCTAAAAATTTAATACTGAAAGTTCGCTATTATTTTTGCTTTAATATATCAAAAACTTAACAAATTAAACATCTGTGTTTATATTTTTCCTCAACGTTGCTTTACAGTTACGTTAACATATATTTTCTAAGCGGGTTCTAAATAAGTTAAGAAGTACTATTTCGCACAAGTAGAATTCGCCGCCAAATAAATTTTGCATTAAAAATCCACTGCCACTTACATAGTTTGTGCAAAATATTATATGTACTTCTGCAGACTTTTTACAAAAGAACTTAAACAGTCTAATTTCGAATATGTGAAGAAATAAAGCTAGTTATAGATATATTAATATTTATTGCAGCAAATGTCAAACTTATGGTATATCTAATGTAGACTGCTCTGTTTTGTACATATTTATTGCTATTAATCACAATAAGTGTTAACCATTTTTCAATAACAACTATTGCTAACATAAAATGTCAAATAAATTATTTATTTATTTAAAAAATATTAAAATTAACATATGAAAATAAAAGTTGTTGGCAAATGGCATTCGTGGCTGAATTCACTTCTAAAGTCCGTGAGAAGAAGAAAATACATGAAATAAAATTCAATACGTTAGAACTTTCTTGTTTCGCTTTTCAAAATTGTGTGTACGTGCTCTCATAGCAAAGCAATAAGCAATATTGCTCCATTATTCTGCCGACGTTTTCTGTCTTACTCCCGGTTCACTCACTTCAACTTTTGTTGCGCAGCGTTTAATTCAGTCACGAGAAAGACAGAGAAAGCAACACAGTTTTTCTCTGTCTTTGAAGGTACTGGTAAGCACAAGAACACCTGAGAGTGTTGAATACAAGGACTTGAAAGATGTACTAATACAACACTTTGACGCCGAGAAAAATAAGTACGCAGAAATCATTAGATATGGCCGAACGGTACAAGAAAATGGTAAATCTATGGCGTTGAGGCTGAGACAAGCAACTACATCGTGCGAATACGATACGGTTTTAAAATTATACAATGATGTATTTAGCGACACGGCTAGCAAATTTGTTGGCCCGCCCATCAAATGCCATTTCAGACCCGAGATTGCACCAATATTCCTAAGGGCGCGTGAAATACCGTTGGCGTTACGTGAAGCTTATGCTGCTGAGATAGATTCAAAAATAGAATCTGGTTTTTACAAGCGAATGGAATTCTCGGAATGGGCGTCAACCACTCATGCTGTCACAAAAAAGAATGGTAAAATCAGAATTACTGGAATTACTCCAATACGATATTTAGTACAATTTTGTGTCACAGTCGTTGGTTTAGATTTCGATACTTCATTTAAAATTTTTTCATTGAAAGATCAGGTTTGATGTCATATTGACGAAGGTGGAATATATTTTTTAAGGCAGATTGTAATGAAAATAAAGGAGAAAGCTTACTTTTACGCGATTATAGGATATACTGTTAAACAGGCCAAAGTTTTCTTAAGCCAAAAAATATTGTTGCCATGGAGTAATTTCAAGGCCAATTGGGCATGATTATTATTCCAAGGAGCAAGTGGAAAATTAACAGCAGCTTAATTTTCCAACGTACACAGCAGAACAGAGTAGCGCCACTTTCGGAAGTCGCTACATTTCCATTGTCGTTGCACACGTTGATTTTGCTTATCACCAATTGTCACGTGGCTCTGTTGAATGTGATTTTCATTCTTATATTTACAACTTTTTCGCGAAATTTGAATACGAGAATTAGATCACTTAAGTTGATATTAGCTGTGTTCATTTACTGAAAATTGTTAACAATTGTTAACAATTTTTGATAGAAAGTGTTCATTAACTCCAAAAATTTTCAACGAGAGAGCGTCAAAAGAGAGCAACAAATTGAGACACAAAAAAATTGTTGAAAATTCTTGATAGTAAAATTTTTACTTTCAATAATTGTTCAAACAGCTGTTTTGTGTTTGTATTTACAAATCAAGTTTGCTAAAAGAAGTTGGGAAATAAAAATATTTTTGCAAAATTTAAGAAATTCTAAGTGAATGTTAATTTTTAAAGCGATGAAATATATTAATACGATAGAAAACCAATTTTTGTTTAATTTAGGACCAACCGCACAAAAATAAGATGTCTAAAGCAATGGAATTTAGCAACACAGGATCTAGTACATCAGGGCCAGAGGATGTTGCAGCAAATTTTAGTATTGCAAATATTATGAGTATCTAGATACTCGGTACTTTACACTATGGCGGTAGATAATCCAATTAGTTCATACATAAATATATTTAATGTTAATGTAAATTTGACTATGTAATTTAGACAATTAGCAGTATCTTGGAAACCATAAGAGGGAATTTCTTGAAATTAAAAAAAAGCTAATATGTACTAAATATTTCAAAATTAAAAAAATGTCAAAACGAAAAATCGCCAAAATGAAAAAGCGTTTAACGGAAAAAACACCAAAATTGCAAAAAAATTACTAAAACGCAAAAAATCACCAAAACTAAAAAGATCGCCAAAAAAACTTTAAAAAAAACCCAAAAACCGAAAAAAGTCGCCAAAACGAAAAAAACACTAAAACTAAAAATATCGTCAAAAACGAAAATTCGCCAAAAATGGAAAAAATGACTATGTAATTTAGACAATTAGCAGTATCTTGGAAACCATAAGAGGGAATTTCTTGAAATTAAAAAAAAGCTAATATGTACTAAATATTTCAAAATTAAAAAAATGTCAAAACGAAAAATCGCCAAAATGAAAAAGCGTTTAACGGAAAAAACACCAAAATTGCAAAAAAATTACTAAAACGCAAAAAATCACCAAAACTAAAAAGATCGCCAAAAAAACTTAAAAAAAAACCCAAAAACCGAAAAAAGTCGCCAAAACGAAAAAAACACTAAAACTAAAAATATCGTCAAAAACGAAAATTCGCCAAAAATGGAAAAAATCACCAAAGCGAAAAAAGCGTCAAAGCTAAAAAATCGCCAAACACCGAAAATTTGCTAAAACGAAAGTGTCAAACCCAAAAAATCGCTAAAACTAAAAAAATCAGCAAACACCGAAAAAATTCCCAAAACCCAAAAAAGCGCCAAAACTAAAATAAATCTCTAAAAAATCGTCAAAAAGTAAAAAAAAACGTTAAAACAAAAAAAACGCTAAAACAAAAATATTGCCAAAACTAACGAAAATACACAAATAAACATACGTTATTCTGGCATATTCTGTGTTTCACAAAAAATAAAATAATGTGAATTTTCTTGGCATTGTTGTTATAAAAAATTATTTATAACAACAATGCTATGAGAAATACACATAATTTTATTTTTTTGTGAAACACAGAACATGCCAAAATGACGTTAACATAAAAATATTTCTGCAACTTTCGATTGATAATTGGTCCCAAAATGTAATCCATATATAAATTTTTTAAATATTGTACTTCATTACAAAATAATTTGTTTTTGTTTTCATTACCTCAAAAGTTTAAAATTTCAGATATGTACCCTTTTTTCAATTTCTTATTCAATTTTGTTGAAAAGAAATAATAATAAATGCCGAAATCACATTATTTTTATAGTAATAGGTACATATATTACATTTTTCCACATATAGGAGTAGTTATTAAGTACTCATATATACCTATATATTATAACACTATTTTAGCTTGAAAATTTTGGATGGTAAAGTGTTCATTTACTTTTTATTATTTTTGAGAGTAATTTTACAAAATTCCTTTTTACTCTCTCGTTGATGGAAAGTGATAGGAAAGTAAATGAACAAAGCTATTATATTGCACTTGTTACCATTGGTTTATTATTCTTCATTCCCATTTTTTGTGATTTTTTTGTTCTACTTAGGACAAACTTTTTTGGTTTGATTTTATACTTAAGTATTTATGAACATGTAAACATGTGAAAAGCTCAAGACAGCAGCTAATTGTTTATTATTATTTCGAACGTATTTGCTTGTGAATCCAAATTGATTATTAGGCTAAGGTTCGTAACGTTTAATTCAGAAAGAGTTAGGCATGATTAATATTCTAAAGAACAAGGGAAAAACTAACATCAACTTTATTTTTCAACGTACACAGCAGAACGATGGAAGTGTAGCGGCTTCCTAGTGTGGTGCTGTGTACGTTCAAAAATTAAGCTGATGTTAATTTTTCGCTTGTTCCTTGGAATACTAATCAAGCCCAATTATTTCTGAATTAAACGTTTCGAACCTTAGTCTAATATGAAATTTGGATTCACAAGCAAATCGTCCTAAATAATCTGAAAGATGTGACAAGTATTACAAGTGTAAATAACTCTACGATTAAAATAATCATATTGTTTTTAGAAAATATTTCCCTGAAGATGGTCAACAAAGTTGACCGAAATATTGGAAGCAATTAAGAAAATTAACTAAATAAATCAAAAATAAATTTTATTATTTTTATTTAATAATAAAAATAGACCCCAAGCCAAACAATTCTTTTACATATGTGTTTTAATGTTAAAATCAGGGACCGAAAATAACGATTACTTTTTAAATTTAAACAAAAAAATCAAGCTTAAAGAGAAGTGCTACGTGCATAAGGTATAAACTAGGGATGTAACGAATACCGATACCGATACCGATATATCGGCGATACTTCAGATTTTCCGATACATCGGTATCGGCGATATTTTACTGTCGATACGACGATACTTTTAAACAATTTTTCAGAGTTTTTTTCTGACAAATTATTAATTTTTTGTTAATTTTACCATGAACTAAACTCATTTCGTTATTTTTTAAATCTTATTAATATCAATTTTAAAAATTAATGATATTTTATACTATTATTTTGTAAAAAAATTAGTTTTTTTTTTGTATATTTTGAAATGAGCTAATAAGGCCTAAAGATTCATAATGCAAATAAAACAAATTATTTTATTTAATTTTTCCCGACGTTTCGTCAATTATTTGTTGACTTTATCAAGGGATGGGAAATAATATTATTTTAATTTTCATTTTCACTTTGTGGCAATAAAGTAAACCTGTGATATAGTTTTTTAAGTTGTGTTCTTTGTTTATTTACTTTTTTTTGTAAAAAAATGTTTAGTTTGAAATATGTATTGAACAAAATCCACCTAAATTGGGGTTTTAACAATAATTAATGAAAATTAAAATAATATTATTTCCCATCCCTTGATAAAGTCAACAAATAATTGATGAAACGTTGGGAAAAATTAAATAAAATAATTTGTTTTATTTGCATTATGAATCTTTAGGCCTTATTAGCTCATTTCAAAATATACAAAATACAAATTTACATTGGCCATACAACAAAAATAATAGTTTTTTTTTTTTAGTTTTACCATGAATTTAAATTCAATTCGTTGTTTCTTAAATCTTATTCTAGCAAAAAAGATACTCCAAAGAAGTCATGAAAATGTAGAATTCGCGATCCGGAAGTATTGCAAATTTGGATCATTTCTAATTAGTTTTACATATCCTTGCCATTGCAAGAAGTTCTGTTTTTGGATTACCAATCACCGAATTGGCAGCGATGCTCGGACAAATTTCTTTTTCGGTGTTCTATAATGATTTTTCGTCAAGAAAAAAGGATAAAAAATTACCAATTTTCACAATTTTTTCATGCGAGTATTGCGAGTATTTTTTAAAATTATAAAGGAATTAAAATTTTTTTCTTGCCTTTCTACTAATTACACTATGCGACATATAAAGACTTTTGGAAAAACACAAGAACTGGTCAGTACAGGTTGGATTGTCCTACAATGGGGTAGTAAAACCCTTTACTCAGTTTGGCGAATTTGGTGACCAATTTTTTTATGGACCTCCAAAGTTTCTGAAAATCAGTGGGGCCTCAAAAAACGGTGTTATCAGTATTTGGCTAACAGCTAATTCAATCTTTATAATACCGCCTAACTATATATGGCAATAATGTAGCTAAGAGTCTGTTTAACAGATTTTTTTAACATTTCATGGCAAAAAATTTTTTTCGTGAACTTTTTGTTGACAAGATTAAGGAAAAAAAATTTTTTTTTTCACTTTTTTCAGAATAACTTACAGGGACTTGTAATTTTTAACTAACAATATTTGGCAAACTTATAGTTACGGTAGAGCTGAACAACTTTTGTGAACATATCAATACAATCTGCACGTATCTAGGCATTCTAATAGCTCACACAGACCACTTTTTACCTTAAAAATTGTAGTTTTTCACTATTTTTTTATGCTAAAAAATATTTTTTTTAAAATAGTATATTCAATAGTATATGCATACTTCTGTTGTGTTTCACTAACAGTTTGTGCCCAGAAAAATAATATATTCCTGTACTTTTTTTGAAAAAAAATTTAAAAAAATGATTTTATTCACTTTTTTCAGTATAACTTACAGGGACTCCAAATTTTTCATGACCATTATTTGGCAAAACAACAACAAACAATAAAATACTAAAATCAGCAACATAAGAAGTGATACAATAACAAAGAAAGCAAAAAAATGCAATAAAAATATAGCCTAACTCGTAAAAAACGAAAACTTTTGAGGTTGAAATTTGTTTTTCTGGGCTGGTTAGGGTGCCCAGATACATTCAGATTGTATTGACATGCTCACAAAAGTTGTTCAGCTTTACCGTAGCTACAACTTTGCCAAATATTGTTAATAAAAAATTACGAGTCCCTGTAAGTTATTCTGGAAAAAGTGAAAAAAAAAATTTTTTTTCCTTAATTTTTTAAAAAAAAGTGCACGAAAAAAAATTTTTTTGGCATAAAATGGTAATAAAATCTGCTTAGCGAACTCTTAGCTACATGATTGCTATATATAGTTAAGCGGTATCACCAAGTTTGAATTTTCTGTTGGCCAAAAGCTGATGACACCTTTTTTTGAGGGCCCGCTGATTTTCCAAAACTTTGGAGGTCCATAAAACGAAATTGGTTACCAAATTCGCCAAGCTTAGTATAGGATTTTACTACCCCGTGGTAGTACAATCGAATCTATACTGTCAAGTTGGTGTGGTTTTTGGATTGTTGCACTGTGTTATCTTCATATTTTTAATATAGATTTTTTGGAAGCAAAGAAAATGTAGCTCCTGAAAAAATACTTCCAATTTTTCATATTGGATTAATATCAATTTTAAATATTAATAATCTCTTACACTGTAATTTTGTATAATAAAAAAATTGCACTTGAGTTTTGTTAATCGAAACTTGAACTCAATTTCAATATTCGTATCGGTATCGGAATCGGTATCGGCGATATTTATTTTTAAGTATCGGTATCGGTATCGGATCGGCAAAACTGCGTATCGTTACATCCCTAAGTATAAACCACAAATAATCCTTGTTGCTACCTTTAGATGCATTGATTTTTATTTATTTAAGTTTTATTAAAAAACTCAACTTTACCGATTATTTTCTGAGTTTTATTTATTCATCAGAAAATAAAAGTTATTTCTTGAGTTTTATTTATTCCTCAGGAAATAAAAGTTATTTCTTGAGTTTTATTTATTCCTCAGAAAATAAAAGTTATTTCTTGAGTTTTTATTTATTCCTCAGGAAATAAAAGTTATTATTGAGTTTTATTTTTTGCTTAGAAAATAACAATTATTTTTGAGTTTTATTTTTTAATCAAACAATAAAGGCTATTTTTTGAGTTTTATTTTTAGCTTAATAAAGCCAATTTAAGTTCGAATATGTCCCCATTGTTAAACTAAATTAAATAAATTTTTTCGATATATTATTTAGTTTAAAAATAATTTTTTTTTCTAAGCAAAAAAATAAAACTCAAGAAGTAACTGTTCTATGCAAAAAAAAAACTCAAAAAACAACCTTTATTGTTTGATTAAAAAATAAAACTCAAAAATAATTGTTATTTTCTAAGCAAAAAATAAAACTCAAAAAATAACTTTTATTTCCTGAGGAATAAATAAAACTCAGGAAATAAATTTTATTTTCTGAGGAATAAATAAAACTCAAGAAATAACTTTTATTTTCTTAGGTATAAATAAAACTCTGAAAATAACTTTTATTTCCTAAGCGAAAAATAAAACTCAAGATATAACGATTAAAACGTAATTTTTAAAATAAAACTTATAACCGTTACGGTCCCTGGTTAAAATACACATTTTTAACATAAGATATTAGCAACAGCAACCGAAAAATTAGATTAGAGCAAACAAACTAAGTCATATATTATATAAAAATTAGGTGTTTATTTGTCTGTTTGCAGATTTTCGTTACGGCATTTCGCCTAAACGGCTGAACCGATTTAAACGAAATTAGGTTCACAGATAGATATTTAGCCCACACTTAATGTATATATATATATATATATATATATATATATATATATATATATATATATATATATATATATATATATATATATATATATATATATATATATATATATATATATATATATATATATATATATATATATATATATATATATATATATATATATATATATATATATATATATATATATATATATATATATATATATATATATATATATATATATATATATATATATATATATATATATATATATATATATATATATATATATATATATATATATATATATATATATATATATATATATATATATATATATATATATATATATATATATATATATATATATATATATATATATATATATATATATATATATATATATATATATATATATATATATATATATATATATATATATATATATATATATATATATATATATATATATATATATATATATATATATATATATATATATATATATATATATATATATATATATATATATATGTATATATATATATATATATATATATATATATATATATATATATATATATATATATATATATATATATATATATATATATATATATATATATATATATATATATATATATATATATATATATATATATATATATATATATATATATATATATATATATATATATATATATATATATATATATATATATATATATATATATATATATATATATATATAGATATATATATATATATATATATATATATATATATATATATATATATATATATATATATATATATATATATATATATATATATATATAACAAAAATCTTATTCGTTGCAGACCACTAATAATATACAATATTTCCTACTATCTAGATAGTTTTAATTTTTTTTTTCGTTGGATTGGAAATAAAAAAGAAGATAAACGGCTTAAATGTCAAAATATATATGCCTACCACTGTATGTCCTATCTAAACTCTTTGGTCTAGCATTTCGTTTCGGACTATCCCTTGAATTCGGACTTTTTTCGTGGTGTACTGCGTTCTGGTAGCCAAGCGCTTTGATTTAATAGCCATTTTAAGGCGGCTGACAATGTATATTGATGAATATAGTCCCCCCCTTTTGTACTGGCCACCATTTCTGAATTGGAAGTTTTTTATTGCGTACTGTCTCCTACTTGTCAAATCATAGCTAATTCGCCGTTATATGGCAGTGAGCATCTTTGATTTACGATACTACTGAATACACATAAATGTAACGTCATCATATCAATCCGTCAAGAAAATTGAAGGTGTTCACCAAATTTCAGATAATCGGTTAACAGGAATGGCGTAAAACTAAATATTATTTTTATGGGCGTGGCGCAGCCCACTTTTATAGTCTTAAAATTGTATTATTATCAAAAGTAAAGGTGTTAACTAAATTTTAAATAAATCGGTTGACGGGAAGGGTCTAAAACTAAGTGTTACTTTTTATGGGCGTGGCACCGCCCACTTTTTAGTTACAAAATTGTAAAGGTATCCACTAAATCTCACATCAATTAGTTAACAGGAAGGGGCTAAACCTAAATATTACTTTTTATGGGCGTGGCACGGCCAACTTTTTTCATCACAACATTGAATTGTCATTAAAGGCGCTTACAACATTTCAGAACAATCGGTCAACAGGAAGGGGGTAAATTTTCAATTATTAAATTCGAACCAAACTCCACAAAAACGGTAAGCTAAATAAAACCATTTCAAAAAGGTAATCCCTAAAGTAGGCTTCGTAACTTTGCACACCCAAAATAATTAAAGCTAAAAACAATAACAATCATAGAATAAACATTTCTAAATGAAAACAAAACAAAAAGAAGCTAACGACAACAAAAATAAACTTAAAGTACAAACAAACCAAAACAAAACTAAATTTATAACTGTAATAGTGTGGATTATATTTGTTACGAAACAAAATTTCTGGCTCGTAGTCCGTCATAAATAGCAAAGCTAAAAAACTTGATGCTATATTTCTTTTTATTAACAAATGATTTAGGTGTAGGTAAAAATACAAAAGTTGTATACCATTAAATATTTGTATATTTCTTAATAATAAAATAACAAAATAATGGACAAATTAATAAACAAATTCTTAAATAGTCACAAAAATAAATTAATAAATAATTAAATAAATTATTTAATAAATAAATACAACTAATATAAGAAATATCAAATAAAATTTTCATTGTCGTCTTATAGGTAATTTAAGAATGAAATATTTTATTCTACATCCATTGATTCATTATTTCGGTCTATGTAATGTCCCCAAGCGCGCGTTTTTATTTTATCTTTCATTATATTTCTCTTATCATCAGAATAACTAAGTGCTATTTTATGTAGTTTTTGAGTATATAGTTGGTGTGTTTTAGACCTAAACAAAAACATTTCATCTGAGATAATTTTGGATTATAATAGGCGTCTTTTGTAAACATTAATCGACAACTTTTTAATTACAGACTTTGTGACCCTTTTTGATTTTTTTACATCTTCCGACTGAAGAGTCGACAGACAATACATTTTTGATCTTAAACCAACAAATTCTGACATTATATCCCCCTTGTTTTCGTCTTTCATCATTACTAAAACCTTCTTATTGAGTAGCGGCAAATGGAATTGATTATCTGTAGGATAGTCTGATGTGTCAAAACTCAAACTAATATCATTACGGATGTCATCATAAAAATCATGAGTTTGAATAGAATAAAAAAAGGAGTCAATATCCATAAAATTTAGAGCAGAGTGTGCAAACAAACAAAACTTTTCGCAAACGTTTCATGCGAAGACACAAGCTTTTAAAATATTTTTAATCGTTTCGTACATAAGCAAAACCAAAACAAACTCTTTTGCAATACCAAAAAAATTAAACAAAACAATTGGCTTTTCACTCACCTGCATGCTTTAAGTGGCTGCTAAACACATCAATATTCAGCTTCAATATAGATACACATATACGGTTGGGAAATATTGAAGAATATCAAAAAGCTTTTGATCTTCATGACAAACGCACACAAGCATACATATTAAAGCTAAAATATTGCTAGCACTAGCATTAATATCACGTTTCAAGTGTACAACAACAAAACAAAAGCAGAAATGTATTTCGTTGAATAGTTCATTGTATTTAGCATAAATACACTAACACATGATGAGCAAATCAATCCCCTATAAGCAGCTCAGTTAACTTATAACGCACTTTAAGCTAAATATTTCTCAACTAATGGTGGTTGATGACTGAATTACTTTTAATGGAGTCAACTAACTATTTTAACATTGCGATGTCCTAGGCGGTAGTCAATTGTCCGATTCTGCATTACTTTCCAACCAACTTAAAGTTAACTTTATTTAAGTCAAATGGTAGTTAGTGTGCAAAAAGGTGATGCTGGGGTTCGAACTATGTATCACACGTTTTGTAGTCAACGTGCTGACCACCCAGCTAAGGTACCATTTAAAATAATGATAGCAATAAGTTAATATAGACTCGAAATGAGTTTCAAAGTAGCTGAGAGAGTAAAATTGTTAGCTCTCACCAAATCCTATTATGCACTCAACTGAAGAATTGATTTTGGGTCAGTTCTGGATTACATTGTAGTTAGCTTTTAGTTAGTCTAAAAAAGTTAACTATAAGTTGATTATTTTTGTAGTCGACTACAGATTTGCTTATAGGGTCGGGAAACGTTTGCAAATGTATTTTCTTAAAACTTTTCAATTTTGTTCTTTTCTTTTCTAGCTGCGTACATTTAAGTTAAAGTACATTTAGTGTACACAAGCACAAATAATAAAAAACTAAGTGGGACTCTCATTCTCGTTGTTTTTGTTTTACACATTGTAAAACACAAAACAAAACGAAACCATTCATTTAGTTTATTTTCCTACTCTGGTTAAGAGAAATGTTATCTCCAAATTGATGTTTCATGAAACCATAGTGGAAGTCATACATTCTCCACTTGGATAACTCCAGTACTGTAAAACTAACATACATGGGTTTATTATATACTATTTCCATTTTTTCCAGCTCCGCCGCATACATATCATTTGAAAATTTTGTCAAATGCTTAAAATTTGGTTTCGCAATTAATGCTCTGAGAACCAAATGATTTCTGTTTGCTGTTTCCCAAAATGAAGTAATTCTAATGTCCCTACGTTTTTAAATGTTTTCCATTGTCTTCCCATAAACAGTATTGTTTAGCAGTTTGAAAAAATATTTTTCAAAGTAATTTTTAGCATTTGTCCTTTGGAATGTGTTTAGATCAATACATTTTTTAGGCCAAGGAGATTGTTTAAATCTAAGGATTCTATGGATTTTTTTTAAGATGAGGCCATTTGAAATGCCTTGTTTTAAATCTCCATAATGTACTGTGTAATTTGTTTTTGGGTTTAAGTTTGCAGTTAATATCTTGAATTTGGATCCGCCAACTGCTTTATTCTGAGGACGAAATGGCAAATAATTATGTAGATCATTCACCGAATACACACAGAAAAATATTCATGTAAAATCTCGAAACCCAGGTTAATTTAACATTTTTCGGTAGTGATTTTGCTTCATAGGTGTTTCGTGTTAAATCATCATGATTTACAATAATCTTGAAAGAAAAGTTTTCCGTTTGAATTAGCTATATTTCATGTTGATTTAATATTCCAGTACAGCTAAATCAAAATGAAGTTGATACTGAAATAATACGAAAAATCATATTGAATCATAGTAATTTCGGGTTGAAACAACGTGAATTTGATATTGGAATAACACGAAGAATCATATTGAATCAAAGTTATTTCAAGTTCAAACAACGTGAATTTGATATTGGAACAACACGAAGAATCATGTTGAATTAAAGTTATATCAAGCTGAAACAACATGAATTTAATGAAGCTGTTTTATTAATTATTTTACTAATGTGATAGTCATCAGAAAACTTTTCGTTGTAGCTGACTGCCCCAGCCAAGATTTGAACTCGTGCTACCTGCATGACAGTCCACGCGCTAACCACAGAAGCCACAACAGCTTCAAACTTTTCTTTACTTATACTTTAAATAAATACCATCGTATGTAAAATGCATTTCATTTTAATTCAACATGATTTAAATGATTATTTAACATAAGACTTATTTGAAATTAAAGTTATAGTCATGTCCATTGAAAATGAAACTTAACGTTTATAACAAAATTGTTTTAACGGTGATTTAAGGTTAGATTAATAATTTTCCGTTTAAAATTAATATGAAACAGTGGTAATTTTAAACCAGCAGCAGTAAATTTTCGCTGGTAATTCGTTTTTTGTCGTCTACATAGACGAAACATGTAAGAATAAACAACAACAAGTCACACAACTAAGCAGAACAGTGAATTGTAGCAATGAGCAAAGCAATAAACACTCACACTTAAATGACAAATTATTTCTTGTAAATTTAATATGATTTCCAATCAAAATTGCGGCATGTGGATTTTACATTCCTTTTTTTCTGTGTGTAGGCATATTCTATATCCACCTCCAAAATATACCTATATTCTGCAGTATCAGTTATTTTTGTAACATCAAAATCATGATCACATACCCACTCAAATTCTCCGCAGGGAAGATATTCTGACATTGCCCATCCATATAAGTTATTAGCATCTAAATACATCAGATATTCTGATGGTTTTGTGCTATCATAATATTTTAAGTAACGAGTGATTTTTTTGCTATTATCTTTTTGGCAACACTAGTTTTGACAGCTCACGCACGTTTTGTATCTTGTGTCACTGTCAAACATCTTCAGTTTGGTCTATAATTTAATCATGAATCGTCTTACAAACGAACAACGCTTGCAAATTATTGAATTTTATTACCAAAATGCGTGCTCTGTTAATCCACTTTTTTATCGAAGAATTGTGTTCAGCGACGAGGCTCATTTCTGGTTGAATGGATACGTGAACAAGCAAAACTGCCGTATTTGGAGTGAAGAGCAGCCAGAAGCATTGCAAGAGCTACCAATGCATCCAAAAAAAACAACCGTTTGGTGCGGATTATGGGCTGGCGGCATCATTGGGCCGTATTTCTTCAAAGATGATGCGAAGCACAACGTTACTGTGAATGGTGAGCGCTACCGTGCGATGATAACAAACTTTTTTCTGCCCAAAATGGAAGAGCTTGACTTGCATGACATGTGGTTTCAACAAGACGGTGCCACATGCCACACAGCACGCGAAACAATGGACCAATTGAGAGGCGAGTTCGGTGAACAGTTTATTTCACGCTTGGGACCAGTCAATTGGCCGCCCAGATCGTGCGATTTAACGCCTCTAGACTATTTTTTGAGGGGCTATGTTAAGGCTAATGTCTATAGCGACAAGCCCGCTTCGATTGACGCACTGGAAGCCAACATTGCCAACATTATTCGTGAGATACCGGCCGAAATGTTGGAAAGAGTATGCCAAAATTGGACTAAGCGGATGGACCATTTGAGGCGCATCCGCGGCCAACATTTGCATGAAATAATCTTCAAACATTAAATTATATCGACCCAACTATCGATCCAAATAAATATTTCATGCATTTTTCTGAATTTTATGTGTTTTTTTTTTACTTTCCGATAGTTCTTATAAAATCACCCATTATTTATGGGTTGCTTTGGAACGTCTTCGTGAACATTGAACTAGTCCACCTCTAATTCCATTTTGCATAAACATATATATTTCGGAATCAGTGAACAGTTCCAGTGAAACTTGTGTGGTTCTAAGCATCGCATTCCAAGATAAACCTGGTGCTGTATAATAGTGACAGGGGTCCAAATCATATATACATCCCTTTACAAATTTTCAAACACGTCTGTTAGAAGAAGAACATCGGTCTTTAGGTAGAGTTCAGTATAGTCAAGGAGGGTTTTGCAGTGAAACTCCCCCATACTTTTTGAGCATGTTCATACTCGACTACATCACATTCTTCATTCGTTAGAATATTGAAGAACTCTTCTCTACTAGGGAGTTTGGTTTCCTCAAACTTATTCATGGAATCCATGTAAGAGTATGGAAACACACCCTTTCTTCTAATCAGTTCGAAATGATCTTGATCAGCGAAACATGATCAAACAGTATTGAAATCACTGCTATCAAGATTTTTCGCTAATGTATCTAGACTCGAAGCAATAAATCTAACCGAGTCTATAAATCTTATTTCGAATCCATGTTTTGCATATAATCTGATGTAAATTGAAAGAGAAATATAACGCTCGGTACTCTGAGGAATCACTTTTATTTTGGCATTTTGCATACTAGAAAGTTCTTTGAAAAATAGGTGCACATCATATGCAGAAAGATTATCTGACAATGTGCAGAAGTGACTGCTAAAAGTCTTAAGACGTAGATCAGAAAATGTGCAGACTATTTTTTACAGTCGAAATGTTACAGAAAATTCTGACGCATACAAATGCACAAATTAAACAAAAAATGGATGCATGTTCTCAGATAAGAAACTACCCACACATGAAGGAATATACATTGAGTGAATTCAAGGCATTTATTGGCCTGTTGTATTTATCTAGATTACATCGGTCTGGAAGAGAGAACCTAAGATTTCTTTGGGCTGCAGATGGAACTGGTATTGAGATTTTTCGCTTGACTATGACACTAAAACGTTTCCATTTTATACAGAGCGATCTTTGCTTTGATAATAAGTCGACTCGTATTGAAAGAAGTATATTAGACAACTTAGCTCCCATTCGTGAGCTCTTTGATTCATTAGTCAACAACTGTAAAAAAATATATATTCCAAATGGCAATTTGACTATTGACGAAATGCTTGTAGCAATTCGAGGAAGGTGCAAATTCAAGCAGTACATTCCTTCCAAACCTGAAAAATATGGTTTCAAAATAGTATCATTGGTAGACGCTACTAGTTTTTATACCATCAACATGGAAATATATGCTGGAAAACAGCCTTCAGGCCCATATGAAGTAAGCAACAAACCGTTTGATGTCGTTGATCGCATTGTGCAGCCTGTTTCTAAGAGTTGTAGAAATATTACTTTTGATAACAGGTTCACAAGTTACGAATTAGTTCTTCATTTACTGAAAGAGCATAAAATAACATCTGTTGGTACTTTACGCAAAAATAAAACACAAATTCCACCAAAGTTTACGAATACACGTGCCGGAGAAATAAGTTCGTCCATATTTAGTTTTCAAAAAGATATTACAGTTGTGTCCATGTTCCTAAAAGAACAAAGTGGTTTTGCTAATGTCTAGCCTACACCATGATAGTTCTATTGACGATTCCACAGAAGAGAGAAAAAAGCCGGAAATAAATACATTTTGCAATACAAAAAAAGGCGGTGTTGACGTTGTTGACGAAATAAGTTCCACTTACAATGTTAGTCGAAATTCGAAAAAATGGCCGAAAACAATATTTTATAATATGCCAAATATAGCTGGAATCAACGGACTTATTATATGTAAGAATAATAACAAAAACAATATTAAAAGAAATAAGTTTCTGAAAAACTTAGGACGTGAACTCTACATCCATGCGTCGGGAGGTGAAAGGCTGCTGACTCTCGTGCACGAAAATATTCTCGTGCAGGAGAGTCAGCTAAGAAATAAACTGGAGGAGGTGGAGGGACTCATCGGTCTGTCGGATGACTCATCTGCAGGGGCCATTCAGGGACTGGGAGATCTGTCTCTGGGTTCTGACGACGAGGCGGAGATCACAATGATTTCCGCTCGCCGTCGGGACGCAGCGGGGCAGCTCTCGGACCCTAGGGCAGGGCAGTGACCCGACAGATGTGGGGGGTCAACCATCTACCTCCAGTAAAATGATCCGACAGGACGCCTTACCAGGTAATGCTGGTAAGGATTGTCGGACAAAACTAGAGAGGGCCAAGAATGGCACTGGGAGATCTCTTGACTTTCTGGAGAAGATGGCCAAGAGGGATCCTAAGCTGTTTACGGCAAAGGAGAGACACCTTGTCAGGAAGCACAGACAGGACGTGAGAAAATTCGAACGAATTTATGGTCCTGTCAGTGTTCTCCTGGGGAGACCATCTCCTCTGGAGAAGGATGTGATGGTCGATACAACCCAGGATGCATCTCGCAAGAGTGTTGGGGTAGTATCAACAAGCACACCCAGCTCCAAAGGTAGGACAACCACCAAAGAACCTAGCAGTGTCCTGTTTGCCAAGGCGATCAGGTCTTCGATCGCAGTGGCCGACGGGGCACAGCCAGGAAAGAAGGTGAAGGGCATCGACCCAGCTGGCCTGCTGAAGGACCCCCGTAAGGAGGTCCCGAAGAGGGCGAGATCTGGGAAGAGCAGCCCTCCACCTTAAAAAAGGTAAAAAAGTCGACGAGCCAGGATCAGAATGATCCGGATGGGAGGATCAATCCTGAGCTATGGCAGCTGGTGGAAGGTAGGCTCATAGACGAAATAGGTCTAGCGGGAGCAGAGAAGGAGGGGCAATTGCAATTCCATGGCGCGGACTGGACGAGAGGCGTCAAACTGGTCAACTGCGGCAATAAGAAACCTTTTGATTTCCTAAAATCCGTGGTTGGCAGGTGTGGCGACTTTCAGCCGGAGGTGATTCTGGCTTCTGCTCTGCCTATTAGGACAGTAGTGACAGCATGGTTCCCACCACCCGTCAGATCGGTGGAAACCATTCTGTCAGTGCTGGCAGCTCAGAACTCACCTCTCAGGACAGACTAGTGGAAGCCCTTGGCTTCAATGGACTGTAAAGAGAGCGTGGGTAAAGATCTTCGGTTCGCCGTGGATCAGGAGTTTCTTAAGAGACTGCGGCTGTTGGGGGGGCGTTGTGAAGCTCGGCTTGGGGACTGTCAGATTTAGATACCCTAAATCTGATGATCCCAAAAAGGCTGCGGGTGGTGCAGATAAGCCTGCACCATAGCGAGGCAGCCTCGGCCGAGCTAACAGTATTCCTCAACCGATCGCAGGTAGACGTGGCTCTTGTCCAGGAACCCTGGATTAATAAAAATAGGGGTTGTGGACTAAGAGTCACGGGCTACATATTGTATGTCCCGATCACGGAGGACAAGGTTAGGACTTGCGTTTTAGCAAGGAAGAAGCTAGATTTAACTTTGTTTAATTCTTTCAGCCATGGAGACCTTACGGTCGTTACTGGAGGAGCCAGGGGGAAGCAGGGATTTGTGCTTGCCTCGGTCTACATGCCCTATGATGCTATAGACCCGCCGGGGGCTGGCGTGCTGGAGCTGACGGAGTAGGGGTGTTGCACTCGTACTCGGCTGTAACGCAAATGCACACCATAGTCAGTGGGGAAGCAGCAACATTAACAAAAGAGGTGAGTCAGTGTTTGATTTTATTACTTCCTGCAATATGTCTATTTGTAACAGGGGCAATGTCCCCACGTTCAGCAATAGGGATAGGGCAGAGGTTATAGACATAACACTGACTAACAAACATAGGAGCCTTGTAGAGAACTGGAGGGTGCACTCTGACTGTACGTTTTCAGACCACAGTAGGATATCCTTCAGTTTAAACTTTGCAAGATCAAGGCGTGACCCATATATGAATCCAAGAAGGACGAATTGGGGTACCTACAGGGCCACCGTCGACATTAGAGCAAGGGACACTCTGCGCGGCGTAGACACAAAGGTGAGTTGAAAAGGAGGTGGAGTATTTCACTAAGAACTGCATAGAAAGTTATGAGCTATCGTGTCCATTGGTTTATCCAGGTAATAGGGAGCAGCCTTCGTGGTGGACCAAGGATCTGAGGGATCTGCGGTCCTCGGTGAGGAGGTTGTTCAATAGGGCGAAACTCACGGGCAGGATGGAGAACTGGAACAGCCATAAAGTGTTGTACAACAGGTACAAGGGAGATCTAAAGAGGCAGAAAAGGGCCTCATGGAGGAAATACTGTGAGGAGATCGATTCCGTCAATGAGCTATCGAGGTTTCGGCGAGTACTGGCCAGGGACCCTAAGGCCCCTGGGCATATTCAAAGAGTGGATGGCTCATGGACAGAATCCAGCTCTGAGACCTTATCTGTACTTATGGACCACACTTTCCTGGCTGTAGAGAAGTAAGGTAGCGGCTGGGGTTAGGTTCGACTCATTGGCGGTACCACAGTTAGGTGAGACAGTAGACGACATAGTGACATTGGAAAGGGCAGCATGGGCAATAAACACTTTTGGGTTCTATAAGTCACCGGGACCCGATGGTTTTTTTTCCGGCCATGCTGCAGAATGTCCCGGAGCGCGTACTAATGTCTCTGGTGAAAATCTTCAGGATATGCTTGTTTAGAAGGTTTATACCCGAAGGCTGGAGAGAGGTTAGGGTCATATTCATACCCAAGGCGGGTAAGACGAGCCACTCAAAACCGAAGGACTTCCGGCCGATCAGTATTTCGTATTTTCTTTTGAAGACACTGGTGCGATTGATCCGCCTGCATCTTAGGAACACGATTGATACGCGCGTCATCAGTGGTGCTCCGCATTCCTATTTAAAAGGCAGGTCTGTGGAGAGCGCGCTTCATGATGTGGTTAGTGTTATTGAGCGGGGATTGCAGCATAAAGATTATACCGTGGCTGCGTTCCTGGATATTGAAGGAGCTTTTAACAATATTAGTATAGAGGCTATTAGGGAGTCGTTAGAGCTGCTCGGTATTAGCAACTTTCTGGTGGAGTGGATAACTCTCATGCTTAGCAGCAGAATTATCAACTCAGGTATGGGAGGCGTGAACCTGAGGAAATTAGCGACTAGGGGCACGCCACAAGGAGGAGTTCTATCATCCCTACTGTGGCTGCTGGCAATGAATGAAACTCTTAGGCGTTTCGACAGGAGCGGCCGGAAGGTAGTCGCCTATGCGGACGATGTGGTTTTAATGGTAACGGGAAAATTTCTTCCCACTATCAGTGAAGTCATGCAGTCGGCGCTTGACGAACTATCTTCCTGGGCTAGTAGTAAGGGACTGGGGGTCAACCCCGAGAAGACTGAGTTAGTCCTCTTTACCAGGAAATACAAAGTAGACAGTTTTGTACTGCCTAGGATTGGAGGAGTAGAGCTAGGGCTAGCAAAGGAGGCCAAATACTTGGGTGTCATCTTGGATAGTAAACTGTCATGGATGAGGAACACTCAAGAAAGGCTAAAGCAAGTTCTAAATGCCTACTACGAATGCAGGAAATCCGTTCGATGCTCCTTTTTTGGTTTTAATAGGGGGTATTAATAGAAGCGAATCACAATGGATCCAACTGGGTCTCCGAGTGGATGTGCGGCATAGCACTACCCTTCACAACCTAACCTAACCTAGGTCTTTCTCTTATAAGTGATCACCTAAACACTCGTAAAAATATCATCCAATTGCCGAGAGAAATGCGAAAGCGAATCCAGTGTTTCACAACATACTCTTCTGAAGAAGCTCCTGCAAAAGTTTCAGGTATGCGTAAACGATGTCAAGTTTGCCCTTCTGCAAAAAATCGCAAAACTAGTCACACCTGCACAGAATGCAACAAGTTTATTTGCTCTGAACATATAGCTCCTTATTGCAACGAATGCTCAAACTCCTTGCAGAAAGATAAAGAAAATTACACTTTTTAATATATAATTAACACCCATGTGATGAATTTAGCAATTATTATTTGTTTTCTTTTTTAAATTTTAAGTTTATGGCATTAGACTGAAGTTCCTTATATTTTTAAGTTCGTTTATTGTTTTTTTTAATTAATAAAGTAAGAAATTGAAAACAGTTTAAATATGTTTTTTTTTGCATATAACAAAATAGCTAAAAGAGTCATGTATATATTGGAATTTTGTTTTTCTATTTTGCCATTATTTTTTAGTTGTAGTATAGGAAAGTTACTATGTATAACTAATTAATTATACTCATGGATGCCTTATATATCGTGCAGCTGTTTTTTAAGGGATTTTTATCACGTTAGATAATTTTTTTTGTGAAACTTAGTCAAATCATTTAGTAGGGGAGACTGGGGCAGCTTCGTCTTTGGGGTACCTTCGGCAAAGACGTCTTCGTTATGAAGCACCTATTGTACATCAATGACTGCTGATGTAAATTTAGAGAAAATTTAAATAAAGAACTCACACAAAGTTTGCCATCTCTAGCTTACGAACTAGCTTAGCTACACGTGTTTTAGTCTTTTTGCAAGTGTTTTTGTAATATTTTGATTCTATTTTGTAAGTATTTTGTCTTTGAAAATTTTAAATATTTAACCTTTAATTAGGCGCATGGGGTCAAGAGAAATTAAAATTTAAAAATTTATACGTTAAAATGTTCGGAGCGAACTTGTTTTTTCTATAGCTTCATACATTTAAAAAGAGAACGTACATTAGTTGCAATTAGATCGCTAACGCGTACACACGTGTCGCTTTACTTATACATGTTGACCCCATGCGACTAATAGTGTAACTTTTTGTAATCGTGGTAAGTATTTATTTTTGTGATTTTATTTACCCTTTTTATTTGTTTCTTCAAGTATTTGCGTAACAATAATTATATTTTGCCGACTTTTTTGTGTTCAGTTTTGAATATGGCTTCAGAAAAACAGATACTACAATGGATAGAAGAAGTGTGCGATGATGAGTTGGATGTTGCTGGTTCTGATTCAGAAAATGATGTTGTTAGTGACATAGAGGAGGTTATGTCACAAGATTCGGAGAGTGAAATAGAAGAAATTACAGAAGGGCATGTCATTGTTCCTGAATTATCAGATAACAACTATTTTTTATCCAGACATACGGAAAAAAATAGCCAAAAATTTAAGTGGTCTAAACTTCCATCATCAACATCTGTAAGAACACATGCGCATAATATTGTGATTCATTTACCAGGAGTGAAACGGTTTGGAAAAAATGCAAAATCTTGCACCGAGTGTTTCCAATTATTTTTTGATAAAAATGTAACCGAGCTTTTGGTCATGAACACCAACCTCTACATCGATAAAATAAGGGATAAGTTTCAACGAAATAGAGATGCTCTTTCGACTGATATTACAGAGATTAACGCATTCCTGGGCTTGTTGATAATCGCTGGGGTACTAAGAGCTTCCCACTTAAATTTTATTGATTTGTGGGCTTCAGATGGATCCGGAGTTGAAATATTTTGGTTGACAATGACTTACAAACGTTTTCTATTTTTGTTAAGATGTTTGCGGTTTGATAATACCTCGGACCGAGAGGAGAGAAAACAATTTGATAATTTAGCTCCAATTAGAAACTTGTGCCAAATTTTGGAAACCAAATTTTTGGCAGCTTATTCTCCAGGTGAGAATTTGACTATTGACGAGCAGTTGGTAGGATTTCGTGGTCGTTTCAAAGGGAGAGTATACATGCCCAATAAACCGAACAAATACGGAATAAAAGTTCAGGCCATGGTTGACTCAAAGACGAACTACTTATGTACGTTTGAGGTTTACTCTGGAAAGCAACCAGATGGAGAGTATCAAGTATCCAACTCCCCAGATGAATAGTAAAACGTTTAGTTGAACCCATAAAACGTAGTGGCCGTAATATTACCACTGACAATTGGTATACCAGCGCAAAACTTGGACAAGATCTACTTACAGGTGAATACAAACTCAGTCTGGTTGGTACATTAAATAAAAGGAAACCTGAGATCCCAATTGAATTCTTGCCAAATAAAACTAGAGAGCAATTTTCCTCACTTTTTGGATTTTATAAAGGTATGGTGATGGTTTCTTACGTTCCTAAGCAAAAAAAAAGCGGTAGTTCTACTTTCAACAATGCACAATGATAATGCTATTGATGAAACAACAGGTAGTTCTAAAAAACCTGAAATTGTGACATTTTACAATGCCACAAAAGGCGGTGTTGACTGTAATGACAAACTTTGCGCGACTTATAATGTTGGAAGAAGAACAAAACGATGGCCGCTAGCTTTATTTTTTCATCTTGTTAATGTATCCGGTATCAATGCTTTAGTCATTCACCGTTCAAATAATGAAAAGAGTGACACACACGTAAGACGAATTTTTTTGAAAAAATTGGCAACAGAGCTTGTTCAAGAGCACCAGAAACGCAGAATTCAGCAGCGCGCTGTATCAAGCAAAGCAAAAAAACGTATTCGCGAGGTTCAAGATATACAGGACGAGGTATATCATTCAACATCAAAGCGTGGGCGCTGTTCTTTGTGCCCAAGGAAAATCGACAAAAAAGTTTCAACCAAATGTAATAAATGTGGTAAATTTATTTGTCAGCAACATGTTTTCATGTTCTGCGCTGGATGCAGAACATCACAACCTGCTGATGAGTCTGACTGATCTTTTTTACAAATAACTGTTAAAATAGTTGTAAGAAACCAGTACTGAATTTAATTTATGTTTTTAAATGAAAAAATGTTATGTTTTTGTTTTTTTATACATTATTAAAATAAATATCTCTGAAAATTTAACAAAACATACTGATTTTTATTTTTTTGTAATCCAACACTTGCAATAATCGCATGGGGTCACGTGAGACCCCATGCGATTAATTGTGTGATTTTCTTAATGCGCCTAATTAAAGGTTAAAATAGAGTTTACAAAACAACATTAAGAATTGTGCTATTTGCCTAAAAAATAAGTGAAATGTAAATCTTTGTGGAATATTAAAATTATAAATAAGAAAAAATGTAGAAGTGCTTGGGGGTAGATTCGGCGTTTCTAATTGGGGCGAAATAGAACTTAAGTTACCAAGTTCATCGAAACTACTTTCAACTTCACGCAGACATGCTAAATATTTATTTGAAGTAGACTTTAGCCCCTATTATATTAAATAAGTATTTAATATGGAATATTTTTTTGTTTTACGTTTTAAGAGTACAAAAACAGAAATATGTCTCTTTTTCATTAATTTAATCCAGCTAATAAATAAATACTTGATTGGCTCATAATCCCTTTACCTTAAATGGTATTTTATCTAACCAATTCCATTTATTTATAGGATCAATGAATGTGTCCCGTCGAAAGCCGCAGCTACCCCGGCATGGGGCACATTCAGCGAAAATGACATTTTCTACTAATTCTCAAAAATAAGTATTTAATACTAAGTGTTGATAAAACTTTGTACCAATATCTTATTATTCAATATCCAGGATAACAAAAAGCGATAACAGTTTTATATCTGTCAAATACTTTCTTAGAGCTTTAAAGAAAAAGTGACGAAGCTGCCCCAGTCTCCCCTATATCTAGAATACGGATAATTGTGTCATCCGTAGGCCATTTAGTATCTAGGTAATTGCTGTGACAATGTAAATACATTTGTAAGGGGTACCCTTTATTTTTTACACTTCTCAAAACAAAGATTATTATTATTATCGAGTCAAATTCTAACCCCCATATTCATAAATAAATAAAATTTTTTTGAAATCTATTTTAAGAAAATTTTGGTGTAAGTTTTTGCTGTTCTTTCTTCGTCAATATATTTTTAAACATAGAACAATGAATATCGACTGACAGCCGGAAAGATGCAATTCGGTGTGTTCAGGATTGAAAAACCACCTAAATTTTTTTGAAATTGCTGCATTCAGTCCCTAAGCAGTAATTAAAACTTTCTCCATAAAAATGGAAACGAAAACGCTGATAAATTGCATATAATCAAATATTTAACGATACAGATAACCGGTGGGGTTTAAGGCACGTTAAGAAATATCCTAATGGCCGCTGCTCCAAACCTGGAAATATCAGCTGAAAAGTGTTTGGGAAGACAAAGACTCCAGAAAATAATCCAAAAGTTTTATCAATTGTAAATTTTAACGGTCCGACTGTCCGAAATATATTATTAATTAATCCCACAAACATAAGACTCATAATAGAGTTTCCTTGAGAAGATATAAGCAGGGATATTCAGTTGAAATTCGGATCCTTTTGCCGTTGATATTTACGCTAACGATATTTATAGATTAAATTAGGCTTAGCCAACAAAACTCAGAGATTTCGAAGTCTAACATACTAGGTTATGTCATCTGAAGAGAACTCTATTATGAATTTTCTGTTTGTGGGATGTATGAATGATGTATTTCGGACTGTCTGGCCGTGAAAATTTGCGTCTCACAAAAATATTGGACTATTTTCTGAAGTTTTAGTCTTCCCAAACACTTTTCAGCTGATATTTTCCGTTTTGGAGCACTGATAGTGGTGTATTTCTTGACATGAGTTATACACCACCGGCTATCTGCATCATTAAATATCTGAATAGATGCTGATCTATCAGCGTTTTCGATTACATTTTTGTGGAGAAAGCTTTTAATTACTGCTAAGGGGCTAAACGCAGCAATTTAATTTTTTTACTGGCTTTTGCAATTCTGGACTTGCATCTTTCCGCCTGTCAGTCGATATTTATTGTTCTATGCTTAAAAATACTAATAAATATTTTGAATTTAATAATTTATTTTCAAATATGCTTTAAAAATGATCCTTGGTACTGACCTACACCAAAAAAATGTACTTTTGGTGCGCAATTTCTCAATCCGATAACGGCTTTATACACTGCATCATTTAAGCTGTGAGATGATTTTAATGGGTACATTTATTGCTTTGTGGAAATGCCACCAACGGTGTAAGTTTTTGCTGTTCTTTCTTCGTCAATATCATCATAGCATAAATATTTTGACATGCAGCTTAAAATTTTTCGTCCATATGCGATAGAGAACGAACAATTTAATTTTTTTCAAAAAAATTATTGGCTGCATCAAATAAGCTGTGAATCACTGTATGTGTTCGTGTGCGTTTGTTATGAAAATCAAAAGCATTTCGATATTCTTCAATAATTCCCCTCCGTATATGCCCAGGAAACAATTTTGGCCGACATGTCTAACATTAGAAAAAATCTGAGACTTTATCAGACAATCAGCGGAGTTGTCTAAAATTGCCTAAGACATTTGGCGGAACATTTGACAGTTTTCTGGTACGACGTTTCTGCACATTGCCTGAAATATTATCCAATTAATATCAGAATAGTCTGCACATTATCCGAAGGCAATTTAATTTCCTTTAAGGCATTTAACAGAGTAGTCCGCACATTTTCTGATCTACGTCTTACGCCTTTTAGCAGTCACTTCTGCACATTGTCTGATTTTAGTTTTCGTTACAGTTCTCATTTATCTCTTGAGTTTTGTACGCACAAATATTTGAGTTTTTTGAATTTATAAAATATGGGTAAATGTTTTTCGATGAGCTGCCATAAGCAGCATGCATGGAGAATTTTAAACGACATTTCTGATAAATTTCTAATTTAAGCTCCGACTTTTCCCAGATATTAACACGCCTGGACGTAAAACGTATCAGATAAATCGGAAAAGTTCCTGATGTTTTATCAGATATTTTTCCGACATTTATAAGACATGTCGAAAATTCCTTTAGAATTTCCCTAGGAAATTCGCAGGAGTTCGTACAGAATTCTGTTAGAACTTTCGGTATAGTTTTTAGAATTTCCTCAGACAAAGCGATTCGGTTTCTTGTCAACCTTTCATATGATTTTCGGTACGTTTTCTGATTGACATCGGATACGAATTCAGCATCTTGTGCAGACTTTCTGACCGACCTCGGACCGAAATGGGCAAAAATTTTTTGCTGGGTAGGCCCACTTGACCTGAGATTCGATATAAACGAATGTTCGCTGAAGCGAAGAAATTTCGAAACAAAACTTTAATATTTCTTCTCGAATCTAAGAAATCTAATGTTCGCTAAAGCGAACTTCTCTCGATATTTTTTCGAATGTGGACGATAGCCTAGTGGATGTGCGTTAGTGTGTCAAGCAAGAGGTACCGTGTTCGAAACTTTCGTTAGTTAAAGAAATATGTGCAATAATTGAACAGAAAAAAATTTGCCACGATAGTCTAGTGGATGTGTGTTAGTCTGTTAGTATGGAGGTACCGTGTTCAAATCTGATTTACTGGAGCGTAAGTTAAAGAATTAAAAGATAAATAAAATAAATAAATTAAAAAATAAAGATAATAGTCTTAAAAAATTGCATTTGCTCCTGCCTTTTTGCGATATCGAAATTTGTTCGATATTGGCTCACTATTAATATTGCTAACGAACCTTCGAAATCGAATGTTTTTTGAAACACAACTGAGCGACAGGTAAACTTTTTTCGATTCATTTTTGAGTGTCATTTTCGATAGTTTTACACGATATTGATGTTATTAACGAACTTCGTGGTCAAGTGGGTGTACATATTTTTTGTAAACAAACGCACACAAACACATATATTGAAGCTGAATATTGACCAGTGTGGCGTTCGCTTAAGCAAAGTTTTCGCTGGGAAGCGCATAATAATCCGCTTTAAAATACACTAGAGCCCCGATTTGCGTCGTTAATGGGGACCGGTGAAATGCGACGCCAACCGAAACGACACAAACCGAATCACTTTTTTCTATATAAATCCTCTGATTTTTTTGATCCAATATTGAAAAATTAATTTTAAAAATATACACATTTTTCATTAAAAAAGTCACATGGGAACGTTTTATTCCCATTTAATTATAATAAATAAGTACAAAATAAATAAATTTACATAAAAGCATAAAAAATTAAGTTAATTTATTTATATTTCCATATACACATGCAAACATGCATTAAAGAAAAAATATAAATTCTCATTTGAGGCTAGGTTGATCTATCTTCAGCTGATAAACCTAAATATATAAAACCTGTAACTATGTTTAGAACAACTTGCCTAACAGAAAGAAATGGAAAGAATTGTTTTTAGTGACGCAAATCGGAATCAAACTGACGTAAAGCGAATTGACCAACATTTTTAAAAGCAACGCAAATCGAAACGATGCAAATAGGATCGTGTAATAGCTTATTTCGGAGCAGTGAACGTATATGAAAGAAACTACTCAGCAAAAACTTTGTTTACTGGTAGGCAAAAAAGTATATGATGATTTAAGTCGTAACTACTTACAATTTGAATCGATAACTACTTATTTTTGTTTGATAAGTCCAAAAAATAAGGGGTACCCCTTACAAATGTATTTGAATTGTCACAGCAATTAACTAGTTATTGACCCGTATTATATATGTCGAAGTCGAATTTGTGACTACGACAAATCGTTCTAGAATAAATAAAATTTTTACATGTTTTCTTTATTATATGACAATTTGTCGTAGTCACAAATTCGACTTCGACATATACAATACGGCTAATTATTAGGCTTACTTGAAGCTAAAAAATAAGTAGTCAAATAAACAAATTAAAATTTAAAAAAAATTTATACATATTCAGGTATGTGATGGAAATCGATTTTGAAAACGAAGCACTTTTGCCATTCCCTTTTAAAGCTCTTTTGTAATAAAGAAAAATGATTGTAATATATGTGATAAATTTGTTTTTATTAAAGAAATATTATTAAAAAACACCTTCAAAATTGCTTCGTTTTCGGAATCGATTTCCATCACATACCTGATTATGTTTTATTTATATCTTTTCAATGTTATGTTATTTTTTGACCCACCTAGGATAAGAACCTGTGATATTGTTTACTTATAAGTTTAAGCGACAAAAATTAGTTTTCATATACAAACACATATTGACTCAAAAATTGTCTACTTACTTTATTAATACATATCAACAAATGTTAACTACTTTCAGATAATGATAAAAATAAGGACTAATTTTATTAAATATGAATTAGTAGTTCTAATTTAAAGCATAGTTATAACAGAAATAAGTACTAATCATTACTTTGTAGCCCATTAATAAACTACTACCGATTACAAAAGTTTTTGCTGGGTATACAAAAAAAAACTGATTTTTCACTGCTGGCACAAGGCAGGTTTTTAAGCCAGAAAGTTCCATATACTTACAGTTTTAGTGCTGAAAATTTTCGGCATTTCAAAAAGCGCTTTTGTATCAAAAATGTAGTACTGCAAAGCGGGAACTCACCATACAAAAATTAGGAGCGATATCGACAGGTTTGTAAGCACTTCTTTTATTCTCTCATAGAGTAAAATTGAACATTTTAGACACGGTCTGGATTTTATCCTCCGATTTCAATGAAATATACATTCTCCTATTGTGTGCACGTAACATGGCCAAAACTTATTTCGATACCTCTTATCGTTTCTATTTTATAGGCCTATAAACTTGGGCATCTCGGAAATTTTGGGAAAAGTTCGTCATATTGAAGATTAAATAACTTTAGAACGCGTCATCAGATATAAATGACGCCATTTGAAAGGTCTCTTTTCCTCTTAATGAGTACTGCTTGAAAAGGACATATCTGCCTGCTACAAGTGCCTCTAAAATGCCAAAGTATCCTTTATCCTTAAATATCCTGAAAAAGTGTATTATCATTTTTTTAATTTTTCTACGGAATGTAGCCAACTGACATCTTTATTGTGTAATATTTTCAAGATGGGATGAAAACAGATTCAAAAGTTACAGTTGTTTCTTTATGATAACTCGATAATTTCTATAAAAATTGTGTAAGCAATAACAATAAAAAACAACCGTAGCCGTAGTATTTCCTAAAATCTTGATTTGTATTTTTTACACACTAGCGACAGATTAGTTTGCTATATGCTGCAAAAAACAATAGAAAATAAATACAATTTTCAGGATATTTAAGGATCAAAATTTTTTTGATGTGTAAACATCTATACGGTAGGGGGTAAAAATCTTTTTCACAATAGAATCACAAATTTTGAGTAAGATTACCCACTTGACCACGATTTTCGTTAATGATATCAATTTCGAATATATCTCGCATATTTATCGTGTAAAACTATCGAGAATGACACTCAAAAATGAATCGAAAAAAGTTTACCTGTCGCTCAGTTTTGCTTCAAAAACATTCGATTTCGAAGGTTCGTTAGCAATATTAAAAGTGAGTCAATATCGAACAAATTTCGATATTGCAAAAGGGCAGAAGCAAAAGCAATTTTTTAAGATTATTATCTTTATTTTTTAATTTATTTATTTTATTTATCTTTTAATTCTTTAACTTACGCTCCAGTAAATCAGACTTGAACACGGTACCTCCAGGCTAATAGACTAACACACATCCACTAGGATATCGTGGAAAATTTTTTTCTGTTCAATTATTGCACATATGTACGTATGAGTTATTTTAATTCTTTAACTAGCGATGCAGTCAGATAGATTCGAACACGGTACCTCTTGCTTAACAGACTAACGCAATCCACTAGGCTATCGTGCACATTCGAAAAAATATCGAGAGAAGTTCACTTAATTTTTTTTTAGATTCGCGAAGAAATATCGAAGAGTTTTGTTTCGAAATTTCTTCGTTTCAGCGAACATTCGTTTATATCGAATCTCAGGTCAAGTGGGTAATCTTACTTGAGTAAGATTAATATTACAATTGTAATAACGTGGTGTGAGCTGTGTATGAGTGTATTAGTGTAATCATACCGACAACAAGAAGTACAGAGAAACTTAAAGTGGCTGCTAGACAGATCAATATTTAGCTTCAATATGTGAGTTTGTGTGCGTTTGTTATGAAAATCAAAAGCATTTTGATATTTCCCCTCCGTATATGTATGACTATTTTTTGTAAACAAAAGCACACAAACTCATATATTGAAGCTAAATATTGATCTGTATAGCAGCCACTTAACAGCTGCATCGAAATACACTAACACTGGCAAAGGTAGTCTCAAGGTCAAACTCCTGCAGTAAGGTCGTACGTTTGTTGGTTGGTGCTGTGTTGCCGTGTTTTTGAATTAAGTGAGAATTTCGGCGTTGCCGTTTTTCCCCCAGGAACTTCTGGGATTTAGGGGATTTTGTGTCCAGTTTTTCGGGATTCAGGCCCGGTTCGTCTCGGTTTTTGAACCCGGGTTTTACCGAATTTACTGCTGAACTTGGTGCGATATTTGGCTGACGGATTATTGACTGTGTTTGTCTTTGACTGTTGGTTATTTTGCTGTTTAACTGCGGTAATTCCAACTATTTTGCACGGGTATATTATTTTTTTTTACTTTTGATGTGTAAACTAGGGAATTGCATGAAGTGTATTTGAAATCAAATACATTTGCTTTTTTAAACATTCTCAGCGTAATTCAAGTTCAGATGATGGACAAAGCAAGCAAATGCAAAGAAAGAAGACTCAAATACAAAACTTTACTCTCTTTGTACTTCCCAAGAATTTATATTTACTCGCACTTGTAAAATATTAAGAAAACAAGATTTTGCTGGTATACTCTAAGTGTTATCGAAAATATTTAAAGTATTTTTTCCAACTATGTATGTATAAATTATTTTGTTTAACCGTTACATTTTTTCTAGTTTTTGCTTACTTTCATTTTTAAAGTGATTTTGAAACAATTGGAGTGAACTGTTAAAATAATTATATTGTTAGGATCAGTGAAGTATTTTTGATTTTTTTCTGCAGAAATTTTCCTGATTTTTGTTTTTAAATTTTGTTTTCATTTTTAACCTTTATCAATATGTTAATAATATAAAATAAATTTCAAGTTATAGAGCAATAACATAAACGTACAAATACTATAAATAAAATAAAAAATACTCGCGTATTATAGTAAATCATTCAAACAATTTTATCTGCTTTGTTTACATTCCTCAGCCACTAAAATTTGCTTGTCTTGTTTGGTACAAACACAATTCTTATTGGATTTGTTTCTCATAAGAGAACATTCCGTTGTAATTTTTAAGTGAAGGTGGATTTATACAGGTGATATTATAAGCATAGCTGTTCTACTTTTTTCCGCAAATTAGATGCTCATATGTCAAAATTTGTATACGTTGACATAGGGGCTGAGATGTCAAATGTTATTGTAATGTAGTTGTTTTAAAATCAACACCACCTGATAAAATTAATTCACCTTGAAAGGTAGCATAAAGCAAGTTGACGAAAAAAAAGAGTGTGGCTTGTAGTATTTGTAATATGCACTTGTGCTAAGGCCTAGTGTAAACATCTATACGCAGGGGGTAAAAGTCTTTTTCACAATACAATCACAAATTTTAAGTAAGATTGTAACGACGCGGTGTGAGCTGTGTATGAGTCTATTAGTGTAATCGTACGAACAACTATAAGTACAGAGAAATATAACATCATCTAGTGCACAATAGTAGTAGTAGTTTCATCATTCATGGATTAACGAGATTCCTTCTGTCCCTATCTACTCCCTCCGGAGGTACGGTTCATGCTTCTTGGTGATTACTCACACCTTGGTGATGTGCTTCCTGGGAATAGGGTAATCTGGGATGATGTCGCTGGCGGACTTCGTGTTACCCTCTGTAGGAAGGATGATTCTACGTCCTTCAGGGGCTAATCACGTGGTGGCTGTGGTTGCTACCAAAATCACTGGGAGAGGTTTGGTTAAAGGACTGATGCTCGACCAGTGCTAGTGCCTGGTTAGACTTCGGTCTACCACATGTCGCTCTTTGTAAAATCTATTAGTAAAATTTATAGGTAAGATTTTTCGGAAGTGATTTTCAAGTTTCATCCGTAATTTTTGTGGCTATCGGTAGCTTGGACTGTCCTGTTTAAAAGGTGATAAACATTTTTCAAATCGGGTTGCGGACTCCTTTCATATTGTGCGATTGTATTTTGGAATAGATTTGAATTTTCTTGTCTATATAGACATTCATTTTATATACACAGTGCGTGTGTGCATTTACAGTGTGTTTAATTTGTTGAGACTCCGCTGGCAAAGGGAGTCTCAAGGTCAAACTCCGGGAGTAAGGTTGTACGTTTGTTGGTTGGTGCTGTGTTGCCGTGTTTTTGAATTGAGTGAGTATTTCGGCGTTGCCGTTTTTGATTTTTGCCGGGAACTTCTGGGATTTAGGGGATTTTGGGTCCAGTTTTTCGGGATTCAGACCCGGTTCATCTCGGTTTTTGAACCCGGGTGTTTTGAAAATAAAACATTTTTTTCGGTTTTACCGAATTTGTTGCTAAACTTGGTGCGATATTTGGCTGACGGTTTATTGACTGCGTTTGTCTTTGACTGTTGGTTATTTTGCTGTTTAACTGCGGTAATTCCAACTATTTTGTACGGGTATATTATTTTTTGCTGGTGGATAAATAATACTATTATTTATGTCTGCGGGGAAGCGGAAGGGCGATATGCCTGGAGAAAGTGAGTCAGAGGTGTCTGATGCGAAGGTAAAATGTTTCATTACTAGAAGTGTACACATCTCCCCTGTGATCGGACTCACATTATTTTTTCCATTTGTGATGTCCTTTTCCTGGATTTGCAAAAAGTGTGCCTGAACCTTTAAAATCATAGTTAAATTACAAATATCTGATGCCGCGCTACAAAGTTATCAAAACTATTCAATATTACTTTTTACCAAAAAGTCCTATTGTATTCCACTGGTTGTTTTGATTATTATTTCTTATAGTGCGTTTACATCTGAGCAAAATCTAGTAGATTTCATTTGAAGTCTTTATCAAAATCTATACCGTTTACACCAAGCTTTTTTGGCATTTTAAGATTTCGTATCGAGAACAGAAACATTTGACTAAAAATTTACCGAAAACTGCTACCCAACAAGTGCAAACTTAACTAATTCACACAACTTTTTATAATAATTTTGTAGAGTGCGCTCTAGCATAGTATCGACGTAGCTAATTCACTAACCGTTTACATAAAAATGTTGTACAGGGTAGTACAAACGAAATTAATTTACTAGGTTTTGATTAGATTTCATCGAAATCTAGTTACGAAGTAGATTTTGTTTTGTATGGGAAATCTACTCGAAATTTACTAGATTTAGCTCGAAATCTCGTAAGTACTAGATTTCGCTCAGATGTAAACGCACTATTATATTTTCATAGAAATTATCGAGCTATCATAAAAAAACTGTATCTTTTGAGTCTGTTTTCATCCTATCTTAAAAATTGTACACAATAACGATATGTCAGTCAGTTCGCTACATTCTGTAAAAAATAAAGAAAATTTAAATACCAGTTTTCAGGATATTTAAGGATAAAGGATACTTCGGCATTTTAGAAGCTCTTGTAGCAGGAAGCTTTGTCAGTTTTAATTAGTATTCATTAAGAACAGGCTGAGACCTTTCCAATGATGTCAAATTTATTTATATCCGATGACGCGTTCCAAAGCTATTCAGTTTTCAATATGACGAACTTTTCTCAAAAATTGCCGAGATATGTTACGCGCACCCAGGAGTAGAAGATATGTGTCGGATTTCATTAAAATCGGAGAGGTGAAAAATCCAAACCCTTGTCTTCATATCGAAAATTTTGTTTTTTTTCGTATAGTAAAAACCTTGTATTGTTGAGGCAATTTTTTTACTGTGTAGTGTTAAAAGTATTTGTCAATAAATTTTCCCACAGATTTTCGAACAAAATTATAGAGCAAAACTGCAAACCCTTTCGAACAAAAAAAAAAACAATTTTGAAACCAAAACAAATTAGGTGTGTGTTGCCTCATAAGAACTAATGCACTGTTGTCTGATTAGTCAAAAAACAGTTTTGTCAGCCTAACGAAGCACTAGGCAACCCCTTTCAGACAAAAAAAAAAAGAATTTTGAAAATCGGTTCGCAAATGATAGTCTTATGGATAAGGGGAGCAAATTTCCTCCTCTGATTTATGGGTCCTATCTTCAGGCAAAAACTATCAAACAAAAAAAAAGAATTTTGAAAATCGGTTCACAAATAACAGTGTTATGCAAGGGGGAAGCAAATTTCCTCCTCCGATTTTCGAAAAAAAAATTATGTGAACAAACTGCAGGCATACCGTTTGAAAAAAAGAATTTGAAAATCGGTTTACAAGTGGCAGAGTTTTGCGTGTACAAACAAAAAGAATTAAAAAAATGTACATGAATTGATAACCTTCTACTTTTTTGAAGTCGGTTAAAAATAGAACACAAAGTGAATTTTTTAAAGGTTGTATTTATTTATTGTATGTTAAAAAAAATTAACTAACAACAAGTAATCAAATCTTAACTCTAAAATTTTAATTCTTAAGTCCATCCAATGCCAGACAAAAATATTTGTTTAGTGGTTGGTTCTTTGGTTGTCTACGTCTCTTGTCTTCGGCTGAGAGCAAGTGTCCCTCCTTCTCAGCCGAGTGTGGCCTCTAAAGTTAATGATGTATCGGGCTAGAGGATTTGGGTACAACTCGAGTTTTCTTATGTATCTTGTCACGTATTTAGAAAACATTTTCTTAACCAGCGGCACATGTAAATCTTTATGAATTCGCTTGCTTGTGACCTACTATGGGGGTGCTTTAATCGTACGGAGTATTTTATTTTGTCGCCTTCGTATTTCTACATTTGATGCCGAGACAGTGCCCCATAACTGGATACCGTACGACATAATGGCCTTAGAATGGAGTAGTATAGAAGAAGCTTACAATCTAGGCTTAGAGTAGAGTTCCTTTCAATGAGCCGAGTCATTTGAACCGCTTTTAATTTCATTTGGGTCACCTTTGCATTTATGTGGGACTTGCATGTTAGATGACGATCAAGATGAACACCGAGATATTTTACTTCAGTGTGTTGAGGTATATTTTGGTTATTTATTTTTATAGGTGGGCAGGTTTATCTGCACAATGTAAAAATAATGTGTAGAAATTTTTGCTCGCTAATTTCTATCCGCCATTGTTTTAGCCATTGTTCCAACTGGGGTATATACTCTTGCAGTTTGCGGGAAGCTTTTTGATGGTTTTTGTGAACACTTAGAGAAGCTGTATCATCAGCGAATGTTGATATGTGTATATTACAGCTTACCGGCAAGTCAGAGGCATATATCAGATATAATACAGGGCCGAGGATGCTGCCTTGAGGAACTCTGGCTTCAATCGGTTGCGGATGGCTTAGAAAATTTAGCATTTAGAGCTGGTTGCTTAAGGTTTGCCGCTAATATTCTAATAGAGTCATCCATGTCAGCAGGCGTTTTAAATGTAATATTTTCTGTGCAATGAGCACTCAAATATCTTTTGTATTTCAACCAATTAATACTATGTTTGTCATCGTTAAATCACAAGTGGGTGAAGAAATTGTATGTGAATATATAGTGACCATAGTTTGTGAATGATCTGAAGACAAATCTAAAGATGCTTCAACTTAGATCATTTCACGCTGCACACCCTTTACTACTCCAAAATCAATAACATCATGTATTTTTCGGCGATCTGTTGGCCAGAAAGTTGGCTGCCCACTTGATATAACATTCAAACGTATTTTAGAAGTCTTGTCAAACAAAACGCGTCTCTTTGGGGTGATGAGACGAGATCCCCAGAACGCGCTGTAGTCACCGGCGGAGGGAGGAGAGTAAATTGATGAAATCACCAGGTTGTGATTAATAATTACGTACAAATATTAAAATTTGCAACGGCACGCAAAAAAAAAATTGCATACATGTGTGGTTTCTGCGGTCTAATTTAAAATTTAAAATCAGAATACAAAATATAAAGACATAAAGATAACCTGTTTAAACATGTACAACAACAATGGCTTGATTGATCGTAGGCGGAGCTTACTCACAAGCAAAACCAAAAACAAAATAAAGAGTTGGAAAAATAGGAATATATAATCAGAAGGTAAAATTTCGGCTTACCATATTGATGAGAGCGAATAAGATAATCATATTCTATTTCATCATAAAATTTGGTTAAATAGCTGATGTTTCATTAATACTAGTATCCACGATCAAACGTGGTAAAAGTGAACAAAGGACGCTGATGATGATAGTGTAGCGGCTGTCGAAATTTGTAGTAGAGTTGTGGTTTTCAGCTCATTTGAGTGAGCGCTCTTTTCTGCTCAGCTCATTAGCTCATGAACTAGGACGCTCTTTTAGCTCAGTTAGCTCAATAGTTCAGTTGCTCAGTAAAAGTATGTGCACTGGGCAATCATATCCATAACAGGTAAAGTTGACAGCGCAGTTGATAACTTTTTGTTTGTGCTAATATCATGGTTGAATATCAAAATTTCTTTACTTGCTTTGTGCTTCTGACTTTGTGCAATGATTTTACAAAAATAAAGTACTTCTGGTTTTTGTAGATTCCGTACTTGTTGTACTAGCGAGTTTACTATTATGGATGCGCCTTGATTACAAAATGTAAAAAAGATATATGAACTAAAAAGAAGCGTGAACGAAAAACGAACATGAGCATAAAAGAAATATGAACTAGGGAACTGAAAAGAGCTCAATGGAATGAGCAGATCACTTCGTTTACTTGTGTGAGTAGTTCACTTGAACCAGTTCGTCCATGAACTACCCAACTTTAATTAGTAGTACTAAGCCGTTCTGCTAGTCTGATTAGATATACTAATATTCCATTATTAAAATAGTTTGAATTCACATTAATTCAATTAATGAACTTAAGCCGAATTATATTAATTTTGTATGAAAAATAGTAGACAAATAATATGGCTGTTTTCGCTTAAGGACTAATAAATGTCTTATTTTTTATCAGAATTTAGTGATTGAATCCAGCATTTGTTCGTCACAAAATTATCTTTAACTTACTGCCGAAATAGTTCCGTGGAAAAGGTCTAAAAATTTATTTTTTTATCTTTTAACGCCTGCAACTAAATGCATTTTATCCCATCGACGCATTCGTTGCATTGGCTGAAAAAATAGAGAGATATATATTCAACAGTGTAACATATATTTTACTCAGATGAAGCGATCTCGGAACTTTCTCCAATAAAGAAAAAAACTGAAACCAACAAAAAAACAATATAAATCAGTAAAGTGCGACTTTGGCTCGCACTCGAAGGGCTCCGTACGAATACATATATATCCCATTTCGTTTTGCCCTTTTTTTTATTTTAGCAATTTTTTTTCGTTTAATTTTAGGTTTTTTAATTTTCAAGTTTTTCTTCGTTGTTTTGGCAATTTTTTTTTTTTTGGTTTTGACGCCTTTTTAATTTTAGTGGTTTTTTAGATTTTTCATTTTTTGCAATTTTTTGTTTTTTGTTGCAAATTTTTTAGTTTTGGCAGTTCTTTGGTTTTTTATTTTTTTGTTTGTTTTAACGTGTTTTCTCTTTTTGAGATATATTTAGTCTCAACGATTTATTTTAATTTTGGCGCTTGTTTTAGTTTTGAGGTTTTTTCGGTTTTTGGGACATTTCGGTTTTTGGTGATTTTTTTTTTGTTTAAGCGATTTTTTTTTTGGTTTTGATTTTTCAAAAAAAGATCATAGATCTGGAAATATAACAGACTTATTGAAACACTACAATGATCAAGAAAAAAATTTATCATTTAAAAATTAATATTGATAATATGCTAACATACGAAGACCACTTAGCTTTTATAAAAAACAAAAAACAAAAAAACAGGATTAAAATTATGGCTATGAACATAGCAGATAGACAAAACGCAAAATTAGACACACTGAAAGAAAAACAGTTTAAAATATATGGATTCAAGTATAATAACAATTGGTTCGAAAACAGAACCAATATAGAGATTTAAGCAAATCATGTTGATTTATACATGATTTACCATACATTTAGCATACCACTGACCAAAAATTTAAAAAAAATTCCATCATGAAGTATTCTAGTTCGTTTTTATGTTGGCGGATGCCGTTTGCGATCCAAAAACAGATTTCTAAGTTCATGGTTTGTTTAATGCAGCCTGCAATAATGTAGACTGCATTTTCAACACTTCTTGCATCATGCAGGTCATGTTGGTTGTAAAAAATTTACTGTTTGTATTAAATTTTCTATCGAAGCCTCAATTCGATCAAAATTAAAACTACTGCTTTTGTTGGCAAGAGGCCCTTTTTTGAGCTGTGGGCTGGTTAGACTTCAAAGCATTAGCGTACGAGAACTGGCTGTTTGGTATGTTTTGCGCTATGGGCTCGTTAGCCCTAAAAATGTTGGCGTATGAAGGCCGGCTGGTAGCTGGTTGGCGCAACTGACGATAATTTGTATTGTCGAAAGTAATAAGTTGAGCATAGTTGTGACTACGTCTGTTAGACAAAGACTGCTTAACATGTACATAGACAGGGCAGCCCCTGTAGTTTGCAGTGTGATTTTGATGGTAATTGCTACACTTTTTAATTTTGGAATCATCTTTTGGCTTATCACAATTGGCAGTGCTGTGTAGTTCACCCTAGACGACATAAACAGTGCGCAACTTGCAGTATGTTTAGGTGTGGCCATATTCTTGGCAGTTCAGGCATTGGATGGGCCCTGCTCGCTTCTCTTGTTCCTCTACGGTAACTCTTCGGTGCAGTAAATATCTTAAGTTATGAATGGGGTGTATTTAATTATTTTTTAATTTCATGTCAGCTGGTTCCAGTTCCACACGAAACAGTGGTTGGGGAACTCGCTCTCTATATTCAGTTAGTAACATTTTTCACTCTAAAATTATTATTTAGTAGACCCACTTTTACCTCTTCTGGATTCATATATGAATCCAGAAGAGGTAAAAGTATATCTTTTACAATTCCTGGAGGTGTTTAGCACTTTTTAGTTGCTATGTGCAGAAATTTTTATTTTAAGTTTCAAACTCCGAAACACTAGTACAGTTATCCGTTTCCTGATTAACTTAAAATTTTGTCTCGTCAATCTCGCCTCATTTCATAGGGATGACGTAAAACGCCTGTATTGAGATTATGTAACTTTAAACAATAACAACAGTTGTTATATTGTCAACTTCTTAAGTTGTTTGCACTTACGATTTTACGATTCTGGACTTTTTGTTAACAACATCGTTTGAATCTGACATTATGTGGTATCTCCGTTGAAATAAATGAAAAGCGCAAAGAGGAATATAACAAAACCAAATGAGTTTGTAATTGCCAAACAGTGAACAAAAATTTTTGTTTCATTAAATTCGTTAATTTTTGAAATAATTGTTAAATTAAATGTTTAAGTAATAAAAATATTGTTATTTAAACGTAAATGTTTTATATATTTGTATATTTTTGTAGAAAATTAACTTTAATTGTTGGCATAAAGTACGTGCTACGGCTGAACAGCTGACTCGTGGTGGTGATTTCATCTTCATCGTTTTGCAGAATCAAAAAGCGATTTTCGGAAGCCAGCGCACCATCTTTGGGCATTTTCGTCACTGGAGCGAAGTATGTCGATTTATGTTTGTTTTCCTTTTCTTTTTTATAGCTTCTATATATGGATCAATTCGCACTTGGATTTTTGGTTTTATGGTAAAATTTTCTGAGAGGCCACTTTCTGTCGTTTTTAGGGATCCGTGCGCCAAAAATGTAAATGAAACCTCTTGTTTTCTCTACATTGTCCGTCTGTCTGTCACGGGCTCTTTTCTAGAGAGCCGTAAGAGCTACGGACCTGACATTGTCACAGAATATGTGAAACTTTGGCCGCTACAATAACAAATATGTATGTGACAGTTAAAAATTAAAGGATGTTCTAAAGCGAGCAACGAAACATGTTGAAATACTGTCGTAATATACTGACACTTATATATAGACACTTGAAATTTACAAAGTTAGTGTATTATTATTATAAAAACTACACTAATTAACACTGATATTTAAAACAATAACGTTTAAAGGGTATTCAATCAGTTAATGGATTTCGACTATGTAATTTAGATAGTTTGCTGTATTTTGGAAACCGTAAGAGGCAAACTCTTGAAATTTAGAAAAAAAAACTACAAATAAAAAATTCCAAAACAAAAAAATTGCCAAAACGAAAAATCGCCAATATGGAAAAAGTGCTAAAAAACACCAAAATTAAAATAAAACGCTAAAACGCAAATCACCAAAACTAAGAACATCGCAAAAAAAAAACTAAAAAAAATATGCAAAAACCGAAAAAATCGTCAAAAGGAAAAAAAAAGCGCCAAAACTTAAGAAATCTATAAAAATAAATATATCGTCAAAAAATTAAAAAAAATTACAAAGATGGAAAAAAGCATCAAAACGAAAAAAACTTAAAAAAGCGCTAAAACTAAAAGTGTCAAAAAACCGAAAAAATCTCCAAAACGAAAATAAGTGCCAAAACTAATAAAAATCGCAAAAAAAAACGAAAAAACCTTATATTAAAAAAATTTTATTAAACAAAAAATCAAACGAGAAAATTGCCAAAATAAAAAAATGGGCAAAAACGAAAAGGGATATATGTATGCATGTGTATTCGTACGGAACCCTTAGTGTGCGAGCCAACTTTACTGAATTTATTTAAAATTCTTAACACTTCTAATTGTTTCGGTTTAATTCTTGAAAAGTGCTGCTAAGTCAAAAGTTGGCTTTGAAGCGTTTGTGAAATTTTATAGAATCTAAGGAAGATGAGCCCCTGTTCATTCTAAGCCTTAATTCTGCTAAAGCATAACGCAGATCCGCTTGTTTTCTGGCGCATTGACGTCATGTACCAAAGTTTGAAAATTATCGTAAAGCAGTACTTCAGTTTTCAAATGAGTTTTCATTTTATTCTTTATTTAATCGATCCCATAGGGGCATATTTTTTTATTTATTTGTATTTAAGTCTATGATGGATTAACATAATTGGTAATGTTCAGTTGAAGAAATTACGTTATAAATAGGCTGAAAGCGTTACTAGCATAGAAATAAAATATTTTTTTTATAACAAACACAACCCGCGAAGCGATTAGCTTAGCTTGTCTACGGAAAACACCCAGCGTCTGCGGCGGGAATCGAACCCACGACCCCTTGACTGACAGACTAGCATCGCGACCACTCGGCCATAGGTACACCCTGTGAAAATTATTTATTAGATACTCTTAACTAGTTTCTGTTATTTTATTTTGAGGATGGGAACGTTTGTTTAGTCATTTATATAACGTAGGCTTCGTTTTATGAAAAAATCAGCTACAAGTTATTAATATATGACAAGTAACCAATAATTTTAAAGTGCATAAAACTTATTATATTCTTACCTTTATATCAGCAAATAGAATGCTCACATTGTCCATCGGATAAACGTACAATTTATTAATT
>OY101448.1:109310878-109312453 GCA_956483635.1 Panzeria rudis | reverse complement strand
CAGAACCCACCTTTGCGGTCTCTAACAGGCAGGAGGTCTTAGACATAACACTTGCCAGCACGAGACACGCACATCTGATTCAGGGTTGGAGAGTCTCAACAGACTGCTCCTTTTCTGATCACCGCTATGTGGTATTTACCATCAGCATAGCCAACAGAGTTACAAGATCTTATTTAAACAGACGTAGAACGAACTGGGAGGAACACAACAACATTCTTACCAGTCTAATTGCGCGCCCTCCAACCACAGAGGTAGTAGCAGACATTGATAAAGTAGTAGACAAATTAACCAATGCGTTTAAGGAGGCCACAAGCCTATCTTGTAGACCATCCATTCAACGCCCTAACCGCAGACCACCATGGTGGTCTGATAATATTGCAGAATCTCGTAAGAACTGCCGAAGACTGTTCAATGAGGTTAAGAGAACAGGTAACTGACACTCTATAAGTCCTCCATGAACAAATTTAAGAACCTTGTCAGGAACGCTAAACGCAAGTCTTGGAAGGAATTCTGCAGCAATGTAGAATCCTTCTCCGAAACTAGCAGACTGCGTAAATCCTAGCTAAACAGCCATCCATACCTGGATTTATCCAGAAATCGGACGGCAACTGACCAACAGCTCCTTGGAGACTCTAGAGGTCCTGGTTGACACCCACTTTCCAGGTTGTCAACACTACACGGAAGCGCGAAACGCGGCTTTTCCTACTAGCCAGTCCCCTGTATCCATAGAAATCACTGTGGACAAGTTACACTGGGCTATTAAAAGTTTCCATCCGTACAAATCATCTGGTGCGGATGGCATAATCCCTGCAGATCTGCAACACAACTTAGATCCTGCTACCCCCTGGCTAATTAACATATACAGGGCCTGCCTTTCATGGTCATATATTCCAAACCAATGGACAAACTGCGATGTTATCTTCATCCCGAAAGGGGGAAAAGCATCGCACTCCAAGGCGAAGGACTTTAGACCATCAGCCTTACTTCCTTCCTTCTAAGACACTGGAGCGGCTGATCGACGTTCATATCAGAACAACTGTCGACAGCACTCTCCTCTCAGCCTCTCAGCACGCATATACCAAGGGGAAATCAGTTGAGACGGCCTTGCACTCGCTCGTAGGATACATAGAAAAGTCACTCAAGCATAAAAACTTCACACTGGTAGCCTTCATGGATATTGAAGGCGCCTTCAACAATATTAACTTGGCGGCAATCATCTAGGCTCTCATGGAGCTAGGGATTGACCGATCCATATATCAACTCATAAAGAATATGCTTCAAAGTAGAACGATCACATCCACTTTGGGTGTAGCACGCATCACCAGGCACGCACGTAAAGGTACGCCGCAAGGTGGAGTACTATCACCCCTCCTGTGGAATGTGATGGAAACGCTTTGCTTAAGAAATTGGAATCCATGTATATCAAAACCGTTGCATACGCAGACGATGTTGCGGTGGCGATATCTGGCTTCCATCTAGACACGTTAACACAAAGGCTGGAGACGGCACTTAACGAGGTCAGTGACTGGTGTTCACAGAATCGCCTAAGTGTCAATCCAACCAAAACGGAATTAG
>OY101448.1:109155878-109305878 GCA_956483635.1 Panzeria rudis | reverse complement strand
TTATACAATATTGTATTTTTGTTGTTAGCAGTTTCCATACAAAACTGCGTTATAATTATAGGATTGATTTTTATATGTTTTCCAAATGGTTGTATTGTCCGGAAATATTTTATTTGCTACATTAATTTGTAAACAAATATAAAGTATAGAATGGGAACCAGAAAACTTCGCAAAATTATGATTATTTGCAAAATCAAAAGTAAATAAATGCAAACATTGATATCAAGGTTTGATATAGATTAAAAGTGACTCGAGCTCTAAAAATGTCAAAAACTTGGGGAAAATCAAGAATATCGCGAAAATGTCGAAAATTCGCGAAAAATTGCAATATATTAAACTAGCCCGAACATTTTAACGAAAGTCAAACACTCGGGGAAAAACGCGAAAATTATGAAAATTTGCAAAAACTTGCTAAAGTTATAAAGATTATAAAGCGTAATATTGATTACTTTAAAAATGTAAGAAAGCAAAAAAATTGGGAAAATTACGCCTGTCGCGAAAAAAGTGAAAATTCGCGAAAAATTGCGACATTTTAAACAAGCAATAATTTTGATTAAAAATCGCTAAAACTGTGATGAATGCAAAAAATTTGGTAAAAATCGCGTAAATAGAGAAAATTCGCAAAAACTGGCTAATAGCGGCATGATAACAACGTCTAATATTGTTTAAAAATCGGCAAAACTGTAAGGAAGCTGAAAACTTGCAAAAAGTCAATTTTATCGCGCACTTTACAAACATTCGCGAGAAGTTGCAAAATCGGAGACAAGCCCTAAAATTTATTAGAAATCGCCAACACAGTCAAAAACGACAAAATTCGCAAAAATCGCGAAAAAAAATCGCAAATTAGCGAACACTTGCTAATTGTATTAAAGAAATCTTTAAACCTGTAAATAATAACAAAATTCGTTTTTCGGCATAAATGATTTACTGAAAATGAACTGACTACATTGAATTAACATATAAAATACGACAAAATAATGATACAACAAATTTTTCTGTTCACAAGCACATAAACAAGTGTCGTCTTTTTTTAAACGATAAGACATACGACTGAGCTTGTGAATTGAACAAATATGTTTAAGATCCAAGGCATATTCATTACAGGTAACACACACAACAAAACAAATACAACACCAAAAAACACATGTATTTTGTTGGTAGAAATACCCCCGAAATATGTCAAATCCATTATCTGTGAGTCGCACACATTCATAAGCTCTCTCAAATTTACTAACACATGCCCGTTGTTGATAGAAAACTCCCAGATATGTATTAAAATCTATTATCTGTGTGACGCACACATTCTCAAATTTACTATAACAGCTGTTCTTGTAGTGGTACCTGTTCAATCTACCTTGTTAAGATCAAATAAAAAAAATTACAGTCTTATTTTACCATTCATCATGTGCAGGGATGTCAGATTTTTTCCGACCTATTTCGCCAAATTGGTTTTAAAAATCGCCAAAAGTCTCCAAAATCAATTTTATGTAGTTTTTCTTAATATATATTTGATAACAAAATTTGTTTTTACATAATACTTTTTTTAACATACATTTTTATAAAATATTCGTATAAAAATTTTGCAGAAAATCGCCAAAAGCAGAAATAAAATCGCCAAAAATTTTTTCTTGTAAATTTTTCTCATCCAAATTCAAAAACCCATCAATGATAATATAAGAAAAGCCACCAAAATCTGTTACGTGAATCTTGGCCGCTATGGTTGTGATGCCAGACAGCTCAACAAAGGCATCTGCAGGGCAGGTTCCAACCCACAACCACAGCAGAACCACGAACAATTAAAATTTTACACAAAAACTATAATACAAAACACTACACAAAAACGGAAACAATTTGGAGAGTGGACATGGTGGACGTGAACTACTTGCCCTCCCTACCTGGGACACAAGCACTCCTAATATATATTTTTATTTTTGTCCCCCAAAATCCACACACACTTTCCGCACTAGCCGCACATTACCTCACCCGAACAAAGAAATTTAACGCACAAACATATTCGTTTAAACACTTACAACAAATCACATATTTATTTAAATCGAAATTTTAAACTAACAAATAAAAAATGGCCTACAAACTAAGGAACTAACCTAATATATTAAAATTTTTCTTTTATTTAATTAATCAAAAATTATAATATTTTATTATACAACTATCACTTAGATTTTTTTACGAAATTCTCAAACGAACGGCCTTTGACCAAAAATATTTTAATAATAAAAAAAATAATAACTAAAACAAAATGTCTGAATTAACAACAAGAAAAAATCTTAAAAACACCACGGCTTTTATATAAAACTTAACCTATAACGTTTACTGACATAAAGTTGCTAACTTAACCTAACATATAAAACTAACACTTGCTGTTGCCTAAATAATAAAAGCAAATTCAGGATTTATATAAAAAAAATAACAAAAAAACTACAGAATGCGAAAAAAAAAATTGAAATCCCTAACCTCCGAAAACTTGTAAAGTGTAAAAAATTTTTTTTATTATGCTTCTATTTCTACAATACCCTACCTAAACGAGCTCTCTTAGGCGGTTGGTTTCGTCCTGGTACTATATCTGGACAAAAAAAATATATATATAAAAAAAATTATATATCCTGCTTTACAAATTTCCTATAAGGTTAAGGCCTTCTATGCGTTAAACACTTTCTTAACTTCACTTTCTTTTCCTATTTAGGCACTAACAACACTTATGTTCACAAACTAAAATGCTAAGCACAACTAAATAATGCAATTAACATATAAAAACACTACTCTTTTCTAATAACTTAATTACTTCGTGGATATATTTTATTTTATTATTATTTTAAAATTTTCTTTTAATTTTTTTCTATTTTTATGATCCCCGCCTTAACGGACAAGATTATGGCGCTAGGACGCTACCTTGCGCCAAGCTTTGCGCACCAATAGCAAAAACTATAAAATGGTGGATGGACTGGCTGGATTCTAAGAATATATATGTATAATTTTTTCACAACCGGTAATTATGTACTTCTCTTAAAGGAACTTTAATACAGATTACCTGTTGATTGGCTTTTACTAGTTGTTTTGTTGTTTTTTTTCCACAGATTCAATTTAAAGGTTTAGCCTCTTCAGAGTTTCCCGTATTGTCCAGCCTCCTTCAACTGTCCACCGTTTATTTTTCCTATTTAATTCACACAAAAATTTTCTTTTTATAAAACTATCTCTAAATTTATCTTATTTCTTTCGTTAGTTTAAATTTTTTTACCTTGAAATTGTTTGTAAGTATTTTTCACTTGTTTTTATTTAAACACTTTGTTCAGTTATATCCGGCTTTTCCGGTCTGTTCAAAAATAAACTTTTTATTTATTATGACCTTTTAATTTACTGTTTTATTTGCGGTTTTAATTGCACTTATCGCTGTGGTTTGTATTTTACTAATGTCTGCTTTTTCATAACCACTACCAAGCAAAACCCTTTCTTTTTTCCAAAAATTTTCCATTTTCAGGCAATTTTCCACTAGCTTACAAAATACCTACAAAAATTTCCACTTGTCAAGACATGTAACATGGCGACATGACATGGTGCTATTTTTGTGCACATTTATGAATGAACACCGTACATATAAATACAACACTGTTTTTCATTCACAATAGACACAAATATAGATTTAGTACTAGATTCCAAACACTTCCACCCTTTTTTTACTATCATACGCCATTTTAACCAAATTATACACACAGAACTTACAATTGCACAAAATAAATCTATTTAAAAACCAAACAAACAAAACATAAAAAAAATCATTCCAATTAACAAAAACAATAATAAAAAAAAAACACCATTCACTACAACCATCAACAAATAAAATTGAAGCTGCCTCGAGCCCAGATTCCCGTCACCACCACCAGACTACATACACCTTCATCCATATCGCCCAATACCACTGTCTCCAATGATCACCACCACCTGCGATTGGCTCCCATCCGTCACCATCACTGGCCACTGGAGCTCTCACTATACCCCTATGAAACATTAGGCTGGCGCCACTCGACAATTACTGTCAGCCTACACCAGACGCAACAAAACTCCGTTGCCGCCAAGTATACGTAGGTGGAAACGGTGTGCGGATCGGACACACTGTTGCGGGGAGTGTTTCGGCCAAACGTGGGAAACTCCCATACCCTGGATGTTTTAAGCCGGGCAATACAGGTAAGTGTTTGAAATTTCTATGTATGTGTGTCTGTTTAATCTTTCTTTTCTTCCTTTAACTAGGTTATTAGGGAGGTACATATTGAATTCACTGTCGTTGCTGATTTCTTTTTGTGAGTTTCATTATCATTCTTTTTGTAATTTGTGTTTGTTATCCCTAATAATAAAACGGATCCCATTACTAACACAATCCTTTTGGTAAATTATAATGTACTTGTTTAATTCAGTAAATGAATAAGGTTAAACTATTTTGTTTAACCTGTTTGGGTTATCTTCAAGGCGATTCACCAGGAAGATTTATTGATGCAACTCAAGCACTTGAAACTTGGTTGCGTGGAGATGGTTAAATCACTTTTGGTAAAATAACTTTGTTTCTTTGCAAAATGTAATTGAACCAATGTTTTATTTAACTTTCTTTCTTATATACTAACTTATTGATATGTCATTAAAATTTTCTACTATTAATTGTATTGCTTAATAAAATTGAGGTCATAAAATTTTGCTTTATTAAGCGTATTGCTTAAGTACAAGTTCATTGTACAAAAAACAACCATTTATGCATGATTGCAAGTTTGCAATTATTTATGACCCAATTTTGATATTCTTATGCAGAGTAATTATAAACAGTGTCTTATTTCTTTTGTTTAATTTTGAAGTGCAATGAACGGTTTAAAATAATAATAAGTTTGTTTAATTGTGAGGTGCAATGAACTACAGGAGAAGTGAAGTTTAAAATATAGGTCAGTGTTTTTTTTTCTTTTTGTGAAAGTATGAACATGCACCCCCCCGTTGAGGCTATGCTCAACAAATAACTACAATTATGTCATTAATAAAGTGCTTACTACTTGGATTTACAGTTGAATAAAAATTAACTATTATTTGTTTTTACAATTTGGTTATGATAAATTCAATGACTTTATAGTTATGCAAAACTAAGTAAAATATAAAAAATATGTAATAAAACTATTAAATTTATTATTATGTTTTCAAACATGTACGCTGAACTTCTGTCGTGGAGCTGGTGAAGGTGTTGTTGCTGGTTGTGGGTTACACCCAGATGATTGTGATCTTTCTGTGATTTGAGCGATGTTTGATTTCTTGCGTTTTATAGCTCTTACTATGATCCATATGATCGCTACTGCGCTGATGATTAGTGCTACATATGAGACAGTTCTCTCATGGTTTGATGGATGATGAATTTGGAAATGTGAACTGTTCATAGCCTCTAATTTCTGTTGTAAGGATGTTAATTTGATGAGCTGTACTGCTATTTCGTCTGGCACAAAGGACTGGTTGGTTTTGTTGATATGGTTGATGTGCAACAGGGGTTGATATGCTAGTTCTGATATTTTGCCAAGGCTCGTGTAAGATGAGACAGTTTTAGTTACGATTGATTGCTGGCCGGACATTTGGATGAAATCATGTTTAAGGATACAGTCTGGATTGATAGTTAACAAGCCGGACCCTAGTAGACTTATTGGTATAATTTCTTTTCCACAAACCGCTGTGGCATGTGTGGAGGCTCGTGATGAATATATCCATTTGTTTTTATGAGTTAGAGGTGTCCAGGTTACATTAGTTGGAAGCTTTCTCAAAATGCAATGTGGTACGGTGATATTGTTCAATAAGTTGATTTCACAAGAGCACATTTCTGCACCAAAGTTATATTGGAGTTGTACATCGTAGCATATAAATACCTCTTTGCCAATTACGTCACAGCCTTTCAGTTGTGTTGATGATAATGGAAAGTAGTGCCGTTGAAATGAGTTTATTGCTATTGTCGGACTGCATGTGTCTATGACCAGCATAGTGTTGTTTATGGGGGTCGGAACGGGAATTAAGTTGTAAAGCTTAAACTTTTCATGGTCTATTTAGGGTAAAGTTATGCTGAACACTACATGATCCTGAGTGAGACCGCCTTTTATTTTCATAAGTTTGTAAAATTCGAGCAAGTCATCTTCAGGGACTGGTAACTCTAATGACTGTGGCATATGTGCTCGAACTTTTTGTATTTCAATTTCCAGTTAAATTGGAGTCAACAGCAATGGATTAATTTTCCCATGATGAGTGTCGGTCAACGCGTTCAGAATGCAAGTTTGCATTCGTTGCAGATAGTTTGCAATGAATGAGAGTTTTGTTACACCCATACTGAACATGTGTGCAAGCTTAAGTTGTGTTATTTCCGCTGCTAGTGTCTCTTCAGTCTTCGCGATTTCATTTATTTTTAACAGAAGATGGTCAAATTTAAACTTAGTGTCTGTTAGACTTTCTTTGACAATGTTCATGGTTGAATTAATAACGGAGGTGTGGTCTTTTATGAGGCGAAGCATATATGAATCGTTTTCTTGTCGTTGAGTTATTGTTGTTGACATTTTTTCTGCATATTCAGAGTCTAGTATCCCAAACAATGAATGAGCAACATTTCCGACGAAGTCTATAGCACCTCGTTTTTGACGTGGTTTGTATAGTAATTTATTATCAAGTCTCAAATCCGCTTCAACATGTCGAAGATGTTCTATTGTACTATAACACGATACATTGTATTCCATCTTCGCACACAGTCGGCTCAAGGAGCTCGTTCCATTTCCTAAAAACGCTGTGTCAGACCAGTAAGCAGATAAGTCATAGTAAGCGACCAGATTCCACTGACTTGCAGATATATACGTTGAGCCTACTTCTTCGAAATGAATGCCCAACTTGGAACCGAAGCCCTCATTCTCAATTGGTACTCCCAAAATAATTGGGAATATGAGCATTAGTGTCAACAGTGTGACGCCTAAATTATTTCCGAGTAATTTTGGACGTTTGCTCTTAGGCTCAGTGATTTCATTTTTGTTGTCGATTTCATTGAATTCATCATTCGGTTTGTTGTCGTCTTCTGTTTCTTCTAGACTGGCCTTAGGGAGTGGTGCCAGGTAATGGACCGCTCTTTTAAGGACTCTTGAAGCGGTTTTGACGTCTGCCACTCTAACTATGTTGTCCTCCCCCTTATAGATTTTAATCACACGTCCTAAAGGCCATTTCATTACGGGGCAATAAGCTTCCTTAAGAATGACAATGGTTCCGGGTTTTAGAGATTTTGATTGCTCCTTCCATTTGTTGCGATATTGCAATTCGTTCAGATAGTCCCATGACCACCTTTCCCAGAAGTTGTGTTTGAGAATGGACACTAGTTTCCACCGAGTCGCCAAGTTTGTTTCCGTTGATGTGGCCTGTGAATCTACTTGTGCCGTTAGCAGTTCACCAATCAGGAAATCTCCTGCAGTTAACGCACCGAAGCCATTGGGGTCGTTTGACATGGGTGAAATAGGTCTGGAGTTGAGAATTGCTTCTATTTCGATAATCAGTGTTTCTAGTTCTTCGTAAAAGGTGTTTTGCAGATTTTACTGCCGCCTCCCAAAGGCCTCCAAAATGAGGTGCTCGAGGTGGTGCGAACCTGAATTGTATATTCTTTTTGCTGCATGCATTTTCTATTGCTTCTTTTGCTTCGCTTGTATAAATTGCGGGTATTAGTTCAGACAATTTATTTTTTGCGCCTACAAAGTTCGTTGCATTATCTCAATATAGGTTTTGGCAATGTCCTCGTCGGCCAACAAACCGTTTGATCGCTCCTATAAATGCGTCAGTGGTTAGATCGCTTACCAGCTCTAAATGTACTGCCTTCGTAGACCACAGTAGTCTACTCCAGAATTAATGAACGGCCTAGCTGGTGTTACCCGTGTGGAGGCAAGATTGCCCATAATTTGGTGAAATAGGGCGGGCTTAGCTTTACTGCATATTGTGCAGCGATGAATCGCCGCTCTTGCCATAATCTTACCTTTTATTGGCCAAAATCGTTGTCTCACTATTCCTAAGAGAGTTTGTGCACCACAATGCTTGTTGTCCTTATGTATCATTTCAAATAGAAGCTTAGCGATTGGATCATTGTAAGGAAGAAGCAGCTGATGTTTGGAATCGTATTCCAATGATGAGGCTTCCAGTCGACCTCCCACACGTATCAAACCCTCACCGTCCAAAAATGGTGAAAGATTCGACAAATTGCTGGTTAATCGCAACACCTTGTATTTAGCAAGCTGTTGAATTTCTTCTTTGAAATCTGATGGCTGTATTTGCTTGATGATCAACATTAATGCATTTTGTAGTTCCTTTGTAGATAGGGATTTTTGATGTTGTCTAGACCCATTCCGTTTGGTATTGGTTACAAATCGTAAAATGTATCCAACAATGTGTTGAAGACGCCAGAATGAATTCTTATGATTTATTTTATAGATGAAATCGGGTTCTGTTGAAGTCATCACTAATGCTTGCTTTTCCTTTCTCTCTAAATTTGTTGGGTGGGCAAGGTTCGGCCTGAATTTAGGTGGCCAAGCTGTTTCTTGGCCGTGTAAGAATATGGGACCATAGGACCATAAAGACCAATCTTTCAAGTGCCTGGGTGCAATTCCTCGAGATAATATGTCTGCGGGATTACATTTTGTGCTGACGTGCCGCCATTGTTCTGGTCTAGTATTTTCTAGGATGGTTGAAATTCGATTTGCAACAAACGTGTTGAGAGACGCTGATGAGTTTATCCAAGACAGCACAATTTCCGAATCAGTCCACAACCAAACTTGGCTTGTAAAATGAAGATCAGCTATTATTCTTGTAGCTAGTTGTGCTCCAAGTACAGCTGCGAATAGCTCCAATCGTGGAATGGATTGAGCTTTGATTGGGGCTACTCGGGACTTCGCACAAAGGATTTGTGACATGACTATTCCATGTTTCATGGTAAAACGAAGATAAGCCACTGCACCGTAAGCCTTTTCTGATGCATCTGTAAATATGTGCAATTGTACAGATTCTGCGATTCCACCTTTGAAGATGTGTCTTGATATTTTTAGCGTTTTCAGTTCATTCAGGTCTGCGCGGAAAGTAATCCACTTGGTATGCATGGATTCGGGTAGAGCTTGGTCCCAATCGAGGTTTAGCTTCCATAACTCTTGTATGAATATTTTTGCAGTGACAGTGATAGGAGACAGAAGACCCAATGGATCGAAAATTCGTGCGAGATCCGATGTCACAGTCCGTTTAGTTACTCTTTTATTATCAATAATATTCACCTTTATGCTTAGTTGATCTTCTTTCGGCAGCCACGTAAGTCCTACTGTACTGATGGAATCTGATTTGCTGCTCTCGAAGTCCAAATTAAGTTCCAGATAATCTTTTGGAACATTTTTGAGCAGTTGGGGGTGATTGGCACACCATTTTCGCAAATTGAAGCCGCTTTGCTTCATGATCTGCTGAAGTTGTTCTTGCACCTGAATTGCGGTGTATAAATTATCGCTTCCGCCTAGTCCATCATCTACATAGAAGTTTTCTTTTAGAAACTGTGATGCCAGAGGATACTGTCTGGCATTTTCCTTTGCCAATTCTTGTAGGCATTTAGTTGCCAAATAGGGAGCTGCTCTTGTTCCATATGTTACAGTGTTCAGTTGATAGTATGAGAGTGGTTCTGAAGCATCTGTCCGCCAAATTATCATTTGAAAACGGCGGTCCTCAGGAGACACCAAAACTTGCCGATACATCTTTTCTACATCTGTGGAGAATACGAATTTGGGTAGTCGAAACCTTAATAAAATTGAAAATAGTTCACTTTGTACTATTGGTCCTGTATACATCAAATCATTTAAAGAGTGCCCTGATGTTGTTTTGGCTGAAGCATCGAATACTACCCTCAATTTGGTTGTGGAGCTGTCCGGTTTTAGAACGCAATGATGTGGGATAAAATAGTTTGGTGAGCGAATAGAAGTTGATGATATCTTCGTCATGTGTTTCATATTTTCGTATTCATCCATGAATTTCTGATATTGACTCCTCAATTCGGGGTTTTTCTGCAGTCGATGTTCTAACGACAAGAAACGATTTAGAGCGATTTTGTAAGAGTCACCGAGGATTTCAGGATCTTGGTGGAACGGGATCTTTACAACAAAACGATTTTCATTGTTCCGCGTTGTATGATGTACAAACAACTCTTCACATTTTCTTTCTGCTAGTGACAGTGCCCTTTCAGTTGACTTAAGTTCATCCAGTTCCCACAGTCTTGCAATGGAAGCTTCAAGGCTGTCATTAGTTGTGGATACTCCGCATATAAGCTGTGTAGGCTTTTTTATTTCTATTTTTCCAGAAACTATCCATCCAAGCACAGTATTCTTGAGGGTTGGTAGTTGTGGAGATAATTCGATATGTCCAACTGAAAGTAGTTGAAGAAAGTGTTCAGCGCCCAATAAAATGTCGATTTGATCCGGTCGGTTGAAATGTGGATCAGCTAGTACCAAGTTTTTGGGTAATGGCCAGTCATTTACAATGGTGAATTGTGCCGGCTGGGGAGAAATAATACGCGGAAGGACAAATGCTTCGAGTTGTGTTGTAAATCCATTAATTCTAGAATGCAGTGCTATGTTCTATTATTCTTCTATAAAATCAGGTACATGGATTCAATTTGACTTTGTTTAGTGGACGGACATTACATACTTAGGGTTTCATTATTAATGTTTTTATCTGTAAAGAGAAGTCAGGTGAATAAAAAAAACGGGACAGACACAACATAAACTTACATCTATATTGCACCTTAACCCTAATATCGCAGATCCAACTAAATTTTATTAACCCTAGGTATCACAGATGTAAAACTATTGCACTTGCATTAGATTTTTATGTATTTTGCATGAAAAATTCCAATTGGTTACTCTTAGAGCGACTCAAGCTCATACATATTGTTTCCAATTGGGGTTTTAATGCGACATCTTAGATATTTTCTACAAAATTTGGAATTTATATTATTTTTAAAATCCGACAGTGCAAAGTTTCTCCTATACACCTCTTGTCCCGGACAAAACTTCACAACTCGCGCCCTTTTGTTGTATCTACGTGCGCTTTTTTCGTAGGCTTCATTGAGGTTACATTTTATTTTATCGCGAATTAGTGAGATTTTATGATTTATTTACATTAACGATGTTGTGGCCTGACAGCGATTTTAACTTCCTGGCCAATTGGTAGTATGCTCCATTGGAGTATATTTCGTGCCCAAAGAGGGCGAAAAACGGTGTCACTCCCGTAGCAGCGTGTATAGAGGTGCGCATTGCACATTCGATTTCGGGCGTTAGACTGGCGTGAATAAAATGCGGTTTTTAGGTGTTTTATGCCGTATGTAGTAATCATCTCGGTAAATGTTGCGGAAACGAATTGCTGCCCATTATCACTGTGAAGTACTTCCGGTACGCCACATTTTTGGAGGACTTCCTGCACTAAAAACTGCACGACATTTTTAGCAGTTGCCTCTTTCATGGCCTTTAAAAAACAGAATTTTGAAAAATGGTCTACCACAATGAAAATATACGCGTTTCCGATTTTGGACCTGGGGTATTTACCCAGGAAATCAACCTATATTTTCTGAAATGGTATTTCAGTTTTTACCTCAGCCCCTATCGTGGGCATTGTATGTTGATTTATCGATTTTGTTTCTTTGCACGTTTGGCAGTTTTTAATATAATTTTGGACCTGTGTTGCCATTCTTGGCCAATAATAAAATCTTTTTAATCGGTCTAGTGATTTTTCATGCCACCATGTGCGGCTGTGAGGCTGTCGTGGGCTTTTTCAATTAGAATGTGGGTGATATCCTGTGGAATCTACAATTTCCAAATTGATTCGCTCACATTATCGAGGCTATCAAAAATTGTTTTCTTGTATACTTTGCCTTCATCTACGCGTAAATCTGGTAATTTTGTTTGATTTTGTTCGACGTTCTGGACTAATTCTAAATAGTCTTCGGGTTCGAAAGCGGTTGTTTCATAGTCGAAAAAGTTTTCATTGACCAACTCGACTACATCAATAGGCATGCGCGATAGCATGTCCGCCACCACATTCTCTGCCCCTTTCTATGTTCGATCACGAAATTGTATGCCTGCAGCTGTAATGACCACCTGGCTAAGCGACCACTAAGGTCTTTTAAAGACATAAGCCATTTCAGGCTCGCGTGGTCTGTGATGACCGTGAAGCTCATCATCTCGACGTACGGCCTGAAACGCTTAACTGCCAATACAGCTGCAAGGCATTCTTTTTCGGTGACCGAATGATTCCTTTGGCAGGCTGTGAGCTTTTGGCTATAAAACGCGATTGAGTTTTCTTCGCCTTTTTCATTTTTTTGAAACAACACTGCCCCTATTCCGAACTCTGACGCGTCGCATTGAATATAAAAATGTAACCTGAAATCAGGGTGGCGTAAAACAGGTGCAGTTGTCAGCGATACTTTTAATGTTTCAAATGCTTCGACCGCGCCTGGCGTCATTGTAAATTTAACCCCTTTTTGAGGGTATCTGTTAGGGCTGCTGAGATGGAGGCAAAATCTTTTATAAAACGCCTATACCACCCAGCAGTCCCTAAAAAACTTCTTACATCGCTGGGCGAATTAGGCAACGATATTCGTTGTATTGCTTTGACCTTTTCCGGGTCAGTCCTTAATACGCCGCCACCTATTATAAATCCCAGGTACCTCAACTCCCTAAAACAAAACATAGACTTTTTAAGGCCTATTGTTAAGTTAGCCTTTTCAAGGCACTCGGCCACCTCCTTGAGCAATTTTAAATGTGTTGAAAACTCTTCGGATATTATGAGGAGATCATCTAAATATGTATATAAAAACATTTGGTTTTAGCCTCGCAGGTATCACCTTGTCCATCAGCCTACATAGACGTTGCGCTGCGTTGCATAGACCAAACGGCATTACGCGAAACTGGTACAGCGGTCGACCTTGCACCGTAAAAGCGGTATATGGTTTTGCTTCTTCTTCTAGCTCGATTTGCCAGAAGGCATACTTCAGGTCGACGCTGCTTATGTAGTGTGTTTGATCTATGCGACTCAGAATCCCGTCTATGTTCTGCAGTGGATATGCGTCTTTTATTGTGACCGCATTCAATTTTCGAGCATCAAGGCAGAAGCGATTTTTCCCTGGTTTTCGGACTACCGTGGTCCTGTTCGACCATGGGCTGTTGCTCTCCTCGATTACGTTTAAACGCAACATGTTATCTAATTCCTCGTAAACTATAGCCTGTACTGCAGGAGAAATCGGATAGTGTTTATCCTTGACCGGATTCGTGCCGGGTAGTAATTTAATCTTGTGCTTCTCGAGTTGCGTGCAGCCTAGACCTTTTTCTTCGAAAGAGGGAAATTCTTTTACTACTTCATCTAACCGTTGTTGTTGTTCTAGGGTCAATAAATGTTTATTTAATTTATGATTTTCATTCTCATTGTGCAAACTCTGAGCGACTTCTAGGCTGATTTCCGCCGATATTATTTCAGGCGCTATCTTAAAGGCCTGCCAGAAATCTACGCCTAGATAAAGCTCTTGGTCCAATTCCGGACATAAATAAAAAAGGATGTTGTGATTTTCACCGTTATGTTCGACATTTAAAAGACTTTTGCCTAGCACGCGATGTTGTTGGCCTGTAGCGGTACGTACGTTGCTGTAAATAGGGATCATGCTTACGCTTAATTCGCTAATGATTTCGCGGCAATTTTTACCCAAAAGGCTAACGGACGCGCCTGAGTCTAGAAGGCCTTTTATGACTTTCCCGTTCAACCGAACTTCGGCATATGGCCTTGGGTCAGATTTCGAGCTACAACATTTGACGGATTCGGCCAAAAGATGTCGCTGCCGTTTTCTTTCAATAAAATCAGTTCGTAGTTTTAAAATGTGTTGCACTTGGCTGAATTTGGGCTGTGATTTTTAACTAGGCTTAAATTATTGTTTTTATCGGTACTGTTTGTTTCATATAAATTGCTAGGGCTATGATCGTTGTTGAAATCATTGAAAATACGTTGCCTGACCTTTTCATAATTTTCCTCCCTAATTTCTAGTGGTAATAAATGTTTTATTTTTGAAAATTCAGGGGATTTGAAAGATTTTTCAGTTATTATTTCGGGGCAGTTTCGCTGGACCGCGGCCCCCCGTTCACAGCCGCGCCCCTCCGCGAGTTTCCCAGGACTTTTGAGCACTGTGGACAATTGGGTGTTATCGTGTCCGGCCTACCACACCGGTAACAAAACAAGGCCCTTTGAGTCGATGACATTCTTTGAAAATGTGCCCGTTTTGCTGGCAATTCCAACAAATCGGTGGACTGTTAATGGCTGCGAGTTCGGTGAAAAGTTCGGCGTCATTTTCATCTTCATTGATGACCGCTTCGCTTACATACCTGGGCGCTCTGCCGGGTTGTGGCGGAATATTTCGCGCGGAATTTTGCGAAAAAGTTCTTTCGGCTTCAATACACTCCATGCGGAGATTTTCGACCGAGCTCACAGACATCGGATACACGATTCGGGCTATTCCCTCCCTCAGATTACGTTTGGCTATTTTTATCATTTCCCCCTCCTCTACAGGGGTCTCCAATCGGGCCCTTAAAACATTTAGGCTGTGAAAATACTCATCTATGGATTCGCCTGGCATTTGCTTGCGCTCCACGAGTTCCTGCATAAGTTCCCAATTTGACCGGACTGTTTTAAACCTATTCAATAAGGCTAATCGCAAGGTGCTCCATTCTGATATAACAGTGGTCTGGAGTAGAGCCCAGTTCCACTGCTGCACTGATCCTGAGATCAGCAGATGAAAATCCCAAAGGATTTCTTCCCACGGAATTCTATATTGCCTTTGCATGAGCTCCAGCCTGAAAATGAACTCTCCAATCGAGAGCTGGTCACGCCCCCCTTGATTGCCTTTAAATTCTAACCCAAATTTATCAATTCGTATTTGCCACCCGTCGTGAAAAGGGTTAGCCACTGGTGGCGGTGGAAAATCATACCTATGCGGCACTTGATTTTGGGTGGTGTTGTTCCTGGCTTCTGATAGGCCAAAGTCTTGCACTCCTGTGGAACGATTTCTGTCCCTATCAGACAAACTTCTAACGGCGGCTGCTAGCTGAGCTATATTTTCGTTAACTTTTCTCATTTCATAAGTAATTCTTTCATCTACAAATTTATTTATCGCGCGGTCTAAATTGCTCTTCATCTCGGTCACACTTTCGTGAGCCATAGCCCTAACCGATGGAGATAAATCTTGCTGTTGTGGTGTATTTTTGTCAAAGGTAGCCTTACCAACTTTTTTTGGTCTGGCCCCTTGATTATTTGGCTGAGTATTAATGGTCCCTGACAAATCAGCGATTTGCGGGTTATTTGTAGCCATTTTGGTAGAGTTACTATCTTTAAAATATTTTTCTTTTAATTGAGGTGAAGATCTATTCAAATCAAAGGATCGAATCAAAAATTATAATATTTTGTTATACAACTATCGCCCCTTTTGGGCTAAACGCGTTACTTAGATTTTTTACGAAATTCCCAAACGAACGGCCTTTGACCAAAAACTGATATACACATTAAAATCTTTTAATAATAAAAAATAATAATAACTAAAACAAAATGTCTGAATTAACAACAAGAAAAAATCTTAAAAACACCACGGCTTTTATATAAAACTTAACCTATAACGTTTACTAACATAAAGTTACTAACTTAACCTAACATATAAAACTAACACTTGCTGTTGCCTAAATAATAAAAGAAAATTCAGGATTTATATAAAAAAAAACTAACCAAAAAAAAACTACAGAACGCCGAAAAAAATAGAAATCCCTGACCTTCGAAAACTTGTAAAGTGTAAAAAATTTAATTATTATGCTTCTATTTCTACAAAACCCTACCTAAACGAGCTCTCTTAGGCGGTTGGTTTCGTCCTGGTACTATATCTGGACAAAAAAATATATATATAAAAAAATTATATATCCTGCTTTACAAATTTCCTATAAGTTTTAGGCCTGCTATGCGTTAAACACTTTCTTAACTTCACTTTCTTTCCCTATTTAGGCACTAACAACACTTATGTTCACAAACTAAAATGCTAAGCACAACTAAATAATACAATTAACATATAAAAACACTACTCTTTTCTTATAACTTAATTACTTCGTGGATATATTTTATTTTATTATTATTTTAAAATTTTATTTTAATTATTTTCTATTTTTATGATCCCCGCCTTAACGGACGAGATTATGGCGCTAGGACGCTACCTTGCGCCAAGCTTTGCGCACCAATAGCAAAAACTATAAAATGGTGGATGGACTGGCGGGATTGTAAGTATATATATGTATAATTTTTTCACAACCGGTAATTATGTACTAATGTACCTGTTGATTGGCTTTTACTAGTTGTTTTGTTGTTTTTTTTCCCACAGATTCAATGTGAGGGTTTGGCCTCTTCAGAGTTTCCCGTATTGTCCAGCCGCCTTCAACTGTCCACCGTTTATTTTTCGTATTTAATTCACACAAAAATTTTCTTTTTATAAAACTATCTCTAAATTTATCTTATTTCTTTCGTTAGTTTAAATTTTTTACCTTGAAATTGTTTGTAAGTATTTTTCACTTGTTTTTATTTAAACACTTTGTTCAGTTATATCCGGGTTTTCCGGTCTGTTCAAAAATAAACTTTTTATTTATTATGACCTTTTAATTTACTGTTTTATTTGCGGTTTTAATTGCACTTATCGCTGTGGTTTGTATTTCACTAATGGCTGCTTTTTCCTAACCACTACCAAGCAAAACCCTTTCTTTTTTCCAAAAATTTTCCATTTTCAGGCTATTTTCCACTAGCTTACAAAATACCTACAAAAATTTCCACTTGTCAAGACATGTAACATGGCGACATGACATGGTGCTATTTTTGTGCACATTTATGAATGAACACCGTACATATAAATACAACACTGTTTTTCATTCACAATAGACACAAATATAGATTTAGTACTAGATTCCAAACACTTCCACCCTTTTTTTACTATCATACGCCATTTTAACCAAATTATACACACAGAACTCACAATTGCACAAAATAAATCTATTTAAAAACCAAACAAACAAAACATAAAAAAAATCATTCCAATTAACAAAAACAATAATAAAAAAAACACCATTCACTACAACCATCAACAAATAAAATTGAAGCTGCCTCGAGCCCAGATTGCCGTCACCACCACCAGACTACATAAACCTTCATCCATATCGCCCACTACCACTGTCTCCAATGATCACCACCACCTGCGATGGCTCCCATCCGTCACCATCACTGGCAACTCGAGCCCTCACTATACCCCTATGAAACATTAGGCTGGCGCCACTCGACAATTACTGTCAGCCTACACCAGACGCGACAAATCACATTGTATTAATTTCTTGCAGACGAGTTTTGGTGGGATTTATTTTTTAAAATAGTCTTTAAACAAATTAATTTTCCCGAATTATACAAATTTTTAACTTCAATTTTGTTAAAAAATAGACATAAAAATCGCCAACAATTTATTTATCGCCAGAAAAATCGCCATGTCGCCAAATCAAAAATTTAGACGCCAAATAAGTTGAAAAATCGCTACGTTTGGCGAGAAATCGCCACATCTGACAGCCCTGATCATGTGTGTTTTAAATATCGTAAGAACTATTATATGGTGATCGTGAAAAAAATAGAGATAAGTGAAAAAAAGTCTAAAAGCCACCATAAAGAAAAAGACTTAAAAGAAAAGTGTATACATGCTAAAAAATTTATTTTGCTAACGAAAACAAAAGTCAAGTGTTGTGATCGCTCAAAATATATAAAACAAATTGACGTATATTTTGTTAAAAGCATACATACATACTTGCAATTAATTAAAGAACGTTTTTAAAATAATATAAAATATCGCAGTAAAACAAAAGTTCCAGACAAGTTTTTATAGTGAAGCAAATCTCGTAACAATTAAAGAGTTTTGTGGTCATTCTTGTGCGGCAATAAAGGATGAAACAAGAAGAAGGAATTGCCAAAATTTTCCCCCTCTAACGTTAAAACAACACAAGTTAACAATATGCAACAATTATAAATACATACAATTAAAACTAATTAAACTACAATGATAAAACTTAACAAATAAAACTACAATATGATAAAATTTAGCTAAGTACATGCAAAATAAATGTTACTACAATAACAATAAAAAAATATTTTTTATACTACAATACAACAATTTTGGTACCGAAACATATTTAAAACAAAGTGAGAATATTAAAAAGACACGTGAAACAAATATGCATGTACCTATGTACAGTTACAGTGCAGTTACTACAAAACCGACTACCATTTCAATAAAGAAAAAATATAGAAAGCAGAGACAAAAAGTGTTAAATACAATATACTTTATTATAAGCAAAAGCAACGTTTAACTAATAACATTGAGGCTGTGTTGGTTAGTGTTTTTATGAAAATTTCATACATGTAAAGCTTGTTACAAATCGCAAATTATATGCATTCGGTAGAAGAAATTCTCTAAAAAGCAAGTTTTTTGTTTAATGTACATAAAAAAATACGAACAGTGTAAAATACGGTATGTACTATAATCACACAAGCGAAATTTAACCCAACAAAAAAGTGAAATATTTAACCCTGCGTTTAGCCATGTAAGTATTTGCATGCAAGTTCTGTGTACGTATTATCAACGAAAAAGCAATTTTTATTCGTTTCTCTGTCTTTCTCATAGATGAACCAAAAGTGAGTTAGTAGAAAAGTTTGAGTGTATTGAGTTTTTCGAACTTGCACTTGCATGTGTAAAGGCCATGTAAAAGGCATAGAGGAAAGACAACAAAGGAAATAGCGAGCCTATTCACTAAGTAACAGTTACATATATGTAAGTACTACCTAACTGCAAATATTAAATGAAAATGCGAACAAGCTACAGCAATTTTTATTTCGTTTAGTACAATAAAAATCATAGTGCTGTTTTTTTGTAATCATTGCTGAAATAAAAGAAAATAATCTGCAAAAGAAAAGTTAAATTTTATGTGTATTCGCAAATTATTTAGCAAATTACATACATGTGTAAAAAAACATACAATCAGCATTACAAAAGAAGCTTAAGCGCATAATTGTGATCTAATTGAATACATATACATACTTAAAAACGCATAACGATTTGTATAAATTTATTTTCTAACGAATAAGTTATAAACAAAGAAAAAGCAAACAGCATAGCGAAAAACAAAACACATAAATTAACATGAAAAGTTAATACGAAACTGTACTTGCAAAAGTTCGCATATCGGCAAGAAATCAAAAATACCAAAATAATAAAATGAACAGATAACTAACGGTGTAATATTCCAGAAAAATTATCAAATACATATACATATGTACCAACGAAAAACGTAGCAGTGAAAAGAAAATGCCATAAAGTGAAGCGAGACAAAAGAAGGAAGAAATATGCCAACAGCCAGATCATACGATGTTTTACCGCAAGCTGTATACTTGGGAGAAGAGCCCATAAATAAAAATATATATCAATAGTACTTATGTATTTATTAAAGAAAATGATGAAATAGTTAAAATAAAAATAATACCGTAATTTATTCAAACGAATATGAATATATATATATATATATATATATATATATGTATGTATGTATATATATATATATATATATATATATATATATATATATATATATATATATATATATATATATATATATATATATATATATATATATATATATATATATATATATATATATATATATATATATATATATATATATATATATATATATATATATATATATATATATATATATATATATATATATATATATATTGTAGCGGTACAACATTATTTTATCTAATATTATTAATCTTTCATTTATTAATATGTCATTTAATAATTTCATTATATTCTTTTTACTTTGAATAATTTGATCCACCCTAATGTAACATAAAAACATTAGTATGTACATATATATATTTATTTCTTTAATACATACTGTTGTTGTGTTAGTACTATTGAAACACTTTTGAGTTATTTTAATATTGTTTCTCTTGTTTAATTCTCATTATTTTGCACAACATCAACAACAGCATAACATACATATACATTATCTAATTGTGTTTGTATAAATTACCATAAACAGTGAGAGTTTGAGTATTAATATGAATTTCGGTTACTTTTTGATGCTCTCATGTTTAATTTTGATTTGTTTATTTTTACTTGTTGTCTTTATCTTTATTATATAAACCATTGGAATTTCACTCAAGTGTAGACTACTCTACTCTCAATTATTTAAGAAGATTAACTGTATTATTTTTTGGAACTTTTAAATAGCTAACTAAGAACATTTTTATGATAATAAATTTCATTCGCTTATGATCTACTGTCTTGAACAGATAAAACAGCGGAGTTTTATTTAATAATTAATATACATATAATAAAATATAAGCAAAGTGGACATTTTTAGACTTTCTTAGTCCGATTTGTCCCTTTGCCCTTATCAATTAATAAACAGGTATTTCCCCACTTGGACGTACATCGTCTGGTGTGGGTTTACTTAAGCATCACTTAATAATTAAATAAAACGAAACCCCTTAGTGAGGAGGATCTAATCCCCCTTCCTACAACTGGCGCTCAACGTAAAGCCAAATTATACGTGGCCAAAGTAAGGTCCAACGTCAAACAAATTATACGTGGCCAAAGTAAGGTCCAACGTAAAGCCAAATTATACGTGACCAAAGTAAGGTCCAACGTCAAACAAATTATACGTGGCCAAAGTAAGGTCCAACGTCAGACAAATTATACGTGGCCAAAGTAAGGTCCAACGTCAAACAAATTATACGTGGCCAAAGTAAGGTCCAACGTCAAACAGATTATACGTGGCCAAAAAGCTTAGGGCTCATCTGTGAATACAAACATTTTAAGCCCAACGTAAGGTTAGACGTTTTGTGGCAATATTTTAACAAAATTCTGGAAGAAGATTCTGAATAATTTTGAATTGATGCTAATTATCGTGGTTTCAACTGTACCTTCATCATCATTGTTGCTCAATACATTTGCTGGTTTGTGTCAATATTGTTGTATACCTACGAATTTAGTTGTTGTTGTGTTTGTTGTTAACTGCACAATTGTTGTTGTTTAACTGCGAATTTCGTTGCTGTTGCCTTTGCGAATTTATTTTACCGTTTCTTGGATTTTATTTTGAGGACAGGGTTTCCCTATTGCGTTTTTGAACATTTGTTGGTATTTGGAAATATGATACGTAGTCCCCGTAAGACGAATGGTGTTCAGGATACTGAAGACAATATGCGTTCTACACATGATGATATTTTGAATCAAATTCACGGTGGCGCAGGAGTCAATCCTACACAGAGTAGCTTCGTGGCATCAAACGTTGCTCAGTTCCAGTCCCCAGTCAATATGGTTTTGACTGATGTTCAGTTCAGAGAGCTTTTAGGTGGCTTGACGGCAAAACAGGATGTAAAATCTACATTTAGCGGTTGCACTTCACGTTTTAATGGTGGTCGTAATTCCACACAGGTTGAAGATTTTCTGGCTACTATACTGGTTTATAAGGAAGCCGAAAATGTTTCTGATTCGTATGCACTCATTAGTTTACCTCTACTTTTGGAAGGTTACGCCTCTACGTGGTGGCAAGGAGTCCAGTATGAAGCTAAAACTTTTGATGATGCGGTTGAACTTTTAAGAAAGGCATTTTCCCCGCCAAAACCTGATTGGCGCATTTATAATGAAATTTTTCAAGAAAAGCAGAGATCCTTTGAATCTACTGATAATTTCATATGCAGAAAACGGAGATTATTTGCTCAACTGTCTGAAAAACTAACCGAAAACTCTATGCTTAATATGACATTCGGCCAACTGAGTATTCAGATAAGAGAAAGAGTATCCAGAGATAGTGTTTCTAATTTCCAGGAGCTGTTATGTAAGGCCAGAGAAGTAGAACACATGTTTTTAGAAAATAAACAAGAAAGAGTAGAGAAGAGAAAACCTCTTGAAAACCCTCAGAACACGGTGTTAAAATGCACATATTGTCGAAAGAAGAATCACTTAGCTGAAAATTGCTTTAAGAAAATTGAAGCTGAAAAACACAAACATGTGAAAGAACCTGAGACAAAACTTAACTGTTACGGATGCGGAGCAGCAGGATTTTACCGCTCGAATTGCCCATCTTGTAATAAGAACAATGCAAACGTAGGAGAAGCAAAACTCGATTTTAACTCACTTCAAACTTCTGTAGTTGGACGAAATGTTCCCGTCGTAAAGATGAATATCGCAGGATTGAATGGTGAAGCTTATTTTGATACCGCCGCTAGAACAAGTGTTGCAGGATTCCTTCTATATCAGAAACTGATTAAAAAGGGTGTTACATTTGAAAAGGTTTGCGCAGAAATTATATTGGCTGATGGAAGTCAAAAGAATGAAGTTGTCTACTGCACAACTGTCGATACAATTATAGGTGACCGTCTCAAGAAAATCAAATTTATATGCTTACCAAAGGCTACGTGTAATAGGACATTGATTGGCATTGATTTCTTGGAAGAAAGCGGCATCGTGCTAGATTTAGCTCAGCGTACATGGCATTTTAAAGATGACCCATATAATATTTTTGAATTCAGAATGAATCAACCACAGGTTGTTAACACTATATCTGTTTCAGAAAACATTATGCCAAATGAGGTCAGAGATTTCTTGTCATGGTTCGAAAAAGGAAATAACGATTACTCACCTGGTGGTATAAGGAGAATTTTTGGAAACTCTATTCCAGAGAACTACGAATCCCCAAAGCGTGCGAATTTGTTTCCGCCTCTTAAGAAAGTAAAAATGAATGATTACTGTGATGAAATTTTCAAACCAATTGAACTGAATTCGCTTGATATAAAATTGCGACCAAATGAAGGTTCAAACTTATTAGAAAGCGATAAGGAAGTTTTGAATGGGTTATTGTGTTCTGAAGGTGACCTATTCAACGATATAGAAGAAACAATTCCGCATGTGGAGCATCAATAGAAACAGGCTCACATGATCCGATATCAACTCCGCCATACAGAATTTCACCGAAGATGAAAATACTCTTGAAGCAGGAGATAGATAAAATGCTTGAAAAGGGCATAATAGAAGAAATGGAATCGCCATGGGCATTTCCAGTGGTACTAGTACCTAAAAAAGATGGTTCAGTCAGAGTATGTGTGGATTATCGCCGTTTAAATGCGATCACTACTACTGATACATATCCATTACCTAGAATTGACGATCTTTTGCATTCGGCTAAAACAACACCATATATGTCAACTATAGACTTACGTTCTGGTTATTGGCAGATGAAAATAGCTGCAAAAGACAAACAGAAAACGGCTTTCACAACTCCATTCGGAATCTTTGTATTCAATCGAATGCCATTTGGGTTGAAGAATGCTCCGGCTACCTTTCAAAGGTTAATTGATAAATTTAGAACTGGTTTACCAGATATTCTAATTTTAGCCTATCTTGATGACATCATTATATGTTCAAAGGATTTTAAAACACATATTACAGACTTGAGAAGAACATTTAGGAGACTGAAAGAGTTTAATCTACACCTTAACAGAGAAAAATGTTATTTTTGCAAATCTGAAGTCAAATATTTGGGACATATCCTTACGACAGAGGGTCTTAAAGTCGATTCCGAGAAGACAGACGCGATTCGAATGCGATCAAACCCCAGAAATCCGAAGGAAGTCATATCGTTTTTGCAAACTTGTTCATGGTATAGACGTTTCATACCGTCATTTGCAAATATATCCAAGCCATTGTCAGATTTAACCAAGAAAAACGCAGTTTGGAAGTGGTCTGAAAAAGAACGAAATGCTTTCAACTCACTAAAGAATTATTAATATCATCACCTATATTACAACAGGTCGATGAAAACATGCCTTTTACAATAAAAACAGATGCTAGTAATTATGCGATTGGGGCTGTTTTACTCCAGGGGGAGAAACAAGCGGAACATCCCATTGAATATGCAAGTCGTCTACTGTTGCCGGCAGAAAGAAATTACTCCACAACAGAGCGCGAAGCTTTAGCAGTTGTTTGGGCAGTACAAAAGTTTAGAGGATATATAGAAGGTTCAGAAGCCCTAGTCCTCACTGATCATCAACCCCTTAAATGGTTGTTTGCTTTGAAAAGTCCTACCGGTCGCCTAGCGAGATGGGCGTTACAACTACAAACATATAACATAAAATTTGAGTATGTGCCTGGTCGTCAAAATGCAGTAGCAGATACGCTGTCAAGGCCACCATGTCAAATTGAAACCCATAACGATGTCAAATGTGAGTGTTTGGCAGTATACATAGATTTTCCTCGAAAAGGAGCCAATGATTTTAGAAAAGCTCAAATGGAAGATCCAGAAATAAAACTGATTATAAATTCTTTCGAAAGTGACGACGAAAATGTCATAAGACACACTAGTAGAGGTTACATAATGCTAGATGGAGTCTTGTATAGATTTTGCTCATCAGAAGAGTCAGAAAATGGACAACTGGTAGTACCACAAAGTATGCGTAGTATGATCCTTTTCAATTATCACGATAGTCCTACAGCTGGTCATTACGGTATTGAGAGGACAATAAATCGCATAACTCCCCATTTCTATTGGCCAAAAATGAGAGCTGAAATTACAAATTACGTCAAATCATGTATTGAATGTAAACGCTATAAGCCAACAAATATGAAACCTGCTGCTCTTCTTCAAACCGTGTGTAGCAACCGTAGATTTGAAATTGTCGCAGTTGACTTATTTGGTCCTTTACCAGTTACCCCGCAAGGAAATCAATGGATATTGATTGTGGAGGATTTGTGCAGCCGCTGGACTGAACTTTTCCCATTGAAAATCGCCTCAGCCGAAAATTGTGCACGTATTTTACTAGATGAAGTATTTTTGAGATATGGTATTCCTCGCAGATTGCATTCTGACAATGGAACTCAATTTATTTCAGCAGTAATGCAAAAATTAACATATTGCCTTGGTATTCAGCAATCTTTTACTCCTGTATATCATCCAGAAGCTAATCCAGTCGAACGGAAAAACAGGGATTTGAAACTACAACTTTCTATTTGTGTTGCCAAGAGTCATACTACCTGGGACCTGAAGTTACCCACTATAAGATTTGCCATGAACACAGCTAAATGTGCGTCAACTGGTTATTCTGCCGCCTATCTAACTTTTGGGCGTGAACTTAGATTCCCCATCGAGGTCGAAAATGATTTAAGAGCTATAGTAAATGCCGAAAATTGTATACCCCAAATAACTCCTCATCTACTCCGCCTTGCAGATACTTTAAAATTGGCAAAGGAAACGGAAGAAAAGATGCAAGATAAAAACAAATTGTATGCAGATTTGAAACGTAAACCACAGAAAAATATAGGAATTGGCGATAAGGTGCTAATTTCAACACACATATTAAGCAAGAAAGATACCAATCTGACATCAAAATTTGTGCCACGCAGAGATGGTCCATATATCATTATTAACAAAAAGGGATCCTCCTGTTACACCATTGCAGAAACGAATAATCCGAACGTTCCGTTAGCAACATATCACGCATCGGATTTAACATTATAACGAGTGATTTTTTTGCTATTATCTTTTTGGCAACACTAGTTTTGACAGCTCACGCACGTTTTGTATCTTGTGTCACTGTCAAACATCTTCAGTTTGGTCTATAATTTAATCATGAATCGTCTTACAAACGAACAACGCTTGCAAATTATTGAATTTTATTACCAAAATGCGTGCTCTGTTAAGTTAGATGAATATCCACTTTTTTATCGAAGAATTGTGTTCAGCGACGAGGCTCATTTCTGGTTGAATGGATACGTGAACAAGCAAAACTGCCGTATTTGGAGTGAAGAGCAGCCAGAAGCATTGCAAGAGCTACCAATGCATCCACAAAAAACAACCGTTTGGTGCGGATTATGGGCTGGCGGCATCATTGGGCCGTATTTCTTCAAAGATGATGCGAATCACAACGTTACTGTGAATGGTGAGCGCTACCGTGCGATGATAACAAACTTTTTTCTGCCCAAAATGGAAGAGCTTGACTTGCATGACATGTGGTTTCAACAAGACGGTGCCACATGCCACACAGCACGCGAAACAATGGACCAATTGAGAGGCGAGTTCGGTGAACAGTTTATTTCACGCTTGGGACCAGTCAATTGGCCGCCCAGATCGTACGATTTAACGCCTCTAGACTATTTTTTGTGGGGCTATGTTAAGGCTAATGTCTATAGCGACAAGCCCGCTTCGATTGACGCACTGGAAGCCAACATTGCCAACATTATTCGTGAGATACCGGCCGAAATGTTGGAAAGAGTATGCCAAAATTGGACTAAGCGGATGGACCATTTGAGGCGCAGCCGCGGCCAACATTTGCATGAAATAATCTTCAAACATTAAATTATATCGACCCAACTATCGATCCAAATAAATATTTCATGCATTTTTCTGAATTTTATGTGTTTTTTTCTTTTTTACTTTCCGATAGTTCTTATAAAATCACCCATTATAAGGGCGAGTCTCAAGAACCTGTTTATCCTATAAGACGCAAAGGACGCCCGAAAACCCTAATAACCAACAATTCATCCATTGATACAACAGACAATAGTTCATCAATGATTACTACAACAAATAACAATTCATCCATTGATACGACAGAAAATAGTTCATCCATTGATACAACAGATAACAGTTCATCCATTGATACAACAGACAATAGTTCATCGATACATTCAACAAATAGCAATTCATCGATTGACATAACAAACAGCATAAATGAGACTATAAGTTTTGCAAACATGCAACAAAATAGTTCACCAGCAGAAAATGCAACAAGCTACAATTATACAACGAAAAACCACGCAACTCAGCCAGCCGTTAGAAGATCTCAACGTGAGAGGAAGCAGCCTGAAAGATTAGGATACTAGCTGTCTCATCATCGGGACGATCTCAGAGCCAGAGGGGGAGTATGTAGCGGTACAACATTATTTTATCTAATATTATTAATATTTCATTTATTAATATGTCATTTAATAATTTCATTATATTCTTTTTACTTTGAATAATTTGATCCACCCTAATGTAACATAAAAACATTAGTATGTACATATATATATTTATTTCTTTAATACATACTGTTGTTGTGTTAGTACTATTGAAACACTTTTGAGTTATTTTAATATTGTTTCTCTTGTTTAATTCTCATTATTTTGCACAACATCAACAACAGCATAACATACATATACATTATCTAATTGTGTTTGTATAAATTACCATAAACAGTGAGAGTTTGAGTATTAATATGAATTTCGGTTACTTTTTGATGCTCTCATGTTTAATTTTGATTTGTTTATTTTTACTTGTTGTCTTTATCTTTATTATATAAACCATTGGAATTTCACTCAAGTGTAGACTACTCTACTCTCAATTATTTAAGAAGATTAACTGCATTATTTTTTGGAACTTTTAAATAGCTAACTAAGAACATTTTTATGATAATAAATTTCATTCGCTTATGATCTACTGTCTTGAACAGATAAGACAGCGGAGTTTTATTTAATAATTAATATACATATAATAAAATATAAGCAAAGTGGACATTTTTAGACTTTCTTAGTCTGATTTGTCCCTTTGCCCTTATCAATTAATAAACAGGTATTTCCCCACTTGGACGTACATCGTCTGGTGTGGGTTTACTTAAGCATCACTTAATAATTAAATAAAACGAAACCCCTTAGTGAGGAGGATCTAATCCCCCTTCCTACAATATATATATATATATATATATATATATATATATATATATATATATATATATATATATATATATATATATATATATATATATATATATATATATATATATATATATATATATATATATATATATATATATATATATATATATATATATATATATATATATATATATATATATATATATATATATATATATATATATATATATATATATATATATATATATATATATATATATATATATATATATATATTATATATATATATATATATATATATATATATATATATATATATATATATATATATATATATATATATATATATATATATATATATATATATATATATATATATATATATATATATATATATATATATATATATATATATATATATATATATATATATATATATATATATATATATATATATATATATATATATATATATATATATATATATATATATATATATATATATATATATATATATATATATATATATATATATATATATATATATATATATATATATATAGATATATATACAGTAGAATCTCACAAATTAGAACTCTCACAAATAAGAACCGTCCAGAAATTAGAAACAACCATTCCAATGTATTGTACGCTCTGAAATTAGAACCTGTGGTTCTAATTTCTGGAAGTTTTTTTTATTTTGTTTTGTGTTTTCACTACAAATTATATTTTTGCAATGTATTGTACGCTCCAATGTATTGTACGCTCTGAAATTAGAACCTGTAGTTCTAATTTCTGGAAGTTTTTTTTATTTTGTTTTGTATTTTCACTACAAATTATTTTTTTGCTCATTGAAGTAAAAATAAAACGGGGAATCCCCGAGTTATTCGTGGTGAGTACAATTCGGTCATATGCATGTGAAATTTGATATGCTTGTTAGTTAATGACTGAAGGTCAAAGTAAGTTGTTCATACCTGTGAAAGTTTAAAAAAAAATGCCAAATAAACGTAAAAAAACACCTTATCTTTGGATACTAATGTTAAAATACTAAAAAGACTTAATGAAGGCGTAAGTGGAAATCGTTTAGCTCAAGATTATAATGTTGCAAAATTTGCCATAAGCTACATAAAATCAAAAAAACAAGAAATAATGGATGCAGTTAGCTGCACCTATCAGAAAGCAAAAAAAAATCTTTACACAACGCAGAATATGAGGTAATGGAAAAGTGTCTTTATAAGTGGTTTTTAAATCAACGTGAAAAGAAGAACACACTGACAGGACCCGTATTAAAAGCAAAAGCTAAGTCAATTTTTAGTGAAGTGTACCACGATAAAGGAGAAAACGCATTTACTGCAAGTGATGGATGGTTTTCCAAATTTAAAACCCGTCATGGAATACGGGTTTTAAAAATTGGTGGCGAAATACTTTCGAGTGATGTTGGTGCGGTCACTCCATTTCTGCACAGTTTTCGTGCAAAAGTCGCGGAAATGGGTTTATTGGAAACACAAATCTATAATGCTGATGAAAGCGGATTATTTTTCCGTTGCCATCCGGATAAAACATTTGTCGCTGCTTGTGAAAAAAGTGCCCAAGGATTTAAAATTCAAAAAGAACGCGTTTCAATTTTGCTAGGCGCAAATTCTGATGGCTCACACAAATTAAAACCATTGGTCATTGGAAAAGCTAAAAAGCCAAGATGCTTCAGAGGATTTGATACCCCACTTCATTATGACTTTTCGAAAAATGCTTGGATGACTTCCCGTATTTTTCATCATTGGTTTCACAAGATATTTATCAAAGAAGTATGTTTAACCAATGCATATTTTAAACTCCTTATTTTTAAATTTTTGTATTTTTTACAGGTCATCCGATTTTCTGAAGACAATAATTTGCCCCCAAAAGCTCTTCTGCTAGTAGATAACTGCTCCGCTCATGCACCAATTGATAAACTTCAAAGCGAGGATGGTAACATAATTGCATACTTTTTGCCGCCAAATGTTACAGCAGCTGTGCAGCCAATGGATCAAAATCCTATCAAACTGACAAAACTTATTTATAGAAAGAAGTTGCTATCTCAATTAATTGGTGATGGTGGTGATATTGATAAGCTTTTGAAACGGTATTCAATACGAGATGCAATAATATTGTTGAAGCAAGCATGGGATGAGGTAACACAGACAGTTCTAAAAAATTCTTGGTCCAAATTATTAAATTGGGACTCAGGTGATTACGACAGCGATGATGATTTGCCACTAGCACAATTGGCTCAACAAAATGAGGATTGCAATGAAGTTCTTCAACTAAATCTTAATATTTTGAATGAATTTATGCCAAATAATTCCGTAACTGTAAATGAAATCGAGGAATGGATTGAAGACGTGTTTACTGGCGGATCTAATGCAGAGAATAGCGATGAGGAGGCTTCAGATAGCAGTGACGTCGATATTGTCGACATAACGCAAAAGTCCTTGAAGGCATCAATAATGTTATAAAATGTTGCAAAACCAGTGATATATTTTCCAGTAAACACATGTCCAACCTATTGGACGTCCGTAACGATATCGTTGTATCCAGTTTAAATAAATCAAAAAAACAAACAAGTATTACTGATTTTATTTTAAAAAACAATTAAATACCTAATAATAAAAAAAAATTTTAAAGTTTTCTATGAATTTAATATGTTCAATTATTTAAATAATACTAAATTAAAATTGTTTTGTGTTAAAATAAAGCTTTCATAACTAGTTTTATTATAAGTTTCTGTAAAAAAAAATTTTAAAAAATTAGAACTGCAAAGTGGCTCTATTTTGTGAGATTCTACTGTATATATATATATATATATATATATATATATATATATATATATATATATATATATATATATATATATATATATATATATATATATATATATATATATATATATATATATATATATATATATATATATATATATATATATATATATATATATATATATATATATATATATATATATATATATATATATATATATATATATATATATATATATATATATATATATATATATATATATATGTATATATACATATATATATATATATATATATATATATATATATATATATATATATATATATATATATATATATATATATATATATATATATATATATATATATATATATATATATATATATATATATATATATATATATATATATATATATATATACATATATACTCTTACGTAATTTTATATTACTTATTCTACAGAAAAACGCAAAAGTATTCAAACAGTAACCTTAAAAGCATCCTAACAAAACCAACATACTATGTATTTATTGTGTATACATAGTTATTTCCCTAATTATTTTTATAATAGTATATTCATCATGGTGAAATAAATACATCAATACAACAAAAAATGATGCTTGTCAAAAATATATACGTGCTGGACGTGGATTATGCACAAAACTAGCAGAGCAAAAAATAATCAGCTGACGTTATGCTGCCACCTGCATACTTATTTCACCATGATATACATATATATATATATATATATATATATATATATATATATATATATATATATATATATATATATATATATATATATATATATATATATATATATATATATATATATATATATATATATATATATATATATATATATATATATATATATATATATATATATATATATATATATATATATATATATATATATATATATATATATATATATATATATATATATATATATATATATATATATATATATATATATATATATATATATATATATATATATATATATATATATATATATATATATATATATATATATATATATATATATATATATATATATATATATATATATATATATATATATATATATATATATATATATATATATATATATATATATATATATATATATATATTGCTATTTAGTTTTACCTCTATACAATTCTGATAAGTACATATATCCAGATTCAATTATTTTTATATCTCAATTATATATGAACACATACATGAATATATAATTATTTTGGGAAAGATACAAAAATAAAACACACAAAAAAAACAATAAAACATGGAAACTATCCACAACATAAAACTATTATGATTTGTTCTCATATTTTTTTAGGGTAATAAACATACAGACATAAATACACGCTCACATACTTATGTTAGCATCAAATGAAATTAAGAGTGCAATTTTTGTGAAACTATTGTTCCAAAAAAAAAAGAGAGCGAAACTTTTTAAAACTTATTATCTTTAATATAACACTTTATTAAACAGAGTGTTATAATCAAATACAAACGTTAAAAAAACACACATACATACATACATACGAAATCTCAAAATAATTAAATATATGTCCAAACAAATGGATTATAAGCAGCGTTGTCAACCCAGCGCTTTTCGCACCGTTTTTAGTGCTTTATCATCTTTTCGACGCGAAAATTTTTGGAGTTAGTGCTCGGTGCTCTTTTAGTCTAATTTTTGGTGCTTTTATTTTTTGACGGTGGCACTAAACCCAAAAATTACTTTCTTTTTCTAAAAATGTTTTTCAAGTGTAAAATTCGTTGCTAATGCAACTAGTTCCTGAACACGTTTTATGCATTCTTGCAGAATAATGGAAAATAGATTCGAGCAATCAGTGGTGCTTCATCTTATGTCTTTTTTGTCGAACCCCATTAAAACTAATTGTCGAACCCCATTAAAACTAATTTTCGTACGTATTTCGTTTGCTTGGCACTTCAGATTTCAAAAACTTTTCACGAAATTTGACATACATAATAAACATATGTATATTCACGTGGTGTAAGAACTACCCCGATACTTTTTATGGTTTCTTTTTATAGCCGTCTAAACTTAGGTATCTGGGCCATTTTTTGAGAAATGTTCGTCATATTCAAGATTGAATAACTTTAGAGCGCGTCACCATATCGTCGTTCGTAAATTATTGTGATCTATATGACAAAAATGTGTTTTTGGTAAATCGCCGTTAAAGTTTAGTTTCTAATTACAAAAAACTGAACCTAAAAAGTTATCGCGATTTTTTTACCAAGGAAAGTTATAGACTTTGTGGTGTTTCCTTTCAAAAAAATGTGTGCCTTTGGAAACTCTTCTAGGAGTACCAAGCGTTTTTTATAAAAGTACTTTGTTCTATACGCATTTATTTACGAAACTCTTCTTGTTTTATAGCATATAGAACAAAATGTAAGAAAGTATTGTGAGCAGTCAAAAGCACTGTCTATGCTTTCAGGGAACAAACCCTTTATCTAACATGTACCTTGAAAAAAAGTTTCACCACTCACCTTCTAGAATGAAAGATATGCCAATGATATTTCCAAAGCAGTAATTTCTTTGCTACGGCCCAAAATACCGCACTTTTAGTTTTTTATGTCGTTCTTTATGGCTTGACTGTGGCTTAAGCTTTTCCTTAGCTGGCTTCTTAATCCGACATCAAATTCTGGGCATTATTGGCATGCCATTTTGGATCCTTCCCTCCTAATGTTTAATTTTGTGAACGTGACGAGAAAACCCTTCCAAAATTACGCTTCGTTTTTCTTTTTCACATACAAATTCCTTTAGACTAGGTAGATTCCAATACAAAACATAAGAAATTGCACCAGCCACATCTTAGAATGAAAGGTATATCAATGACGTTTTAAGATCTGTAAAATAAAAGATTTTACCACGCCCAAAAAGGCAGCACTTTTAATTTTTTGTATATTGCGCCACCATTAAAAGTCCGATCTCATCATATATCATATCGTTGTTTATGGCTTAAGTGTGGCTTAATTTTCGCCTCAGTTGACTTCTAAATCCGACATGAAATTCTGTGCGCCACTTATGCCATTCCGGACTCTTCCTCCTAGTGTCCAATTTTTTGCACGTGGCAAAAATCCCTTCTAAAACTTTGTATGTCGTGCAAATTTTTGCTTAAAAAACAAAAAAGCTTTATTTACACTGTATAGGCGTGGCACTGCCAACTTATTTTATCATTGAATCGTGCTGTCCAGAAATTAGTTGAAAAAGAATATTTTCTTTGTAAGGGCGTGTCACTGCCCACTTTTCTTTTTACAAAATTTTTTTTTCAGAGGAGATCAATGTGTGTGCAAAGTTTCATAGGAATCGGCTAAGTAGAACTAGTTGAAAAATAGTATTTGCTTAGTATGGGCGTGGCACTGACCATTTTTATATCCATCAGTTTGTATTGTCATGGTAACGTAAAGCGTTACCATCAGGTTGATAGGACGTCTTCAAAATCGTGAAAATTACTATGACATTGTTATTTTGTTACAAATGAAAATAATAAAAGCATTTTAAAAACTTGCATATATAACAACAAAAAATTTTTTTATATTTAGCTTTTTTGCATTGTTTTTTGTTCTATATGCATGATTTTTTGTACATAGAACACAATAGCTCAATTCACAGTCTTGTGCAAATTGTTAGTGGTGAGTATCAATATACTATACCATTTTACAAATGCAACGATGCAAAACCATTTGCACAAGATTGTGAATTGGGCTAATAACTTACGAAGATTGTCACTAAATTGTTGTATAGAATAAAGTCGATCTCTCATATCTCGAAAACTATAAATGATAAAAGCAAATTGATTCTACAGATTGACAGATCTCGAAAAGTATGCCTAAAATGCATCCTTATCTCAATTTTTTCAGTATTGCGGTATAGAACACAATACTTACGAACGACGATATGTTAATCAATTTTGTCTCATTCGAAAGGTTTCAGTCTCCTCCTAATAAGTATTAATTAAAAATGACATAGCTTCACGCTATAAAGTCCTCTAAAATGCCAAAGTATCCTAAAAAAAATTATTTGTAATTTTCTTTATTTTTTAACTGACATCAAAAAAGAAGGAGGTTATGAATTCGTGTGTATTTTTTATATTTGTAAGGGTATAACATTGTTATTTGTGAACAGATTTTCAAAGCTCTTTTTTTGTTTGAAAGGATTTGCTTGCTGCTTGGTTCCACGATTTTTTTTTCGAAAATCGGTGAGGAAATTCGCCCCAATCAAAACTCTGGCATTTGTAAACCGTTTTTTAGGGTTTGCTAGCAGTTTTGTTGCATACTTTTTTTTCGATAAATTTCCTCCACCAAGCATAACCAATTTTGAAAATTCTTTTTTTTTTCTTATTTCAAATGAACTGCTTGTAGTGTTATCCCATAGAAGTGAAAATCGGGCGGACAAAGTGGTAGCCCGATATATTAATTATCACATAACTCCGACATTTTTTGACAAATTTCCAAAATATTTTATTTGAAAGGTTTGGTACTATGAAAAATCGCGTTGGTTTTGTAATTTGTTACATAGGATCTTTGCATTGAAGTTGGTTTTTTTCGACATATCTAATTATAGTTATTACAGAGCAAACTACAACTCACACGTCTTTATTGTACAAAGTCTTTAAATAGGAATGAAAACTGACTCAAAAGTTACAGCTTTTGTTTATGATAACCCGCTCATTTCTATGAAAAACCTGTGACAATAACTATGATGATCATATATAATGAATTAATATCGGATATGATATATTAAGCTCTAAAAAATAGAAAAATACAAAGTCTGAAAATTTTTTGCTTTTAGTGGATTTTATTTTTCTAAAACGATGCATTTTAAATCGGCTCGATTTACAGAACAGGCAGATATAAGTTAATAATTAACATATTTATTTTTAATAAAAGTTCAATTGCTGACACATTTCCGTTAGTTGCAATTAATAATTATTTTACTTACTTTAATAAAGTTCAATCTCCTCTGTCGCAATTCAATTGCTGACACATTTCCATTTAAATTTTAATTCACGAATTTTTTTGTTACAACATTTATTTAAAGTGCTGACGACCTATTTGCACTGAATGCAATTGGAACAGCTCACGTTGCATTTCAAGGTGATGGTTGCTATTCGACAATTCTTAAGCTTTTATAAAGTTTAATATTAAGTTTAAAAAGATAAGAATAGCAGTAGTCAATAATAAGAAGTCCGAATAAGAAGACATAGTCTTCCGGCAAATTAAATAATTAGAAATAATAAATGGATAAAGGAGACATAGTCTTCTCCTCTAAATAAATATAAAATTTTTTTAAGAAATTTAAATAATAAAGAATTTTATTTACTGGCGCCCGAGCAACCGGTACAAAAATAGTGTACTAAAAGAACCCTAAAATAAAAAAAAAAATTAATTAAGCCTGTAAGTGTCCGTCCGCAGGCGACCGTCCGTATAAAGTGTCATAAGTGAATCCTTAGTAGAAGTACGAAAAGGACAAAATTCGCGTGACCGGGACGGTATAGTTTAATAAGTTACAATTTAAAATAAGAAAATAGACACAACAAATAAAAAAACAGTGAACAAATTAAATATTATAATAACTAAAAAAATATATATATATTATAAAAGGAAAAACTATATTAATTAAAAGGTAATAAAGACATAATAAAGAACACTAACCAAAAGAATTTTTAACAACAAATGAAACATAAAGACTTTAGAAAAGACCTAAAAACATAATATTCAACAACAGCTTTGTCCTTGCCATTGAAAGCTGCACCGTAGAAGACAACCATTCAAATATCTGGCCGACATCGATAGCTGCAACAAGATCAACAGAATAACATCAGTCAGTCAACACAATGTGTCCAATTCATTTTATACTGTAAGTCATTATATTTCAGAATATTTTAAAGTTATTTCATAAGTGACAAAAACCACCCTTATATAAAAAAGAAGAAGAGAAAATAAAACAAAATAATAAGAAAGGACGAAATCTTTTATTTACTGTGAATATCAAAAGTACCCATTTTTATAAATCATAAAATATAATTTTTTTTATCTCACAAAAATTGTTCCCAAAATTTGCGAAAAATCATGGCTAACCCCAATAACCTAGTAAGACCTCCCGTTCTTAACGCTCCAAATACTATTCCTATTCCCATCCCAAATCCAGCAGCGCAACTCAACGAAGAAGTAGAAAAGAGAATAGCCGCTATTTGCGCGCAACAATGCAGAAACATAGTTCAATCTTTGATGAATCCAAATAATGACCTTAACCACGGGATAGACCAAAACATTGAAGACAGATATAGAAACGACTTGAGTGAATTAGATAAAATACCCGACATAGTAAGAAGTCTTAGAGATTTCTCGGGTAACCCCATGGAATTTAACTCATGGAAAAAAAACGTGGACAGAGTGTTGCAAATTTACGATTCTAGCAAAGGCACACCTAAATATTATGGTATTTTAAGCGGCATCCGAAACAAAATAACAGGCAACGCTGACATTGCCTTAGAATCCTACAATACTCCATTAAATTGGAGTTGCATTGTAAAATGCCTATCTATGCATTACGCAGACAAACGAGATTTAGGGACGCTTGAGTATCAAATGACTTCTTTAATTCAAGGAAGAAATACCATCCAAACATTTTATCAAGAAGTTTACACGCATTTGTCCCTTATACTAAATAAAATTGGTTGCATGGAAATGGGCCAAGAGTCCTTGCGACTTTTAACGCAAACCTATAGGGACAAAGCCCTAGATACTTTTGTTAGAGGCCTAAATGGAGATCTACCAAGACTCCTTGGCATCCGTGAACCTGCGGATCTCCCGCAAGCATTACATCTCTGCTTAAAGCTAGAGAATCAAAACTACAGAGCAGAATACGCGAATAAACATCAAAATCATAGACATAGACAACCCTTTTATCCAGAATTGACATTTCAAAATTTTAACCAATACAATAGACCAATGAATAATATGCAACGAAATGCATTCCAAAATCGTCAAACCATCCCCAACATTAACTTTCGACAAAATCCCCAACCGTGTTTTCAATCGCACCAACCTTTTCAACAAAATTTACAACCACAAAGACCAGTTGCACCGAAACCTCAAAGGCCTCAACCTATGGAAGTTGACGAATCAATTCAAACAAGAAACGTAAATTATCAAAACAGATCACGTCCTTTTAATCAACCCCAATTTAATAACAAAAGACCTCCATCCCTAAGCTACGTTCCACCACCACCACATAAACAACAACGCAATTGTCATATAGAAAGTAGACAAGATCTTTACACGGTACCGAATTACCAGGACGAACAAGCTGGAAATTATAATGAAACTGAATACGAGCAATTAATCCAAAACCAAGGAATTGACGAGTACGCCGAATCCTATGATCAAGATCAACAAGATGAAATACCCACTCAAAATTTCACAGATATCCATTTTTTAGGTTAACAAATTCTTCGCTCCCGTATTTTGAGTGCAAAGCGAAGAATGGTAAAATTCTAAAAATTCTTATAGACACTGGATCTAACAAAAACTACATTCAACCATGCCTCGTTAGCAATCCTATCAAAAACGAAAACACCTTTTTGCAAACTCAGTGTCTGGAGACATTAAAATTACACACCACACATTCGCAACTTTATTCAATTTACCCGACCACCATATAAAATTCTTCATCCTACCTTCTTTGAAATCGTTTCATGGCATCCTTGGTCATGATAGTTTAAAAGAACTAAATGCAACTATCCATATTAAGAAAGAATATTTGTTAATAAACAATACAACTAGAATAAAAATTCATCAACACACTTCCCAATCAGTTAATAAAATGGAATTCAGAACAAATCATATGAACGAAACTCAAAAATTTCAGTTAGATCAAACTATAAACGAGCATCCCAACCTATTCACGGATCCCAACAAGAAACTTACATTCACTTCTCGAGTTCAAGGAGAAATCCGAACACATTCAGATTCACCAATTTATTCTAAATCATACCCCTATCCTATGGCATTGAAAAGTGAAGTAGAAAAACAGATTAATGAACTCTTAAATGACGGAATTATCAGACCCTCCAGATCTCCGTATAATGCACCCGTTTGGATCGTTCCGAAAAAAATGGATGCATCCGGAGAAAAAAAATATAGAATGGTCATCGATTACAGAAAACTGAACGCAGTAACTGTGGCCGATAGGTATCCCATTCCAGGAATTAATGAAGTTCTAGCAAATCTAGGTAAAAACAAGTACTTTACAGTTATTGACTTAAAGAGTGGTTTCCACCAGATTCCTTTAAAGGAATGTGACGTAGAGAAAACCGCCTTTTCAGTTAACAACGGGAAATTTGAGTTTGTACGACTCCCATTCGGATTAAAAAATGCTCCCGCAATATTCCAACGTACTTTGGACGGTGTCTTGAGAGACCACATAGGGAAAATCTGCTACGTCTACATAGACGATATTGTCATCTTTTCAAAAACTGAGAAAGAACACTTCGAAAACCTCGGGAAAATATTCAAAACACTAGAATCGCCAAATTTCAAAATTCAACTAGACAAGTGTGAATTTCTCAAAACAGAAGTTGAATTTCTGGGATTTATCGTAGGAGCCGCAGGAATTAAAGCCAACCAAAATAAAATAGAAGCAATAGCCAAAATACCACCACCGAAAACCCTAAAAGACCTGAGAAGTTTTCTAGACATGTCAGGTTATTACCGTCGCTTCATCAAGGATTATGCGAAGCTTGCCAAGCCCCTGACATCCCTTTTAAGAGGGGAGGAAGGACGCATTTCGAAAAACGCGTCCAAAAATTTAAAAATTACTTTAGATCAAAATGCTTTGGACGCATTCCAGAAATTAAAAAATTCACTCATCTCCGGCGATGTCATGTTATCTCACCCTGATTTTGAAAAAGGCTTCGATCTGACAACAGATGCCTCTGATTATGCGATAGGCGCAGTACTTTCGCAAAACAGGAAACCCATTACCTTTCAAGAACGCTCAGCAAAACTGAAGAAAATTACGCTACCAATGAAAAAGAAATGCTAGCGATAATATGGGCCCTCAATTCGTTGAGAAATTACCTGTACGGTTCTGGGAAAGTAAACATTTATACGGACCACCAACCTTTGACGTAAGGCCTCAGTAGCAAGAACACAAACAGCAAGATGAAAAGATGGAAGTCCATCTTAGAGGAGTATAATTACGAACTCAAGTATCAGCCAGGCAGAACAAACGTAGTTGCAGATTCACTATCTAGACCACCACAGATAAATTCGATGATAGCAACGCAACATAGCGATGAAAGTTCCTCAGATAATATGATCCCCGCAATAGAATGTCCAATTAACGTCTTTAAGAACCAACTCCATATCTTAGTTAGTAACGAAGACAACTATAAATTCGAAATTCCATTCCCAACTTACCATAGGCACATTATTAAAAAACCTTTTTACACTAAAGACACCTTAATATCAATTTTTAAAAAATATCTTAACCCCAGCGTAATCAACGGTTTATTTACTACCGAAGCAATTATGGGGGTAATTCAAGAATTCTATCCCGAACACTTTAAAAACTTCAAAGTAAGATTTACTCAGTCACAAGTCAAAGATATCGTAAGTGAAACAGAGCAAGAAGACATATTGATTAATGAACACCGAAGAGCTCATAGAAATGCCAACGAAAACAAAAATCAGGTAATACAAAAGTACTACTTCCCCAAAATGATGGAAAAATCCAAAAGGATAGTAAAAAATTGTCAAACCTGTAAAGAACAAAAATATGATCGTCGACCCAACAAACCGCAATTTCAGCCTACACCAATTCCAAAAAATCCCGAAGAGATTATTCACATTGACATCTATTCAACTGAAGGAAACCTATTACTCACAGCAATAGATAAATTTTCCAAATACGCCTTAGGAAAAATTCTGAAATCAAAGGCAGTCGAAGACATTAAAGAACCATTGAAAGAAATAATTTTAGCATTTGGCATCCCCAAGTTTATAGTCTTAGATAATGAAAAATCACTAAATTCCGTAACGATAAACTTCCTTCTTAAAGACCAATTCGGCATACAAACCTTCACTACACCCCCTTACGCTGGTACCGTCAACGGCCAAGTAGAGAGACTTCACTCTACTCTTTCCGAGATGTCTTAAGTCAGACAAACTTCACAATTCATTCCATGACTTACTCACCAAAACATTATACGAATACAATAAATCAATCCATTCTACCACTGGTAAAAGACCGATTGACATATTTTTTAATAAAAACTTTAATAGTGACCCAGGAAAAATAATTTTGGAAAGACAAGAAATAATAAATCGCTTGACTGAAAAACAAAAACAGGACCTGGACTACCATAACAAAAATAGACAAGCACCCAAAACTTATTTACCAGGAGAGAACATTTTCGTTAGGATCAACAAGAGATTGGGTTCAAAATTAACCCCAAAATATAAAAAAGAAATAGTCAAAGAAGACCGAAATACAACTGTATTAACAATGTCAGGCAGAACTGTTTATAAAAGTAACATTAAAAGACAATAATCTATTTTTTTCCAGATTATTCTTATCCTACGCACTGACGGAAATCCAAATCATGGATTACACGTCCTCCTACGTTGTCACCATAAATAAGGGTACAGCAAAAATTCAGCAGGGAACCTTCACTATCATTCATCCAATAGATCTGGAACAATACGCAATATCCATAGCCAACACCCACACCTTTATCCAACAAAACATCCCAAATAACCATAACCTATACCCTATCCTCAATCATGAACATGGGAACAATTTGGAAATACGTCGCAGGGTCTCCGGATCATGACGATTTTGAAATATTAACTAATAATGTTTACGAATTAAATAAAAATAACAATAAACAATTTTATGTTAATGAAGCTTTCAATAAAAGAATAAACAACTTAACCGAAATTATTAATAGAATGTCAAATTTTGTAAGAAAGAATGTTTACTTAGAAAATGAAATAGGTATTAATTTACAAAATAGAATAAGATTAGTCAAGGAAGAGTTAGTAAATATTGAAAATGGAATAGAATGGGCAAAAATTGGGATTGTAAACCCATTAATACTAAATAAAAAAGAAATCGAAGTAGCTATGAAAAAAATCGAAGAAGAAAACATTCCTTTTTTAAACCCAGAGGAGGCACTTCAATTTGCCAAAGTGTCAGTTTTGTATAACAAAAATAATTATAATGAAATATTTTACATGGTTAAAGTACCATTGACAAAAAAGGAAATGTATGAAAATGTAATTTTAAGACCAGTAAAAAAGAAAACATATGTAATCAAACTTGAATTCCAAGAAATTTTAAAAAATGAAAAAACAATTTATGCTATTAAAGAAAAATGTGAAGAATATAACGATATTATGATTTGTAAAGAAAATCAAATAATTGACATAACAAATAATACTTGTATCCCTAATATTATTAATAATAGAAACTCTTCATGTGTAACGAGCAATAATCACCACATTTCACCAATTGAAGAAATTGAGTCTGGCATGATCTTACTAAATGGTTACAATGGATCCATTTACATAGACGAAACATATCGATCTTTATCTGGAACCTTTCTCATTAAATTTCACAACAGTACCATAAAAGCTAACAATAGAACTTTCAGTAATATGGAGGCTTCTCCTCTAAAAATGATACCCGCATTACTACAGCCAACTCCTTTCGAAATTGACCATATCAATCTCTTTTCGCTCGAAGCTCTAAACGAACTTCAAATCAACAACACTGAGACAATCTCAACTATCCAAAAAAACCTAGAAATCGGAGGTTGGTCAATATCAACGATACTTTGCCTAATAATCATATTAATTGCGTGTCTGGTTTTTTTCTTTAAACGCACCCGAAAAGTAGTAATTTGGGAACACCAAAACCCACTCACTAGTAGCAAGTTAACCCCGAATGTACTCAGTTTACAAACTATTCGCGACCCTCAAAACCCAATAGAGCTTGAAGCTCCAGTCAAACCTCCTAGATTGAACAATATCCCATTTTTCTGAATGATTGGGGACAATCAAATTAAGAAGGGAGGAGTTAATAATTAACATATTTATTTTTAATAAAAGTTCAATTGCTGACACATTTCCGTTAGTTGCAATTAATAATTATTTTACTTACTTTAATAAAGTTCAATCTCCTCTGTCGCAATTCAATTGCTGACACATTTCCATTTAAATTTTAATTCACGAATTTTTTTGTTACAACATTTATTTAAAGTGCTTACGACCTATTTGCACTGAATGCAATTGGAACTGCTCACGTTGCATTTCAAGGTGATGATTGCTGTTGGACAATTCTTAAGTTATAATAAAGTTTAATATTAAGTTTAAAAAGATAAGAATAGCAGTAGTCAATAATAAGAAGTCCGAATAAGAAGACATAGTCTTCCGGCAAATTAAATAATTAGAAATAATAAAAGGATAAAGAAGACATAGTCTTCTCCTCTAAATAAATATAAAATTTTTTTAAAAAATTTAAATAATAAAGAATTTTATTTACTTATATAAAAACTTTTTTTAAATAAAACTAAAAAATATAATTCAGTGCTATTTTCAAGAATTACGCGCTTTTTTACTTGTTTCAGTGCTTTTTGAAATTTAAAAGTTGACAACGCTGATTATAAGAGAAAACTTATAGGATGATCACTCTTTCTTTTCTAAGTGTCATATTCTGTTACACTAGAAACAAAATGTTAGTAAAATACGAAAGTAAAATACTGATAATTTAACATCAGTTTAAAGTTAGAAACTTACAAACAAATACAAATTCTAACATTGCATTTTTATATCAAATATGAAATTTAAGCAAAAAGCTTTATACTTTTTGAAACGCATACTCTTTTAGTTACACATAAATATACAAATTTATAAAATATAAAAAAAAAATTTATTCAATATTACCTTCCTTTTTGGAAATAATGTAATGTTTTACAAATAACAGAACTTGACTTTAAAATTTTTAAAGAATTAATTACAAAAATTAACAATGTGAAGAAAAGAGTGCTACAAAATCGGCGTTTAACAACGAATGAGACCAAAATTAACGAATATATAACGCTTTTAGTAGAAAGTTACAATTTACTAACACAATATACAGAAAAGTACGAAAAAGAGTTGCCAGCAGACGAAAAAACGTAGTTCTCACTAAAGTTGAACATTCCCGCCAACTTTTAGTAGAATGCTTTGAAAAACTCAGTTGCAAAATAAAGATTCCAGAAACGGCGAATTCATTTGAACTTATAGAGGCAAATGCAATAATTGCAAGCGCAAAGTATCAGGAAACTTTCGTTTCAGACAATATATCAGTTAGCTCAGAGAAAAACATAATAGTAGAAATAGACAATACTATGGCGACAACATACCAAAAAAACATATGTTAACATGTGTGCTAACATTATAAGAGAAAACTATGATGGAAACCCCTAGCTTTGGAATCATTCCTAGACAAAATTAGTTTAATTGAGGACCTAACAGATGATAATTTAATCCCTATTTTATAATTTTTTTAAAATCAAAGCTCGAAGGCAAAGCGCGGGAAGCCGTGCCGAAACAGGTTAATACAGTAGAGCAAATAAAAACCGCTCTAAAGAACAAAATAAAGCCGGACAGTTCTAAAATAATAGCCGGGGAAATTGCGGCTCTAAATGTAAATAATAATAATTACGCAGAGTTCGCAAAGAGGGCCGAGGAGCTTTCCGACTCACTGAAGCGATCCCTAGTTATTGAAGGCATTACTAAGAGTAAGGCTCACGAAATGGCTATCGAACAAACGATTTCAGTATGCCATCTCAACGCCAGAACGGATTTACTTAAATCTATCCTTGCTTCTTCAGTTTTTTCCGACCCAAAAGAGGTCGTAGCTAAAATAATAGTAGAACAGACAAATGAAACTAAGGAGCGACAGCTACTAGCAATGCGCAAATGAACAACTTTTTGTAGATTCACAGGAAATTTGTGAAGGAGTGTTTCTAGCTAAAGGTATTATTGATGCGAAAGACCCAATTTTAAGAATAGTGAACGTGATGGACAAATTTCAATGTTTAAAAATTCTGATATAAAAACGGAAAAGTTTTCGAATTTCAATGTTTATTCAATTAATCAAGTCAAGCCTGAGACTAAACGCAGAGAAAATCTGAGGACTATACTGAATACTCAAATGCCTAGCGATGTAGAGAAAACTACAGCAAGGAAGTCAAATAGAGAATACAAAGGACACATAACTTAGCTAAGGCACTAATCGAAAAACACAAATTAAGAAACAAAAACTTTTTTGACAGATATGCAAAACCTTTGAAGAATCAAATTAATAACAAGGTATTAGTACAGAAACAACCATACGATATTTATAAAAGCATTTATGAAGGTTCATTTATTGTTAAAAGCATTCATGATTGTAATGTAACAATGTATGACGAAAAAACTAGAAAGGAAAGAAGTGTTCATAAAAATAGACTAAGATTGGCATAATCATGTAAAATTGAATAAAACAAAACAAATTTTTTTTTATGTAACAAATCCATATTTTTTATAAAAAATTTTATAAAAGTATTATAAACATCTGCAATAAAAACCTTTATGTAAAGATAATAACAATAATTAAATTAATATACTTATTTCTACCATTTGAATACATAAAATCAAAAAAATTAAAAAAATTAACAAAGAAAAATTTTCGAAAACAATAAAATGAATTGTAAAAGTTTTCATACTAATTATATGTATGTTTATGGAAAAATCATGAAATAATCTGAATAAAAAATTTAAATAAAACAAAATGTTTATTTTTCCTATAAAGAGGGTGGTATAGCGCCGAACACTGTAGTAAGCTATTATATTTCAACAATAACTATTTCATAATTTTTCTATATAAAAAAGGAGGTGTAGTGCCATCTCTGCACTTATTATAAGTATCGTAAACACTATAGTAACCCTGTTAATATAACACATCCAATATGTCAATATGTTTACACAGCGTCTTCACGAGACATTAACTTTGAGATAACATGAGAGAAAACGTCGGCAGAGTACTAAAAACAAAATGTCGAATTTTCTCTTAATTTTACTTTTCCGATAAGATTTCATTTTATGCAAATGCTCATCGAGTTAACCTGTACCACTTCTGCATAATTAGTTGTTTTATTTTTAATTTTTCACACAAATTTAAATTTATAAATCAACTAAACACATTTATTCATTTATTTAACACAGAAATTTTATCATTTATTTGTTCATTTATTTTAATCTCACACTAGGGGAAGACGTAATTTAATTTTTCCGATAAGATTTTATTTTATGCAAATGCTCATCGAGTTAACATGTACTACTTTTGCATAATTAGCTATTTTATTTTTTCACACAAATCTAAATTTATAAATCAATTAAACACATTTATTCATTTATTTAACACAGAAATTTTATAAAAAACATCCCTTTTTATTTATTTTAATGAACACTCACACATGCACACTATTTTATTTTCATATACATGTGTTTTTTGACAGTTCACCTCATAAGATTGTTGTTATAAGAATTCTTATAACAACGCTCTCATAAAAATTCTTATAACATTGAGATAACACTAATTTGAAGTCTACACGTAACATAATTCTCTCTGCGATTGAATTTGACAATCTCATCTTACATATTATGTGACGTGTAGATCAAATAAAAAACGACAGTCTTATTTGACCATTCATCATGTGTGTTTTAAATATCGGAAGATATTAAATAAATTTAAAGCAAAAAAAAAATATCCTAAAATTTTTATTTTTATTCATTTCAAGTAAATTTATTGTTGAATATCCTATTATATTCAAATATTTCTATTCTTAATTAAAAAATTTATACTTTTGCGATTTTTGTTATTAATATAGCGAATTTTTTTATGACAAGAAATTTGAAAAAAAAATATTTGAATATCGGGATTCTTGTTATCAAATATGAAACTTATTTTTTCTGTGTACTCAAGCGGTGATATTACTTCTTTTCGCCAAAAGCCGTGCAGTGAAATTTTTTGGAATATTAATATAGCGGCAAAAGACTGCACGTATTTAGTGTTTAGATCTGGCATTTATCAAATTACACTACTAAGAAATGAATTATCAAATAGACTAAACGCAGACATGCTATCCGCTTTAAATTTGTTCCCAACTGACTTGAAAGATTGGATTCAAAGCAACGAGCATACTGCAAAATGCAGGTGTACAATTTCAAAAAATAGGTATTAAATTACTATTTAAAACGCCTAAAAATAACAGCATAACTTATTGAATGTTTTTTTAACCTCCCGAATCAAAGGTTTGAAGTTACTGATTTCACCCCGATTTTAGAAAATCGACGTTTTCAGATTATGGAAATCTGTTCTGACTATTATTACGATGATGTGCGTATGTATGTATGTGAGTGTGTGTATATGTATGTATGTATTCAAACACCTCATAACTTTAGAACGACTTAACCGATTGGAACCAAATTTAGGCATTCAAAAGACATTGACCTCACGTAGATTTCGTAGTATATTGATTTGAGATTTTGAGAATTTTCGAAAAAAATTCTAATTAGCTCTTTAGCTCATAAAATATCGACTGCTGCAAATTTGCTTAAAGTCGGTTAAATAGTTCGTGAGATATCGTTGTCGAAAAATTTTCGAAAAAATAGTTTTTAACAGCTTTAAAGTTCCTTTCAAATCGATTTTTAGGATACATTTACTTTTTCGGACTTGAAAGTCGAATAAGTGATTCGAGAGATATCGTGGTCAAAACTTTAAAAAAATATTCTTATTTTTAATTATTTCAAAAATTTATGGATTTTACAGCGCTTTGAGCTTGAAATTAGCGGGTAGTTCCATGGATAACCTGTAAAATCAACCGTATCCTTTTTTTGTAATATAATAATGTATACAAAATTTACACAAGGATTTTGTAGCGATATTCTTTTCTTGAAAAACGATTGTTCAAATTTCTACCAAAACTGTAAATGCTTTTAGCTAAAGTAAATTTTTTGAGTTATGCTGTGGTTTTTTTGTCAATACATAACTTATATGAGCCATGTGCCAAAAATAATAATAAAAAATGTATCTACAAATATCTTTTTACAACCTTTAATTCTTTGGAAAATTTAAGTACTTTTTAGGGTTCCGATACACCAAAAGTGTAAAGGAACCCTATTGTTTTCGCTACGCTGTCCGTCCGTCTGTCTCTCACAGGCTGTTTCTCGGGAACCGTAAGAGCTACGGACCTGAAATTTTCACAGGATATGTAGAGCTTTTGCCGCTACAACAACAAATATATGACAGTTCTAAATTAAAGGGTGTTCTAAAGCGAACAATGAAAAATGATGAAATACTAATGTAATGTTTTCTCGGGAACCGTAAGAGCTACGGACCTGAAATTTTCACAGAATATGTAAGACTTTGACCGCTACTACAATAAATATATGATAGCTAAAAACTAAAGGGTGTTCTAAGGCGAGCAACGAAAAATATTGAAATACTAATGTAATATGCAGACACTTATATATAGACACGTTAAATTTTCAAAGTTCGTGTTACTTGGTGTAGTCTGTAGAATAGAATACACCAATTAACACCGATATTTAAAACAATAAAAATTAAAGGGTGTTCTATCAGTCAATGTAATTTTACTATGTAATTTAGACAATCTGCTCTATCTTCGGAACCGTAAGAGCTACGAACCTGCAATTTTTACATAATAAGTAAAACTTCGGCCGCTACAACAACAAATATATGACAGTTAAAAATTAAAGGGTGTTCTAAAGCGAGCAACGTAACATGTTGAAATACTAATGTAAATACAGACACTTATATATAGACACTTTATATTTTCAAAGTAAGTGCTAATTGGTGTAGTCTGTAGAATAGACTATACGAATTAACACCGATATTTAAAACAATAAAAATTAAAGGTATTCTATTAGTTATTGTAATTTTGACTATGTAATTGAGACAATATGATGTATCTTGGAAACCGTAAGATGTAAAATCTTGAAATTTTATAACACGCTAACACTAAAAAAATCCAAAATTAAAAAAATTTCAAAACGAAAAAAAAACGCTAAAATGAAAAAAGCGCTTAAAGGAAAAAAGTGCCAAAATTAAAAAAATCGCTAAAACGCAATATATCACCAAAATTGATAAGATCGCCAAAGAAACTAAAAAAACGTCAAAAATCGAAAAAGTCTTCAAAACGAAAAATCGCTTAAACTAAATAAATCATCAAAAAATTATAAAATTGCCAAAAAATGAAAAAAATCACAAAAACTAAAAAAAAAATGCAAAAACCAAAACAAAAGCGCCAAAACTAAAAAAACGCCAAAAACCAAAAAAAAAGCCAAAACGAAAAAAGTGTCAGAACAAAAAAAAATCGCTAAGAATAAAAAACAACAAAAAACCGAAAAAATCCCCAAAAACTAAAAAAGCGCCAAAACTGAAAAAATCGCCACAACTAAAATAAATCGCTAAAACTAAAAATATCGTCAGAAAGTGAAAACGTTAAATAAATGCCTTAACCCAAAATCGCCAAAACTAAACAAATCGGCAAAAAACGAAATATCGTCAGAAAAAAATTAAAATAAAATCACGAAAAGCGCCAAAAAAAACCAAAAATACAACGAAAAATACTTTAAAAAAACCAAAATAAACAAGAAAGCACAACAAAAAAACTGTCAAAATAACAAACGGGGCAAAAACAAAAAGGGATGTACATATGTGTATTCGTACGGAACCCTTCGTGTGCGAGCCAAAGTCGCACTTTACTTAATTTTTTTATTATTACTATAAGTTAAATAAGCTATTTTTTAATTTTAGTAGTTATTTATATTTTTTTAATTTTTTAATATGAGAAATTTATTTTCAACTAGCTTTTTTCGCCACGGCGATGCACGGGCTTTAAATATATTGAGGAGAAGTCCTTAATGCGTTATTTATCGCCTATCTGGTCAAGCAATATGCACGAAATAACTCTGCAAAAAACCGACTCTAATGCAAAGATCCCGTTAAACAGATTGTTAAAAGAACACAATTATGCGTTAGGTCAAATGGTGTGTCTTCTACTAATTGTGTGTTTGTCCGCAATTTTTTTAGAAAATGTTATAAAAAATTTTGAAATCGGTCAAGAATTGGCGGAGTTATGCGATAATTAATACATCGGGCTACCACTTTTTCCGCCCCATTTCCACTTCTATGGGACCTAACTTCAAGCAAACCCTTTCAAAGAAAAAAAAATATTTGAAATTCGGTTCAAAAATGACAGACTTAATCACAGGGGAGCAAAGTCCCCCAACCTATTTTCGAAAAAATATATAAAACCCTTTCAAAAAAAATTGCAAATCGGTTCACAAATGACAGAGCTAAAAATGGGGCGGAGCAAATTTCCCCATTGATTTTAGAAAAAATATTACAAAATAAAACTGGAGCCAAACCCTTTTAAACAAAAAAAAGAATTTTTTAATCATAAGGGTAGAAAATTTTCCCACCGATTTTCGAAAACAAAATTATGAGACTAAGCCGCAAGCGAACCCTTTCAAACCAAAAAATAATTTTAAGAATCGGTTGACAAATGACAGAGTTATGCGTGGGTGACCACACTTGCCCCATCCTCCTCACACCTTTTTGGAAAAAAATTATGTGACCAAACTGCTAGCAAAAACTTTCAATAAAAATTTTTTTTTTTTGAAAATCGGTTAACAAATGACAGAGTTAAGAAATGGGGAAGTGTTGGTGGCAATTTCCCCAACGATTTTGGAAAGTATTATGGGACCTAACTGCAAGTAAACCATTTTAAACCAAAAAAGAATTTTAATAATCGGTTTCAAAATTACAGTAATGCGTGGGAGATTAAACTCCCCCCGCCATCACCACATTTTCAGAAATTTAGCAAATTTCCCCACCGGCTTTCGAAAAAAAATTATGGGACTAAGCCGCAAACAAACCCTTTTAAATAAAAATAATTTTAAAAATCGGTTGACAAATGACAGGGTTACGCGTGGTGAACCAAAGTTTCCCGTCACCAGTTTTTCGACAAAATTATGTGACCAAACTGCAAGCAAAACCTTTCAAACAAAAAAAGAATTTTACAAATCGGTTCACAAATGACACAGTTAAGGAATGGGGGGCGGGGCAGTTTCCCTACTGGATTTTTTTCGAAAAAATTATGTGACCAAACTGCAAGCAAAACCTTTCAAACAAAAAAAGAATTTTACAAATCGGTTCACAAATGACACAGTTAAGGAATGGGGGGCGGGGCAGTTTCCCTACGAAACCTAAGTGCAAGCAAACCCTTTAGAACCCAAAAAGAATTTTAAAATCGGTTGACAAGTGACAGGGTTATGCGTAGGGGACCAAACTTTCCCGCCCCCACACATTTTCGAAAAAAAATTGGGGGACCAACCTGCAAGAGAAACCTCTCAAACAAAAAAGAGTTTCGAAAATCAAATCAGATATGACAGAAATAAGCATTGGGGGGTCAAATATCCCCACCTATTTAAAAAAAAAATATGGGACCTAACTGCAAGAAAACCCTTTCAAACCAATAAAGAATTTTCAAAATCGGTTGACAAATAACAGAGCTATTCGTAGGGAGAGGTTTTGACTCATTATGTCTCTTCCCGGTGCAAAATCCTGGAAAGTATTGCAGCATACATTAATTGTGGGCCAAATCCTTTCAAACTAATAAAGAATTTTCGAAATCGGTTGACAAATGACAGAGTTATACGTGGTGGAGGTTTTGGCCCATTTTATCCCCTCCTGTTCCAAAATCCGGGACGAAAATATATCCTATATTAATTTTAGGCCTAATATCTATCTGTGTAATTAATTTTATTTAAATCTGCTTAGCAGTTTAGGCGTGATGACTTAACAAATGACAGTTATGCGTATGGGGAGGTTTTAAAACATTTTGTACCCTCCCGGTCCAAAATCTGGGAAACAAATATAGTCTATATTACTTGTGGTCTAAATATCTATCTGTGTACTTAATTTCATTTAAATCGCCTAAGTCGTTTAGGCGTGATGCCGTAACAAACGTGTTTTATGACAATAAAAAGGCAATTTTATTTCATATTTCCCGACGTTTCAAGAATTTTTTTTCACTTTTTCCAGGGATTTGCCTATTTATTTAACAACTAAAACATCAAAATTATAAATTAAATAAGTAATAGAAAACAGTTATAACATAATTGCTTACAAATAAAATTGTTATTTACATTGTTGAAAAGTGTTTTATAATTTTTTTATATAAATTAAAAGTAATAAATAAAAAAAATTTTTTATAAGTAATTTTAAATGAAATTTGTTTGCTGGAGTTTAAGCAATTGGCTATATGCTGCATTTCGTTGGTGTTTTACCAACTCATCAGTAGACTTCAAACACAATTTTGAACAGTTACAAAACCTTTATCTTATGTACAAACTTTTAAAAACCATTTTAGAATTTACAAATATATAAATGATTTTCAAAAAATAAGCTAGTAGCCTTTGAAACTTATACAAAACCCAGCAAATAATTTTTTATTCGATATGAATCTAATTTATTTTTCTACACCTTCATACAATTAGAAATCCATTGGATAACAATAAAAGTATTTATAAGGCAAAATGAAAAATAAAATCTAAATTAAACCTTTAAGAAATGTATTATTTGACATATTGTCATAATTTTATTTTAAATGAAATTTATTTGCTGAAGTTTAAGCAATTGGCTATATGCAGCATTTCGTTGGTGCTTTACCAACTCATCAGTAGACTTCAAACACAATTTTGAACAGTTACAAAACCTTTACCTTATGTACAAACTTTTAAGAACCATTTTAGAATTTACAAATATATAAATGATTTTCAAAAAATAAGCTAGTAGGCTTTGAAACTTATACAAAACCCAGCAAATAATTTTTTATTCGATATGAATCTATTTTATTTTTCTACACCTTCATACAATTAGAAATCCATTGGATAAGAATAAAAGTATTTATAAGGCAAAATGAAAAATAAAATCTAAATTAAACCTTTAAGAAATTTATTATTTCACATATTGTCATAATATTATTTTATATGAAATTTATTTGCTGGAGTTTACACAATTGGCTATATGCAGCATTTCGTTGGTGCTTTACCAACTCATCAGTAGACTTCAAACACAATTTTGAACAGTTACAAACCCTTTATCTTATGTACAAACTTTTAAAATCCATTTGAGAATTTACAAATATATAAATGATTTTCAAAAAATAAGCATAGTAGGCTTTGAAACTTATACAAAACCCAGCAAATAATTTTTTATTCGATATGAAAATGTTTTATTTTTCTACACCTTCATACAATTAGAAATCCATTCGATAACAATAAAAGTATTTATAAGGCAAAATGAAAAATAAAATCTAAATTAATTAAACCTTTAAGAAATTTATTATTTGACATATTGTCATAATTCTATTTTAATTTATTTTCTGAATTTTTAGTCCCAATACAATATCAAAATCATGGTTTACCTACCTGTTGAATAGAAGACTATTTTTCATGTCACTTTTTTGTGTGATTTTTACAGGGAAATAAAGACGTTTCACCAAAACCTATTAGTCCAAGAGCCCAGGGACGCCAGACCTACGTCATTTTAACAAAGCTAAAATTTTGTGGACTGGTAGTCTTCTACGTAGTTTAGAAGGTATCGACACTCTCTACCTTGAAAGCGGGGGCCTTTCGGAGTTAGGAGGTACTAAAGGTGAAAAAAATGAACCCAACCTACGTCATTTTAGCAAAGCTGATTTTTACATATTTTGTATAAAATATTGTTCAAAATAGACATTCAATGTTGCCAGACACGTCCGAGGGGGCAATAGTGCCGCTAGACGACCTTAAAAGGGCCAAAAAATTTGGCAAACTACGTCATTTTCCATTTTTCTGTTCCACGTCTTTATCATTTAATAGTTCCAGCTCACCAAAATTCATAAATGAATGTGATATTCAAGACATTTTTTTAATAACTTGAAAGGTCTTAGCTTTCCCCACTTGAAGAAAGCAGGATTATAGTCACATCCTGTGATAGCGTGAAACTCTGGTAAGCTTCTACACAAAGATGGACACAAGTGCTCCTAAGTATCAGTTAAGTCTATATATCTTTGATTGTTTCTGCTGCCTGTGAGTATCCAAACGTGGAAATTAGCATTTTTAATGTTATGGTGTTTACCTAGTTTTATCGCTGCTACATCAATATCAGAACTTCTGATTACAATGTTATCCTTAGTATGGATATTACAAACATGATAAAGCATCTTCATACCCTGAGGACGATAAATTTTCATCAATAGTTGATACAACTTTGTTATTATTGACAGTAAAAGAATGACATTCCCGGAAATTAATTTTAATCAACTTGTTGCCAATGAAAAGTGCTATTTTGTCAGTGGCCCAATATTGAATAAAAAACTCTACGAGTGCCTGCTTAAAGTTTGAATTTTCAATTCTCTTCCAAAATCAACAGGCCGAACTTGATCGGGTTCACTAATTCTAAAATCAAGTCACGTGCATTCATTACGTAGAGATCTTTCATAACCCTTTATCGAAGGTGTAAAATATTGATCAAAACTCACGTCTGTTCTTGATGCATCTATTTGTGTTGCCAAGTTAAGCATCTTTTTTGCAATATTTCCAAATGATTTAGGTACATCTTTCATAGAATATAATGCAAAGAAACTGTCAATTATTACAATATCAATGTGCGTAGACCACGAAACACCAAAGCACATTGATATTGTAATAATTGATGGTTTCTTTGTACTACATTCTATGAAGGATGTACCTAAGTTATTTGGAAATATTGCAAAAAAGATTTTAAAGATGGCAACACAAATAGATGCATCAAGATAAAGGCTTATGAAAGATCTCTAGGTCATGAATGCACGCGACTTGATTTTAAAATTACTCACAGAAAAAACTAAATTTCATTCTCTGAAAAGGAATTCAATGAAATAGTGAGTATGTTGTCTAGAAACGGACCTGCAAACAAATTTGTAATATCTCAACAATTTCATTGAAAAAAATGTGTTTTTTCAGTAAACAAATTGTTTATATCTATAAAACAATTTGTTTAAAAATATTTACAAATTGTAACAAAACAGTTTACTAAATCTGTTGTGAATCAACCCCTCAATACGGCTACAGCAGCAATTCTGCTTTATTAAATAAATAAATACATTTAAGTGAATACACATATTATTTTTGTGCATTAAGTGAATACACTAATGTAGTTTGTGCTTTTTGTATCTCCAGTTACACTTCGTTGTTACTGGTGGATACACCGTTTATTTTGTGTTTGTTATACAGTCAAGTCAGCACATTTGTTGTACTAAATAAGCAAATGTATTCTGATTGGTCAATACGACCAAAAATTTGTATTGAAGTAAATTAAGTAATCAGCATACTGTTAAATTTTAAGTGAGCGCTTTTTGTGTTAAGTGTTAAGTAAGAAAAACAACTTTACCCTGCGTACTGCTACGGCGCCCTCCAGGGTAAATATTAAATAAATAATAAATATAAAAAATAAAATAAATAAACGTGTTTTATCAAAACGAAAAATCCATGTTGGGTTCCATCATCAGGATCCTCAATATTTAAGTGGCGCAGTCGGTAGGATCCTCAACATTTAATTGGCGCAGACGGTATTAGTTGATGAATTTTGTTAGTAGGCAGCAAAATATTTCCAAAAACGGAAAACTGAAAGTTGTGAGTAAAAATTGGGAAATCCACGGAGAACTAAAACGTAGATTCCAAAGGTTGCTGCCGCATTCCGGTACTCCTTTTGGGTCCACGTAGAGGTCCGAAGTGGTGGACTCAATAATACATTGCGGCAGAAGTCGATCGCAGGAAATTTTTTGAGTCAAACACAGATTTTCTCGCGGCAGGATCCAGTATTGCCCAGAGGCTACGACAAGGAAGAAACAGGAAAATGGTAAGATAAATAGTTATTAAAGCGGCTTTCAGACTATTGGATTTAGTGTTAATACATACCCAAAAAATAAAAAAAAATTTTAATAAAAAAACCAAATCTTTAGTAAAAATCCAATGAGGTGGAAACAAATTGTTATGAGTTGTCAAATAATACGTGAAGAATTTTGACAGTATTATGGTATTCGTAATTTTTAAGTAATTTTCTAAACAATCACATTTTTCAAGGTTGTCTTATGAACAAGCAAACATAGGAATAAGAAAAACAGTTGTGTAATTATTTGCCGGCATAAATGAGGAAAAAGAAGAACGAAAAATAAAATTTTCTTTATTGCAAATTATTTATGTTGCGTTTTATTTGGAATGTGATAGTGTGGAGACAAAATGTAATGAAAAATTTTCTTTGGGATTTTTTGACGGTCAACCTGATTTTGATTTGATTTTCGCCTTACTACAAGAAAAGACGGACAAATCGATAGACGATGGACAGAATTGAATTGAATATATATATATATATATATATATATATATATATATATATATATATATATATATATATATATATATATATATATATATATATATATATATATATATATATATATATATATATATATATATATATATATATATATATATATATATATATATATATATATATATATATATATATATATATATATATATATATATATATATATATATATATATATATATATATATATATATATATATATATATATATATATATATATATATATATATATTAGACTGTCCCTTATTTTTTTGAGTTTTAAATGTGTTCGTAATTTATTGGCTATCACTCCGTAGTTCCAGAACTATGATTTAAGAAACAAATTACATCGTCTTAATAACAAATAAAACCATACAAAAGTTACAAATAAAACATGTTTTATCATGTCGTATCGCAGTACCAGCGTAATTTGTATGAACTTGATGTAAGAGCAAGTCGGCACGGGTTAGCGTTCCTAAAAATGGTCAATATTTTTTCCAGGAGTACATTTCATCGTTACAAATGTATTTGGGGGGTATGCGTAAAAAATAAAAAACGAAGCCGAAAAATAAGGGCAACTTCGTGAATATATACGTATCATATATTCACATATGAGCCTGTCTCTTATGCTTCGAAATCGATTTTTTACGCATATCCTTTAAATACCTTCGTAATGACACAATGTACTTCAGGAAAAAAATTTGGTCCTTTTTATTAACATTAACCCGTGCCAACTAGCGTTTAAATCAAGTTCATATAATTTGCGCTAGTACTGCGATATGACATGTTCTATTTGTAACTTTTGTATGGTTTTCCTTGTTATTAAGACGATGTAATTTGTTTCTTAAATCCTAGTTCTGGAACTAAAGAGTTATTAGCAATTAATCACGAACGCATTTAAAACTCTAAAAATAAGGGACAGTTTAATATATATATATATATATTTATATATATATATATATATATATATATATATATATATATATATATATATATATATATATATATATATATATATATATATATATATATATATATATATATATATATATATATATATACATATATATAAATTTGGGTGAGGTTCTATGTAGTCATAAGGACTTTATAAAATATAACAAATCAACGCTGAAGAATAACGAATTAACAAAATCGGAAGATGATAAGATGATAAGAGGAATAAGTGCAGAATTTTAGATTAAGGAAGACATTTCAACAGTACTCCCTTGGGTTTTTTTTAAATTGAGTGTAAGGAGTAATATTTCCAACAGCTGAAAACTAAAGTTGCGAGTAAAAGTTGGAAAAATCACAGAGAGTCAAAACGAAGATTATAAGGGTTGCAGCCGCATTCCGGTACGCCTTTGGAGTCCAAGTAGAGGTCCGAAGTGGGGTACACAATAATACCTTGCGGCAGAAGTTGTCCGCAGGAAATTGCAGATAGTATACAAATAACGTTAAGGAAGACATTTCAGCAGTACGCCCTTGGGTTTTTTTATTAAACGTGAGGAGTAATATTTCCAACAGCGGAAAACTTAAGTTGCGAGTAAAAGTTGTAAAAATCACAGAGAGCCAAAACGAAAAATAGGGAATTTTTAAATACTCATAAGGACTTTGTAAGGGACAATAAATTGACAAAATTGGAAGAAGTAGGGTATATACTAGGAGCAGCAGGTGAGGGAAAATGAAGAATTAGTACAAAAACTAAAACAGCAGGGATTAAGTGAAAAAGAGTATGAAAAAAACTTAAGCAGCAACAGTTATTGGAGGTAAAGGACGAACAAATACATAGGTTATCGGTTTCTTTGGCTAACGCGAAAAGAGAATTAGAGCTAGCGTACAGGTCTAGGTCACCAGCCCCGTCAAGGGAATCAACAGGACAAGCTACACTCACGGACGTACCAGCCTTTACCAGGGAGGTCCCGTCAATAGTAATAGGACAAACGGATACTGCAGAGCGTGGGAACGTCTTGAACCAGGAAGAAGAAGCAGGGAGACTATTAAATAAATTAAAGTGTTTACTACAAAACGCGAAAAAAACAAGAATTAGAGGGTACACGGCAGAAACTATAAAGGGAAAATTGGAAGATCTAACATTATACGAGAAGGAATTTGGGAGGCTAAAACTAGAGCAAAGCCAGATTGGGGAAGAATTTGGTAAATACCTAGAGGAAGCTCGGGAAACACTCAGGAAATTTCCGTTGTCACCTACAACAATCAGAAAGGAGTGCAACAGCACACTTACGAAAACGAATATAATGTCTTCTATATCGACAATTACCAAGTTACTGAATAATATAGTCCCCACATTTTTCGGCACAGAAGGACCAGATTTGACCTAGGAAGTTTTTCGTTTCATCCAAGGATGCAAACTGGCGGAGCGCGAGCTGGTCACTGAGAACAACAGAGACGTAATACCGAACGTCATTGAATGTCTCAAACTACGCCTAATGAGACAAGCTTACACCCAAATAGCACCACTAACATTTGGAACTGTAGACGGTCTATGCGATGGAGCTAAAAAGGTATATTTAAAGAAAAATACGCTAGATCAGATAAGAGAATTAACAATTTCGTGTCGACAAGACATTAACGACCCAGCAAGCCGATTTGGGTGCCGACTAGAATCATTACTTAATGAAGCAAATATCACCGCAACAAATGAATGGAGCAAGGAAGGCAGTAGGAAAACGATATTGGAAGATTTCAGGAGAATATCAGTAAAAAGCTTCATTAAAGGTTTGAGAGACCAGACATTACGTACAAGATTTATTGGTCAGGAGCACGAAGGACTACCAACATTAATAAAAATAGTGGAGGATGCTGAACAACTTTTTGGGGTAAACCAAGTCACAATAAATACCACCACCACGACGACAGCGTGCAGTTTCTGTAAGCAACAAGGTCAAAACAGAGCAAGCTGCGAGCAGAGGCTTAATACACCCTATTGTATAAATTGTGGAGTGTATGGGCATGAAATTGGCCCATCCTGTAGACAGAACACGAATATGACACTAGACCAGTGTGATTATTGCAAAGCTAAGGGCCATAAGGAAGTGGAATGTAGGAAAAGATTAAGAACGTTATTCTGCAGAATATGCAGAACGAACGGACACACAGAAAACCGGTTCTGTATACAACCACAGTCTAGATACATGGACAATCAAGTACGAGGCCAGAATAGGCCGCTCAGTGCAAACCAACAAACGCCTAACAGAAATTATGTAGGAAGAAATATCAATGACCCAAGACGACAACCAAATAGTTCGAAAGATAATCAACGGTTTACGATGACAGGAGGTAATAACGATCAAACAAGTCAGGCGCGATGAAGAAATGAGCTGCCAAAGTGCTATAACAGACCTGGTATTTAAGAGCCAATTGCCCGTCAAGGAATCAGGGAAACGCCAATCGGAACAGTCTAGATCAATAGACTTGAAAGACCGAAAAGTAAGCAAAAATTTTAAAAACACAAATCGGAATGGAGAAACAAAAGATCAGTCTGAATTTAAAGAGGGACAAAATGAGAAAATAAATATTATCAATTTAGACATAAATAAAATTGAAATTGGTTCTAGAATTCATGTTGCAAACCAAGAGCGACAGGATCAAACCATCAAGAAAACACAGCAGCAGGTATCATCGAGTGAGAATGTGACTATAAAAACGTTTCCATAAAGAAAAAACGTAAAACATGTGTCATGGAATGAAGAGGTAACTGTATATATTTTCCATCAAGGGAAAACATAAAACAAAGCGAGAGATGTTATCATTATTCTATTTTTTAATAGGAATTTTGATGGCTTTGATATAACGGAAAATTATAAGAAAAAAGTTATTTAAATTACTCAGAATCGGAGCAACAGCTACTAACGAATAGGAGCAACCCTACTAAAAGTTCACAGTATACTTATAGGAATGGAAGACATACAAGAGAGGTTTTAAATACAGCAAGACAAAAGATACTGTCATTAGTCCATTCTTTAATGGAATTCTTGACATCCTTTGCCACAAGGAAAAGTGATGATAAAGAAGATTATTTAAATTGTTCAGCAACAGCTACTAACGAATAGGAGAAACCCTACTAAAATATTATGATTATATGAATAGATGGAATGCAAAAGAGATGCTAAATACAGCACGGAAGAAGAAGTTGTCATTGTTTTATTATTTGATGGGAATCTTTGTAACCCTTTCTAAAAAGAAAAATGATGAGGAAGAGGATAACTTACATTTTTCAGACTCAAGAAAGGAGTTGCAGCTACTAAGTAATGGGAGGAGCCCCACCCAAAGCTCAGAATACGTTCATATAAATTTTCCGTGCTAAGAGGCAACAAAGAAAAGTTTAACACTATTAATTGACACAGGGGCAGATACAACATTGGTAAAAGTCGAGGCACTGCTACCACACATTAGAATTGAGGAGAATGATAAGAAATGCTTATCAGGAGCATTTGGCGGTAACATAATGACCACAGGGACAGTGCAAATACGAAATAGCAATATATCAAATCTTAGCTTCAAAGTGCATGTAGTGCCCGAAGGTAGTCTTATACCGGCAGATGGATTGTTGGGAAGAGACGTAATGTGGAATAAAACTGTAATAGATTCAGTTAATAAAATTATAAAATTTTTTTGAAAATGGGAAGGAACTGTATTCACCAATATTAAATCCTGTGAATGGACAGACAGAGGTGTATATAAATGGAACAATATCCGTAACACCAAGATCACAAATGATGATACCTATAAGATTCACGCAGAAAACTGGGGAAATAATAATAAAAAAGGCAGAAATTTCTCCCGGGTTATTCATAGGAGAGACAATTTATGTTATTAAGAACGGTATTGCTTTTGCCCCTGTCCTAAACGTAAACACGTTCACGGTAGAAATTAAAAGCGGAGATGCGGAGAATTACACAATTGGTTCATTAAACGGTAGAAAATCCTTAGAGTTTCTGAGCAAACGGATAGAATGGCATTGCTGTTAAGCAAAATAAACCTGGATTCGGGTTTAAATCCAGTTAGAAAAAGTCGTACATAGATATTTTTCAGTTAGACTGGGATGAATTAACATATACAGGTATACTAAAGCACAACATACCAACAAACCCTGGTCAGCCCCCCATAAATACCAGACAGTACCGATTGCCAGAAGCCCATAAAAGGGAAATAAATAGGCAAGTAGAGGAAATGCTCAGGGACGGGATAGTGTCTCGCAGCGTTTCACCTTGGAACTCACCAATAATTCTAGTGCCGAAAAAACCAGGATCCGATGGGGAAAAGAAGTGGCGGCTAGTGGTGGACTTTAGGAAACTGAATGAAGCCACCATCAAACACGTTTTCCCGATTCCCAGAATCGATGAAATACTAGATCAACTAGGCTATAGTCGTTATTTTTCAACACTCGACCTTGCAAGTGGGTACCACCAGGTGCTTATAAATCCAAGGGATAGAGAAAAACGGCATTTAGTACAAATTTGGGACATTTTCATTTCAATCGTATGCCATTTGGTTTGACGGGCGCTCCCGCAACTTTTCAAAGAATTATGAATTTGATGTTGACCGGACTGCTGGGTATTGACTGTTTTGTTTATTTGGACGACATTGTTACAAAAAGTTGTTGGTGTCCTCAGGAAGCATAACATTAAACTACAACCGGAGAAATGTCATTTCCTGAAGAAGAAAAATAATTTATCTGGGGCACAGTTGTTCAGAGAAAGGAGTACTTCCGGACCCCGAAAAAACGAAGGCCGTTCATGACATTGCCCCACCAAGAAATGTTAAAGATCTACAAGCTTTTCTGGGCCTAATAAGTTATTACCGGAAATTCATTCCGCAAGCATCAGAAATATCTTTGCCATTAAACAGACTGTTGGGGAAGGGCGAAAAATTCGAGTGGAAACCAGAATGCCAAATCGCAATGGATAATTTAAAAAGAGCGGTTATGAATTCACCGCTGCTGCAATACTAAGATTTTACAAAAATGTTCATATTGACCACCGACGTTAGTAATGAAGCGTTGGGAGCAATCCTTTCACAGGGGAAACTTGGAAATGATCTGCCTATTTACTTCGCCAGCAGAGTACTGAACTCCAGAGAAAAAAGATATTCCACCATTGAAAAGGAGTTTCTAGCTGTGGTATGGGCGGTTAAGATTCTTCGACCCTATCTACTGGGCAGATATTTTATCATATTCAAAGATCATAAACCATTAGAGGGTATAGCTAATCTGAAGGATCAAGAGGGCAGACTAGGTCGTCTTAGATTAAAGCTACTTGAGTACTATTTCGAGATTAAATGCAAGCCTGGTAAGACCAACCAAAACGCAGATGCTTTAAGTAGATTACCAGGAAAAAATATAAATATAGGAATAGCTACCAGAGGGCAAACGCGCCAGCTACAAGAAAGAAATGCCAACACTGATCAAGACCGAGGTGAAACAAATTCAACTGAAAATGAAGCAGAAAGCGAAGAATTAGATACCGCTATATTTCTTAACGAATCCGGAAGATATCAAAAGAGTTTTGAAAACTGGGAGCCATCTGGGAGCCACTAGAATATTCTATCGGATCAGGAAGCAATATAAATGGACAGGAGTGCAACGGCAGATACGAAATTATGTGGCGGCCTGCAGACTTTGCCAGCAAAATAAAAGCTGTAGGATAGATAAAATGCCAATGGTATTGACAAGTACACCAAATCGACCATTTGAAAGGGTATTTATGGACATTGTAGGTCCATTGCCTAAGACCGCAACAGGGAATAAATACATAGCAACCTTTGAAGATGACTTCTCAAAGTTCTTCGCGGCCAAGGCCATTCCAGATATGGAAGCAGCCACGGTTGCGAGAGCGTTTTTTGAAGAAATAGTCTCTAGGTATATGATAATTTTAGTAACAGATAATGGCACTAACTTTACATCAAAATTGTTTAAGGAAACCTGTAAACTTCTCGGAATTAAAAAATTGCAAACAACTCCATATCATCCACAAGCGAATGGCGCATTGGAGCATTCCCATCATCCTCTCGCTTAATTTTTAAGAAACTTTGTAAACGTGGACGGTACAAATTGGAATATGTGGCTGCATCATGCTATGCAGGCACACAACACGTCAAGACATGCCTCAACAAAACAAACACATATGAAAATATTGTTTGGATTCGAACAAGAAATTTCAGTGCAGTTGAAAGGAAAACCAACACCTTTATACAATGTCGATGACTACGCGAAGATACTGAAACATCAAATACAATGTTCCCACGAATTGGTTAGACAAAATCAGGAGCAAGCAAAAATAAAATCAAGGGAATATTATGACAAAAATTGTAAATACAGAACATTTAATATAGGTCAGAGAGTGTGGCTAAAAAACAATACAAGAAAGAATAAGTTTTCACCCCTGTGGTTAGGACCATACAAAGTGTTGGGAATACCCTCACCCGTAAATGTAAGATTGAATATTAAAAACGCAGAAAAGGTTTACCATAATAATTTAATAAAACCTTTCAAAGTGTAATTTTTTTTCATATAATAAACAAGAGTTTTGCTTCTATAAAAAAAGATAACCAGATTCCTAACCTATTCAACTTTTTAAAGCATTAATTAATTAATTTTTTGTCTCGTGTGCAGAGGCACTATTTAAATTGAATTTGTTTGCTAATGGTTAGGCATTGTCTATACGTATTTCATTGCACTATTTAGAATTATCTTTGTGCAGTGGCAGCAATTTTGTTTGGAATGCACAACCCGACAGACATGAACCAAAAAGAGTAAACTAAATTTGATACATTGTATAAACTTGTGTATATGTATGTGCATGTTGGCATGAGAAATAACAAATTGCCCAGCAGGAAATATCGATGGTAAAATTGTACTGTTTCACTGTTGATTTTGTCACCCGTACTACTAGCTAATTATTTAATGGCTCTAGTCAACGCCTATGAAGCATTCTACCGGATAAGGCAATTGAATTTAATTTTTATTAAAGTTTTATTTTTGCAAGCAGCCGTAAATATTTTCAAAACCACAAGGTGGGACAGTAAAAAATGATAATTTTATGGCTGTCAGAATTTTTTCCATTAAAAGCAAAGTTAGAAGTGATGATAATTTGGAGACAGTGTCACCAAGAAGTCACCAAACTTGTTGACAACGGTGTTGAATGGGAGACGCGTGTCCCCAGATTTACTTCAGAGTATGTAAGAAAAAAACAATGTTTTGATATTAATAAGAAAAATAATGAACATGCAGAAATTGCATGGAAATAGGAGTATATTTTTCAAGGTTGCAGACTTGAGTTAGGTCGGTTGTGTGCAAAGTTTGTTAACTCTGCAGATTGAAGTGTCATCATATTTTAAATTATTTTTGATAACCAATAAGCGTATTAAGGTAAACACAAAGATGGTCCCGCATTTGACTGGTTTTACTTGAATGGTAACATTTTAGGGAAGGAAGAGACTAATAAAATATATGTATGGTGCCTAATTTTTTATTCCTGCTCCTTAGGAGAGGTAACCTAACGGGTTATGAAGATTTTTTTACCGCATCATATGCACAAGCATAGCAATTTGTTTTTGCATATAAAATTATTTGGCCACTTACAAGCCACTTGCATTTTTATATGAATATTCGTGTATAGACGTATATACAAATATTTATATATGTAAAAGACATAATTCATTATTAAATTATTAATTTTTTATAATAAAAAAACTTCGAATAAAAAAAAACTTAAGATTCGAATTAATGAATTAACAATAATAAACCATAATCTTTCAAATTAACAATCTTTAGTCATTTTATAAAGAGCTAAGTGAAATCAGTAATTTATATTAACAAAAAAAAATTTGAAAAAAACAGCGAAAAATTTATAAGATTCTAATAAATAGATAATAAACGAATTAAGTATATTAAGTTATTTCTATTCCTTTAAGAAATTTATTATTTGACATATTGTCTTAAATTTATTTTAAATGAAGTCTATTTGCTCATAGTGACTTTTCAAAGTTGTGGTTGAAGTCTACTGACGATTTGGTAAAGGGCCAATGAAATGCATATAGACAATGCTTAACTAGCAGCAAATACACTTCATTTATTTCTATTCCAATATAATAGTCTAAAATTTTCCAATTAGAGGTGGCCACCGTTTCGCGCATTTAAAATTAATTTTAGGATTATAAGATACTTGTAAATTTGAAAAATAAGTAAATTGAAATGTTAAAAGGGGATAAAAAATTAATTAATAAATAGGTATGAGAAAATTTTTATAAATCCATTGAAACTTTAAATTAAAAGAGAAACAATAAATCTCACAAATTAAACAAGCAAGAAATTAATGGTACTAATGTTAATAAAAATAAACGAATAAAAAGAAAGAAAATATTATGCAAGAAAAAATAAATAGAAAGATAAAGAGGTTTAAGTAAAACAACAAAAGCATATATCTGCAAAATCCTTATGTTAGAGCAAATACTTTAGTATAACGAACTTAGTGGTGTCAAATGAATACTTTAATTCATTAAGCAGACGAAAATTTGCTAATTTTAAATTCTCATTTAAGAAAAAAACAAAGAATTAATATTTTAAAACTTCTAGATAAATAAAATTATAAATAAAAAAAAACAGATTATCAGGATAAAATGAATAACCATACCAAATTTGCATTATTATCGAATATAAGTCTATTAAATTACACACGTAAAAATAAAAATATTAGAAATAATAAGCAAATAAAAAATATTTAGTGTAAAAAAAGCGTTAATTTGTTAGAACTTAAGATAAGTACAATAATTCACAACAACAAGATGGGTTCAAATCTGGATAAGAGCAATAACAACAGGAAAAACACCGAGAACAACAACCCCTACAACATTATCAACAAAAATAAAAGCAACAACAAGAACAACAACAAACAAGAAAACAACGAGAGCAACAACCCCTATAACAATATTAAAAACAAAACAGCTAGCCAACAACCACTATCAATAAAAATAAAAGCAACAACAACAGGAAAACAGCAAGAACACAACGTTTACAACATTAGCGATAAAAAGCGACAACCATAGGAACAGAACTCCCAGCAGTTTGCACGAGCAGATTGCTCCTTGAAGTCAAGTTCCAATAACAATTTAAAATAAATTATCGTAAGGACTTCAACACCATCGAATTGATTAAGAAAGGTTTTCTGGTAGTTCTACTATCCGTCTACTTTCAGCGTCACAATTCTGATTTCGCTGATGTCATCCATAACTCTGCGCACACTGTATTTTACCTACATGCAGCGGTGATGCAGATTTCTATTTATATGTCTCAAGTAAGGGCGTTCTTTGTGCTACTGTCACGATATCACTTTACTTCAGGTTACACTTTTACACAGCTTTATGTGAAGTAAAGTCCTCAACAACAATGACAAAGCTATGCTTCACCAGCAATAATGATGGGCATAAGACACAGCATTCAGCCATAATAATAAATTTAAATAAAAATAAATAAAAATCAACAAATGCAATCAGCAACAATTGTAAATTCTGAATAGCAGTATCAGAGTCAAATACAAATACAGTGATCCATAATTGGATCATCACCACCGAAGACACTTCAAAACCCGCCTTTATCCACAAAAGTATAGTCAGCAGCTGCCTAGATGTTTTCTTTCTGCAAAGGGGGGAGGGATGTTGTGCTTTCAAATACGGCTACAACAGCAAATCAATTAGAATTCTTAGGTAATAAATAATTTCAGAAAATATAATACTTAAATATTATACTACTTTATACATATTACATATTACTACTTTATACATGAATACCCATATTAGTTTTTAAATGAATACACTAATGTAGATTGTACTTTTTGTATTTCCAATTACACCTCGTTGTTATTGGTTGATACACCATTAATTTTCATGCTTTTAAAAAGCCAAGTCGGCACATTTAGTGAACATTATTTTTACTAAATAAGTAAAATACTTCTGATTGGTTAATAAGCCAAAAAATTGTATGAACGTTGTTTTAAGCTGTCAGCATAATTATAATAATAATAATGGGAAATTATTGACTGCAAATTATGTTGACTAGAATTAATTTTAGTATATAAGCTGGTAGTTTTAATAATAAAGAGCAGAATTGAATTGCTGTGTATGTTGAAAAATTAAGTTGATGTTAATTTGTCCCTTGTTCCTTGGAATATTAATCATGCCCAATTCTTTCTGAATATAACGTTACGAACCTTAGCCTAATAATCAATTTAGATTCACAATCGAAAAGCTTGTTTTAATGATTCTAATGCGGTAGGAGTGCTTAGTAAATACTCAATTTATGACCCCCCAAAAAATCGTCATTTTAATGCTGGAATAAAGCGGCAGGAGTGCTCAGACGAAATCTCCAACATTAGGGACATCCCCATTACATTACGGAAACTTTAACATTGTATTGAACACTCTAACAACACTTAAGACATCAACTTATAACATGATTAAAAATAACTAAAAATGTATGGAATGCAAAAAGCTATGAAAAAATCGCGAAAATTACGATAATTCCCAAAATCTTGTTAATATTAAAAACATAGAAAAGTCTTATAGTGATTAAAAATTTATAAAACTGTAATAAAACTAAGAACCGGCTAAAAAATTACTTTTATCGCGAAAATTCGCGAAAAGCCGTAAAATTTCTTTAAAAATAGCTAACATTGTTAGGAATGCAAAAAAGACGAAAATGACGAAAATTCGCATAAACTTGCTATAATTAAAAGGATAGAAGAGTGTGATAGTGATTAAAAATTGGTAGAATTATCAAAAATCAAAGAACTGGCTAAAAAGCACTTTTTTCGCGGAAATGTGCGAAAAATTGCAAACAAGCCGTAAAATTTACTAAAAATAGCTAAAATTGTAAGGAATGCAAAGTCGGTTACCTCTCCTAAGGAGCAGGAATAAAAAATTAGGCACCATACATATATTTTATTAGTCTCTTCCTTCCCTAAAATGTTGTCATTCAAGTAAAACCGGTCAAATGCGGGACTATCTTTGTCTTTACCTTAATACGCTTATTCGACATTAACGAATTGATTCAATCAAAAATCTTTAGTAAGCAAACTTAGTGCAATCGCATTCCTCTTGCAATCATTGTTGATGTTATTTGCGTGCATGGCGTCATCGATGTTGTTTTTTATGATACAGTTTTTCTTGTTGTTTTTGGTGTTTACGTCCTAAATAAAAGTAAATCAAAAAATTCATTGATTCAGTAAAGAAAAGTTACTAAAAATGAAATTAATTTTTAGACAAACTTTTGCTTGAAAATTTTTTTGTGATAAACTTGTCTGTGACTGGACACGATCACGTTTGGCCTGCTGATTTTGAAAAAGAATTGATAAATTCAAACTTTAAGCAGGCACTCGTAAAGTGTTTTATGCAATATTGAGACACTGACGAAATAGCTCATTTCCTTGGCAATAAGTTGATTAAAATTAATTGCCGGGAATGTCAATTATTTTACAGTCAATAATAACATATGTAGTTGTATCAACTATTGATAAAAATTTATCGTGTTCAGAGTATGAAGAAGCTGACACAAAAATTATTTATCATGTTTGCAATATCCATACTAAAAGGCTAACATTGTAATCAGAAGTTCTGATATTGATGTAGCAGCGATAAAGCTAGGTAATATACATAACATTAAAAATGCTAATTCCCACGTTTGGATACTCACATGCAGTAGAAACAATCAAATATATATAAATTTAACTGACACTTATGATATGAGCACTTGGGTCCATATTTGTGTAGAAGCTTACCAGGGTTTCGCGCTATCACTTGTTGATGTGAAACTATTAAATGATAAGGACTTTGAACAGAATGTATTGGACATAAAATAAAATTCACCTGCAAAGTATATAATGTTGCAAGTATAGTAGACGTAGATTTTGCTTGGCTTCACCTTTTCATCAATTCATATACAGGATCCGATATACATGAAGAGTTCAACCGCAAAAGCGTACGAAACCTCGACACAAGTAATCTACCACCATGCAAAAGTGAACTACTCCAGCAATTCCGCCGAGCAGAGTATATTGGGAGTATATGGTATAATGCGCATTCAAAGTATCCAAGCACTTTAAGGCCACAAAAAAATTGGTGGATATTAGAAGAAAACCAATATAATTTTAACTGGTTTGATGGCGATCAATTGCGCAGTTTTGTCAGCAAGCCACTTCAAAACGAATTAGGTATTTTACATTCACTAAAAATTAATTCCATTATTTCCTCATTACTTATTTTTACAGATGAATCAAATAACGATGAAGATTATTGTGATGATGATATAAATATTCGATTTGAGCAAGAGTTTGATGACGTGAGAAACTGGAACAACGAAGATGAATAGAATTTCTTTATACTAAAACATATATAAGCTTTTATTTTCATTATATAAAAAGCACACTAATTTTGATTAGGGAATGAAAGCACAAACAGCGTTACCACTTTGCGAATATACTGTTTTCAATTCATTTGAATGATTTTGAATGGTGACACTTTTGTGTCATTTTGTATATTTTGAGCAATTACTGAAATTAAAAAAGTCTAAAATAACTTAACAAAAATAAACCGTTGAGTATTTTTCACTGCTGGCAACACTGATCACAAATATTTTATATTATATGGGCAAAAAAGAGATACAGAAAGAGATCTGTGTGCGTAAGTCATTTGACTCAATCTCATACTCATAAATAAGGCCTCCAGCTTCTTTCAGATACGGAACATTTATCGCGTCTGGCGGGGTGTTTACACCTCCCAATCGGTTTGGCAACTTTCAAAACAATCTTGGATGGGTCCAGTAAACAACATATGTAAAAATCAGCTTTGCTAAAATGACGTAGTTTGCCTAATTTTTTTTTGGCCTTTTTAAGGACTTCTGGCGGCACTTTTGCCCCCTCGGACGTATCTGGCAACATTGAATGTGTATTTTTAACTATATTTTATACAATATCTGAAAAAATCAGCTTTGCTAAAATGACGTAGGTTGGGTCCGTTTTTTTTCACATTTAGTACCTCCTAACTCCCAAAGGCCCCCGCTTTCAAAGTAGAGAGTGCCGATGCCTTCTAAACTACATAGAAGGCTACCAGTCCACAAAATTTCAGCTTTGCTTAAATGACGTAGGTCTGGCGGTTCTGGGCTCTTGGACTAATAGGCTTTGGTGAAACGCCTTTATTTCCCTGTAAAAATCACACAAAAAAATTATTTATGAAAAATAGTCTGCTATTCAACAGGGAGCTAAACCATGATTTTGATATTGTATTGGGACTAAAAATTCAGAAAATAATTACTTATAAAAAAATTTTTGATTTATTACTTTTAATTTATATTAAAAAAATATACAACACTTTTCAACAATGTAAATAACAATTTTATTTGTAAGTAATTATGTTATAATTGTTTACTATTACTTATTTAATTTATAATTTTGATGTTTTAGTTGTTAAATAAATAGGCAAATCCCTGGAAAAAGTGAACAAAAAATTCACGAAACGTCGGGAAATATGAAATAAAATTACCTTATTATTGTCATAAAACACGTTAGGCGGGTTTCTGTGCCCCAAATGCGACAATTGTGCTTGTTTACATACCCGCCAAGATCAAAATGAGCTTCATCTGAAAAGATGATTTTTTGGCAAAATCGGCATCTTCTGTAAGTCGACCGCAGGCCCACTTAGCGAAGCGAAAACGCATTGGATGGTCAGTTGGCTTCAACTCCTGAACCAATTGGACTTTATATGGCGTCATACCAAGGTCTTTATGCAAAATTCATCTCTATGGTGTCTCCGAAATGTTCAATTGTTTAGAACGACGGTGAATTGATGTTGATGGCGCTTCACGCACACTTTCTGCCACAGCAGCAATATTCTCGGGTGTACGCACTGTTTTTGGCTTTTCACGCTTTGGTTTATCGATGAGGATGCCAGTTTCTTTCACTTTTTTCACGAGATAACGAACATACAGAGCTGACGGTGCTTCTCTTCTTCCAAAATACGTACGCAATTTTCGCACACATTCTGCAACATTACCATGATTTTCAAAGTAATGTCGCAATATTTCCCAGCGTTGTTCAAGCGTATACACAACCATATTCGTTCAGCGGAAGGATAAAACTAATTATCTGTCAAATCAGACATGAGCTAAGTGTTACCATTCACGAAATAACCACTAGCTAAAAAAACGTTAGATGGCGGACCCTTTAAATAATTAACATTATCTAAATTACTTATATTTTAAAAAACTAAAAAGCACGCTTTAATAGCAAACGGAACTAAGAACTAGAAAATAGTTTTTAGATATGACGAGCTTGTGTTACATCAATGCCAACAATTAATTATAACTAATTGCAATAAAGCAAAACATAGAAGGAACGATGAACATAAAAGAGGATACTAATAATATCAGCGCTGGTTATATTGTTGCAATAAAATAAACAAACTGTGATTTTATTCTTGAAATATTTCAACTTGTTTTTACATATCCTTTTTTTTAAATTTTAATTTTTTAAAAATTTTCTATAATTAATGTGAACCTCATATACAAATATTATTGTAAGTTAAAAAATTATGTAAAATGATAATTTATAATTGCAATAATGTGATGCTTTTTTAGAATTTAAATAGACGAAAAACCCCTGAAGAAGTCAACATATAACACTAGTTCACAAAAAAATGCACCTAAAAAATTAGAGGTTTTTTAAGTTAAATTAGGGCTGCTGAACACGAATATGGCATTCATTTATTTTTCTTAAGAACCGTTTTCGAGATATTCCCGAAAAAGTAGTTTTTGCAGTTAGTAAAGATATTTCCAAAAATCTTGAGTACTGTTTACTTGAATTTAGCAAATTTGGCATGGTTGCATAGATATGTTTTCCCTCTTTCAGTTCATATTTATACTGTGTTGATCAGATAACAATTCACTTTATGTTTAAAAAAATATATTTTTTGCGTTTTTTCAAAATTCACAATTTTGAAATGCTCCATTAAAGCAAACAAAAAATTTTAAAATTTTCTTTTAATCCATATCTTAAATGAAATTTTGTTCCCAACGTGCAAAAAGTAAAAATTTTAACATCGGCAAAAATTTAGAAAGTTACAATAGATTTAGTGAAAACATCCGACTTTGAATTTTAATAAAGAAAATTTTTTTTGTATGGAGTATGATTATAAGAAAAATACCAGTGGGGCAGAATTAAATATAGCAACTACTTTTAACTCTTTATTTCGATCAGTATAAAATTTTACATGGAGATATCAGAGGAGTGTTCTTATTTAATTTAGGAAGACGAGCTTCCCATATTTCTCAGGTTCAGAGGTATGAAGTGCAAAGCAGTGCACTTCGGTCATGTAAAATTTTCCAACGCTTGACATTTCTCTGTTTCTCACTACATTTCAAACATTTTTTGTGTCCTATAGACCTTGTAAAGTTCTAAAAAAGTCTTTGGTCAAACAAATATCTTGTATAGTTAGTGAGGTATACTCATTTTAATATTAAAATTTCTCAATTTTTCAAATCCTTGGTACAGTATTTTTTAAGATATCGGATCCAAATAACAACCGATTGTCACAATTGTTTCTTTGTTAGTTACATACCGAAATTCCAAATAGCTAAAAGTTTAGTTGACGGAAGTATTCTTTCAGAGTTGGAAAATATACAATCTTTAATTTGAAAATTGAAAACTTTTGAAGTTATGACAATTTTTGCCCAAAAAAGCACCATATTTGTTTTCTCTATAATTTTTTTTCTCAATATTCAAGTAATTATTATATACATGTCTAAAAGGAATATTCACAGACATGATTTTAGAAAAACAACTTAATCGAATTTAAAATTTTTCCTGGGCCTGCACCCTTTTGAAAACGAGATATTTTTTAGATTTATTGGAACTTTCTTAGGAATTCTAATGATTGTCAGAAACAAATCATAGTTTTCACATACATTCCTATATAACTGCAAAATTTCATTGGAAAATATCAATAATGAACGATTTTATGGCATTAAGAAAAAATTTAATATGCACAAAACACCACATAGCGCCATTTTTCACTTGTTTTGCCGTAAGTCTTTCATAAAAGTTTAAATTATAAAAATCTGAATACAGTGTTGAAAACTACACATAATTTTGGTAACTTTGATATGCGATATATCGACCTTTCTTTTTCAAACGAGTAAAAGTAATGGAATGGAAGCAAAAACTCGTACTGACATGAGGACCAACGAATGAAAATTAAAATTTTGATGTGTTCACTAAATATGTTGTAACTTTCTCATATTTTGTCCGATGGAACTAATTTTACGCTTGCTATATTTGGAACAAAATTTTCTTTAAGATGTGGGTCTAAAATAAATTTAAAAAAATTTATTTTGCCTTACTGGAGCATCTTAAGATCGTAAATTTAAAAAAACGTGGAAAAAATATCTATGCAACAATGCCAATTTTGATGAATTCAACTAAACAGTACTCAAGATTTTTGGAAATAGCTTTATAAACTGCAAAAAACACGTTTTTCGCGAATATCTCGAAACCTGTTCATAAGAAAAATAAATCAATGTCATATTCGTGTTCAGTGACCCCAAATTACCTTAGAAAACATTTCATTTTTGAGGTGATCGCAAAAAGTTGAAAATTTGTGAACCAGTGTAATTGACGAAACGTTTGTACAAAATGTAATAAATTGTTTTATTAACATTAAATATTTTAGGCCGGATTAGCTTAAAAAATCTTTATACACATAACTAATTAATTTATACTAAGATTAAAATAAAATTTAAGTTATGTAGTAACAAAATAATTCATTTTGTAACAATACATTTACGTTACAATACATTTTTTTCTGATTGTGTTAGTTTTTTAATGAAAATTTATTTTCCCTGCCGTCTTTCCCCTGCTTGATCAAATAGCAGGTTAGAGACTTTTGCGTCCACGGTAGATAAGGAAGTGAGATATTACTGTTTTCTTAGTACTTCACGGAGATAGTTTTACGTTAATCCAACACATAAACTTTATGCGTTACACGTGTTTTAACGCTTTAAAAATGTTTTTTTTAAGAGGAGTATCACAATCAGGTAACTAATGCCTACCAGGTAATTAATTAATGTGTTACCTTTGTTGGGAAAGTGATTGAGCAGAGAGAACAGGTAGAGAGAACCCTGCTATTGCGCGTTTTTTGTAGAGCAGTGTTGCAATCCCCTCTGGTGTCAAGTAGAGGCATTGACTGGTTTAAGCTGTGTAGCCATTTTATTAGTTCTTTTACTTCGCCGACGGTTCTGCTAAAATACTGACGAAGGAGGGTGCTGTGAAGTGCATTAGGATATGTTAGTTTTAATCGCTGCCGGTACTGCCAAGGTGATCAGTGCTATGCCTTCATCACTTTAAGAGTCCAACAACAACCAACACAATAGCACACCAAAGCACATGAGAAAAATTCATGATGTTGTTGGCTTGCCTGAAACTAGTCTTGAGCTCGAGACCTCAGGGTTTGTAGTCAAACGCGCTAACCACTCAGCCAACAGCAGAGTATCTCCCCTGTATAGAGTATCTCCCTGTATAGAGTATCTCCCCTGGTTACTTAAAGTACTCGTAAAAGAAGATTAATTGACTGACCATTCTTAGACATGCATATAAAATACCTGATTACATACTACTGTCTGGGAAAAAATTATTTTAAATATTTTTATCACGCCGCCCTTCCAAATATCAGATAACCTCTTAACGTAGAGTGACCCATTCATGTAAATTCGCTTATGTTATATATACATAAATGAGTACATTAACATTGCAAACCAACACCATATTCAGTATGTATTTGCAAACTTTGCCGAGCCAAAAACCAAATTTAAAATTTTTTTCCAATGAGTTTATGTTCTGCCCGTAACAGAGTTCAACGACTACATAGTTAGTTATGCCTGTTTTACACTATCTCTCAAGCCATTCGACTTCTGTCGAAAATGCAACCCTTATTTAATTAGTTTATGGAAAGTTTTAAAAAACAATAACAACACAGTATATCAGGGTTGCATTTCGTGCAAAAGTCGAACAGCTTGTATAATAGTCTAATAACAGCTTTAGTTGCATAAACTTTTAATATCACAGTATAATTCGTAATAGTAAAATTTGCGATATACTCCAAAATTTTAATTTTTCATCATCTATAAGTAAAATACCTGCAAAATATTTTTTATTTAGTCCAGTAGTCCTATAGTCCATTTTCGCTTATACGCCACCAAGATGTGGTTTGAAATATCTTAAATATATGCAAGTTATCGAAGATATAACCCAAAATGCAAAACTCAAAAACAATATATTTTTTAATCATAATAAGTCGGAAGTTATTATTATTCGGCTTAAGTTCAATAATTGAATTAATGTAAATTCAAATTATTTTTAAGAGTGGAATATTAGAATATCACATCAGACTAGCAGAATTAGTACGTATTGCTTGTACGTAAGTTCCTCCTACGATAAATCAAGCTATTGTTGTAGCTATTGTTAATTTATTTTAAGCGGAGCTTACGTAGAAGCAAAACCCAAAAAAAAATAAGAGTTGGAAAAATTGGAATAAAGAATCAGAAGGTGAGATTTCGGGTAACCATATTGATAAAAGGAATAAAATAACTCATATTCTATTTCCTCACAAAATTTGGTTAAATAGCTGATGTTTCATTAATACAAGTATCCACGATCAAACGTGGTAAAAACGAACAAAGGACGCTAATGATGACAGCGTAGCGGCTATCGAAATTAGTAGTACTAATCGGTTCTGCTAGTCTGATTAGATATTCTAAAATTCCACTCTTTTTTTCTTCTTTAATTAAAGTTAAATTCAATACAATTCACTGGATTTATGTATACATACATATAAAACTAAATTTATACAATTAGGACCCACGAAGCCATTTCTTGGCTTATCTGTAGGTGCGAAAGTGTTATATAATTATAATTATATGAACTGCTTATGATATGATATCCTTTCACTATTCAATTTAAGCTTAAGTAAAATTTTTTAATTTCTTTAATTTTTCTATAATTATTTACAGTATTTAATATATGAGTAGGCACTCGATTAAGAATATTAGGCAGCGTCACTTGAAGTGTCGGTTTGCCATAATTGTTTTTGAATTTGAGTGACTTATAACGATCTTGTGAGCGCAGTCTTGTATTGCGCTGATGATCAATTCTCTCTAAATATTTATTCTCTTGATGAAAGTTGGAAATAAGGGAAATCTGGTAGATGCTGTCAATGTCGAGTATGTTGAGTTCTTTTGCAATGTTATTATATCGTAGTTTTTTCTTTTTGTTGTAATTGTTAGGACTTCTTGGGTTTGTATCTAAAGTGACGAGGTTTTATGTGCATAATCTTGATTTTGCTTGCGTTGATTTTTAGTCTATTATCATGGCACCATTTAGTAGCGATGTCCAGTTCATATTGCATTATTTTGGTTGTTGTATATAAGTTTTGGTTACAAATTTTATTCTCAATTTTTACTCGAAATGTTCTACAATGTAGATAGTTTCTAAACAGATTTAAACAGTTACCACGTATTCCAATTCTTTTTATAGTGTCAAGAAGATTGCTATGATTTAAAGTGTCAAACGATTTACTAAAATCAATAAATAGTACTAAACAATGTTGGTTTTCACTTAAACAGGAGTTTATGCGACTTGCAAAATCTCATAGTAGTTTATTTACGCTTTTGTTTTTTTTTGGAAACCATACTGACTTTTATTAATTATTTTGTAACGGTCTAGTAAGCCTTCTAACAACAACTTCTTCTAGGATTGAATCCAAATTGATTATTAGGCTAAGGTTCGTAACGTTATATTCAGAAAGAATTGGGCATGATTAATATTCCATGGAACAAAGGAAAAATTAACATCAACTTAATTTTTCAACGTACATAGCAGAACAGAGTACCGCCACTTTCGGAAGCCGCTACATTTCCGTCGTCAGTCCTCACGTATATTTGCTTATCACCACTTGTCAGGTGGCTCTGTTAAATGCGATTTTAATTCTCATATATACAACTTTTTCGTGAAAATTTAATACAAGAATTAAATCACTCTCAAGCTGATATTAAAGTGCACTTTCCCAGCGTTGACATCGGTTTATTTTTCTACATTCCCATTTTTCTGATTTTTGTTCTACTCAAGACAAACTTTTTTGGTTTGATTTTATACTTAAGTATATATGAACATGTAAACATGTGAAAAGCTCAAGCCAGTAGCGAATTGTTTATTAATATGATTATTTCGAACGTATTTGCTTTGTGAATCCAAATTGATTATTAGGCTAAGGTTCGTAACCCTACGTCTCCACGAGCCATCGACTTGAACATGACATGAACATGACGCCGGCAGAGCAACTGCAAAAAATTCATCAATTTCTTTGTTGTGGTAAATACGTGCGATGTCCATGTTCGGCCTTATCAATGTATTTGGTGGTAGTGCAATAGAAATGGAATATTTAACAATTTCTTTCTGTCTCTTTTCTTTCTATTAAAAATGGTTGTTGACAGCGAATCTCATGGCGAACATTGATGCTCAGCCATATGTTCGGGCATCGATGTCAGAGCATGGACGAAACATGGATATGAGCGGTCTATATTAGCCATATGCGATGTCCGACATGATGTTCATACCAACTTCTGGGCTAATGTAGACCCCCAGTAACGTTATATTCAGAAAGAATTGGGCATGATTAATATTCCAAGAAACAAAGGATTTTTTCGACAACAGGTAAAATCGATATTGGTCTATAATTGTTAAAATCGTCTTTTGTGCTATTTTTGTATATTGGGCGTACAATAGAGGTTTTTAGTTTTTCGGGTATAATTACTTCATCTGTAACTAAGTTTACTAGCTTAGCTATAATAGGTGCTAATATATTTGTATTGTATTTGATGTCACATGGTCTGATACCATCTATACCAGCACTTTTGTTTGTATTTATTATTCTTAGAATCCCACCGGGAAATAGAAGGAGTACGGATGCCTTCTAGAAGGCCTTTGAACTCCTTTTGGATAAACAAGGCCTGCTCGCTCCATTCCAGTTTGCCAGTTCTAGAAGGCCTGACAAAAGACCTTCTAAAAAGGTAATTTTGAAGGGTTTCTAGGAAGGTCTGTTCAAAATCAATTTTTTTTAATCTCGGTATTTTTGTATTTCATAGCGGCTTCTTTAATTTTGATTAATGAATGTTATTTTTTATATCGAATTATTTCCTTTCATCTAAAGTAATTTTTATACGAATGTATTTCTTAAGATTGTTTTGGATGTGAATAGCTTGCCCAATGTAAGTATAAGTTAATCAACTCCATTATAAACGGCATAATACAGCACATATGATGCCTCTTGAATGTGAATTTCAGCTTTCTATAAAAATTACTTGCGAAAAAAGAATATGAGAATGTTATTTATAAAAAACATTGTTAATGAATAAAACCAGCGTTGTCAACTCGATGCTTTTAGCACTGTTTTTAGTGCTTTTTTCACTTTTCAATGCGAAAACATTTAGAGATACTGCTCGGTGCTTTTTTAATCCATTTTAGAGCTTTTTTAGTGGCACTAAACACAAAATTCCGAAATAACTTTGTTTATCTAAAAAATTTTTTTTAAGGGTAAACGTTTTTGTTAATGTAACTATTTCCTGAGCATACTTTTTTGCGGTCTTGCAGAAGAATAAAAATAGCAAAATTTATATGAATTACATTCGAGAAAAAAATCTGTGGTTTGTCTTTTTTATTTTAAAAGCGTAAAGGTCATACCGAAAAGTATTTTTGTACGTATTTCGTTTGATTGACACTTAAGAGTAATTTAAAAAATGTTTGACACAAAAACAAGAGTTTATATATTTACCCTCTTCGATTTCAACAAAATTCGACATAGGTGTGTATATTCCAGGTGGCATGCAATAATATTCATGGAAATAACGTCCACCGGACAGCTTGAAAACTATGCACAATACACCCTAGCTAAATGCATTCTGTTAAAAAAAATTAAGAAAGACAAAATATTATATTTCAGGATGCATAATGAAAAAGAATACATTGGCAATTTAGATGCACTTGTAGCAGGAAGCTATGCCCTTTTTAATCAATACTTGTTAAGAGGAAACTAAAACCTTTCGAATGACACCAACATTATCTGATAACGCTCTAAAGATATTTAATTTTAAATGTGCCGAAATTTTCTCAAAAATAGCCAAGATGCCCAATAGAGCGGGTCAATTTGTATGAAGGGAAAAACCGAAAAAATCGTATAACAAAAACGCAATCTACGGACGATTCTGAAAAATTTTCTTCAAGAAACCATGGGTCGGAAATGAGTTCCTAGCCCACGCAAATCAATATTTAGCTTTATATATAGTTGAAAACAAAGAAATACAAACAAATCGGTTTATTTTCCCCTTCCGAGTTTTATAAAATTTTGTTCGGATGATGCCTCTGGTGTAACTAGTATTAGCGCGAAATCTTGGCTCAATATACTTCTGGTTCGCGAAATATAGCGGCTTGAAAATTTAAAAATTCAACAAAAATGTATTAAGCCGACATTTCAAAATTACTTTTTACTTCATATCATAAATATTCTACTGCGGTTTTATATTAAAGGGCACAAAATGGACTTTAAAATGACATTTGTTTGTTACGATTTTATTTTTCAATCTTCAGAGGTACATTTTTACTGATCTTCTGTCTACATAATTTGAGGTGTGAAGACTGCAAAATAATAGCATAACATATCAAAAGTCCACTTTGTTTCCTTTAATATGAACCTCAATGGAATATCTAGGGTAAGTAAGTAAGGGTATGTAAGTTTTTGGACTAGTACATTTTTGTTCAATTTTCCTTTTTCACTAATACTAGGTATAGCAGAGGCATCATTTATACTAAAGTTTATAAAAATCGGCAATGGCAAGATGTTAAATTTTCGAGAAAAAAGCACAGTAAAATTTTAGATCTGAAGATTGAGAAATAAAATCATAACATATGCCATTTTAAAGTGCATTTTGTGGCCTTTAATATGACACCACTATGCAACATCTAGCGTAAATATGTACATAACTTTGTAAAATCGGTTTAGTACACAGAGAAAACAAATTATTTGGAAAACAGTTGCAACTATTGAAATTCATCTAGCTTTGTCAATTTTATATTACAAGTACTGAACTTTCATCAATTCAATAAAATGTCTATTCTTATATCTGAAATAATATACCTCAGCTCTATTTTCAGTTACAATATCCAATCATTATTATAAAAATTCGGTTGTAGTTTCCAAAATACCCATTTTGGTCTTCCAATCGATTTAACATAATCAATAAACTATTAGAAGTACTTGACACATAAAAATAATTAATAATAATTGAGTTATGAATTTTTAGTCGAACTGTATGGTTTTTATGCAAAGTTATTAAATTAGTTTGGCTTAAGTTCATTTTTAATTTAATCTTTCGATCAAATTATTATTTTTTATTTAAGAAAGAAATTCTAAAGCATGTACATATAGAACATTCAAAGAAAAATTTGGCTGTACGGAAGGTTGAACTGACAGCTGTTTCGTGACCACCAAGTCTACTCATCAGAGTCCTTTACCCACACTACCACTGACAGTGGCAACAACACTGTACCGAAAATCCTACTAATATTAATAAGCTCAATTAACACACTGTCGCCATCTTGTGGCTAGTCGCACCTTATTGAACTTTGTCTAAATGTTCGGAACTTCACTAACTGTCTTTTCTTAGCATGTTCAACTATTTTAAGCTTTTTCGATTTCAGTCTTACCAGCGTGGAATATCGTCGATAATCTCAATGCTGGGATTTTATTGAAGTGAAGTGAAGTTCCGAACATTTAGACAAAGTTCAATAAGGTGCGACTCGCCACAATATGGCGACAGTGTGTTAATTGAGCTTACTAATATTAGTAGGATTTTCGCTACAGTGTTGTTGCCACTGTCAGTGGTAGGTAGTGTGGGTAAAGGACTCTGATGAGTAGACTTGGTGGTCACGAAACAGCTGTCAGTTCAACCTTCCGTACAGCCAAATTTTTCTTTGAATGTTCAATATTTACATGCTTTAGAATTTCTTTCTTAAATAAAAAAAAATAATAATAATTTGATCGAAAGATTAAATTAAAAATGAACTTAAGCCAAACTAATTTAATAACTTTGCATAAAAACCATACAGTTCGACTAAAAATTCATAACTCAATTATTAAAACTAAAGGCACTTAGCTAAACAGGAATGTGTACTGTTCCAAAAAAAATTGGGCAAAATAAACATTCAATAAAATCCCAGCATTGAGATTATCGACGATATTCCACGCTGATAAGACTGAAATGGAAAAAGCTTAAAATAGTTGAACATGTTAAGAAAAGACAGTTAGTGAAGTTCCGAACATTTAGACAAAGTTCAATAAGGTGCGACTCGCCACAAGATGGCGACAGTGTGTTAATTGAGCTTGCTAATATTAGTAGGATTTTCGCTACAGTGTTGTTGCCTCTGTCAGTGGTAGTGTGGGTAAAGGACTCTGATGAGTAGACTTGGTGGTCACGAAACAGCTGTCAGTTCAACCTTCCGTACAGCCAAATTTTTCTTTGAATGTTCAATATTTACATGCTTTAGAATTTCTTTCTTAAATAAAAAATAATAATAATTTGATCGAAAGATTAAATTAAAAATGGACTTAAGCCAAACTAATTTAATAACTTTGCAATAATTAATAATAAAAATTTTATAAATTACATCAATAAAAATTAACTGAAACTGCATACATATGTACATAGTTTTGCAGATAAATTTTAGCCCTACGAATTGTGGAAAGGTAAGTTTTTATTCTTAGTTAATGACGTTTTTTTACATGGTGATTTTTTGGTGTTTCCGCAGAATCCTGGTAAAAGGATTTTCTGCAATCTTTTTCTAAAATACTTTTTAATTATTCAGGCGTGATCTGGTTGCCTCGTCTAAAGAAATCATAACGAAGTTCGAGGAACCTAAGTAACATTTATTCGTGAAGTGGAATATTTATTATCATATCATTATTCTTCTTGACTTGAATGTTTCAATGACATCCTGCTAATTTTCATGGTGTATAGTATTTTTTTTGGAAATATTTGCATTTTGCACTAAGAAATGACCAGGGTAAGTTCCTTAAAATTGTCTGTTCATAGAAGAGTGGTTTCTTTTGATGTATGTACATTTTTCAATATATTTACAGTCAATAACACAAGCTACATTAAATTTATGGAATTTCTGAACAATAGTACTCTTAAAGCTTATGAAGACGCGGGGATTTTCGACAATTTCATTAATGAAAGTATGTAGTATTAATAATGTTTTTTTTATATATTTATGTGCAATATATTTATGTCATCTTGTGTTTTATGTACTTGGTTTCTGACTACAATAAATTAAACAATTTAAGCATTTTGAAATCAATTCTCAATAGATTTTTTGTATATTACTGAGTCTCTCTGTGATATTCAGTTCCTCATATCGAATTCATTTAGTACTTATAATCGAATTGTAGGATAGTACACAGAACCGACAACATTCTATTGGCAGCAATTTCGGCTGTCACAATGAATCTGTTTTCTCTGTGTATATATATATTTTTTTAATATTTGAAATTACTCAATATAAGAATTTATTTAAATAAAATGAAAAATAAATGTCAGTACTTTTTTCAAATACTACTCGTCATTTTAATTGTTTCAGTGCTTTTTGAAATTGAAAAGTTGACAACGCTGAACAAAACGAATTTCTTTTACTTTAGCAAAAAAAAAACATGCTACTCCTTCTCTTCTAGCTTCTCAGAGAAGCGAATGTGGAATGTGTATCTTATCTTTTATGCGGAAGAGCCGAGTCCTTCTTTAAAGCATTCTTTAGCAGTTAGATAAGAAAGCTAATTGAATTAAAAAAGTGTCTAAGCAGGCCTTTAATAAGAGCTGAATTAAGAAGGCCTTCTGAGTTTTCCCGCTGGGTAGCTATAGGCTGTGTTTTAATACACACACACCACTAAGCCCTAGCAATACGAAATGCACAAACAACTTTGTTAGCTATAGGCAAAAGCAACTTATAGTAGGGGAGCGCAAGGTGCTAAATGTGGATTTACTCGAGCGTCGTCGGGACCTTACGGAATGTGAAGATTAGATGCCAAAAAGAAAAAAAGGTTATGTGATGTATGTCCTTTCAGTGGTGGGACCGTGTACGGGCTTTCAAAAATGTAAAAAACCAGTCACATTGAAATACTAGAGCGCGTCAGATTTTCGGAGTGTATGCAACCCACGTGTTTCTGATAACGGAGAAATATTAATCTGACGGTTTGCATGGTGGGTGTGGCCGTACGAAGGGGTAGAAAATGCAGAAAAATGGATTTACTCGAACGCGTCAGATGTTCAGAAGGGAGCTCCCAATCGAAAATCTAACGATTTGGACGCGACCAAAACTCATGGCCGCCGCTTCAAAATGCAAAAAAATCTTAACTGTGAAATACTCGAGCGCGTCAGATATAATAAGCAGCCGCTTCGGCTTGATATTCTTGTCATGTTGGACCCATTATCTGACGATTAAGTGGAGGAGTTTCCTTAATCTGACGAAAATTTGTGCTGTTTTGGAACCCATACAATCAACTGAAACCACTGAAAAAATTAGCGCTTTTCATACAAATTATTCGCTCAAGTTGATTGCTTGGGTTCTATAAACAGGACTAGAGTTGCGAGCCGATGTATTTTTTATCGGCGCAGCAAACGTTTCGTTTTGTTTATTTTCCTCAGAGTTCAGAAAAGTACACACACGGTGTACAAATCACGTACATATATGTAAACAAACACAGCTCAAAGCAACCAATACATATTTTTATTTTCATAACAATTATGTGTGTCCCTAAATTTTGTACGTCACCGAACACAAACACGAATGTATTTTGTTTAAAAATTTGGTTTCGTACACGAGCATTTGAACCAAACATTTCCGAGTGTAACAATACTTTTAGTTTGTGTACTGTACGGTGTCACGAATGGCAACGCCGTTCATATAGGAATAAATTACACAATATTATGTCTGTTCGCTTACGTACAACAATTTACTATTTTTACTACAGCTGGAAGTTTGCACTACAAAAAGTTAGCAAATTTTTCCAATTGTAATAAAAGTAGTGGGAATTTCGAGTAAACGAACACAGCTATTTATTTCCGGCATTTCTACGTATAGAGTTTGGCTGATGAGAAAGCAGAGTTGTATTTTGTAAGGTTGGCAGGGCAGTACCCCATACGATAGAATGCAACTCTCACAGAGAAGGCCAGTGTGCAGTAATGAAGTTGGATGCAGTTTTTAAGTAGTTCCGCCATAATTTTTTAGGAATTTTCAGCCTTCCGGTATTTTTTTCCCTTCTTCTTGTCGAGTTCGAGGCAGCGTGGAGTGACTTCGTTAGAGCAACAAGTGTTAATCTAATTTTGCAAATCATCGGAATGTAACCGAGCACTACAGTTGTGTAAGTAAATATAATATTTAGTTATGAGGGTTTGAATGGAAGTAAGGAAAATTATTTTATGTTATACTAGGTAATTTTTCAGAAAACAGGGGACAAAAGCGAGGGCTGATACAACACCGTTTCGAAGGTAGCACTCCCGAATAGGATATAAACATCCGCAAGCCCATCGCCTCCTTTTGTCTGTGTAATTATTCTAAGCAACACCCTTAAAAAGTCACCCACGGATACATAAAAATTCCCCTGACCATTTGGCTTAAGTCACCACATGCCGACAATCCCATAGCCGCCTGTGCAGCCATTATAAAACGTGCGATAATCCCTACCAACATCAAAAAAGGGCGCTGCACATTTTTGCTTAGCAGTAATCTGCTAATAAAACTTAATTGCACAGAAAGTTTGCGGCCGCAATTATTATATGCACATGTGGGGAAACAAAAACTACATAAAAACAACCAAAAACTGCTACGTCAAAAACGGCCTGGTTTAAAGGTTGACGCCGGGTAAACACCCACTGTTTTTAATATAGCGCGCAGATAGAATTTTAGCCACCACGCTGGTCGTCTTTATAGGGTTAAAATAACAGTCTAGCAAACTGTCCCTGCTGTCACAAAAATAAGCACAGCGATAGCTTTTCTGTGAGCCAACTAAGGCACTAGTGCAATAGTGAAAACAACACCGATAGCCGTCCGCCTGTACAGACGCGCAACACACTGACACTGATCCCAGAGCTATAAGGCACATTGGCTACATTTAGGACGCGCAGCAGACCATTGGCTAAGCAATAGCAAGCCGCCTGATGTGCTCTGCGCATCGTACGGCCATGATTTAAGGAACCACAGCCGTAGCACGCTGACACCCGATTGCCGGTATATTTTGCTACCTGGCCATAGCACTATCCCTTGGTCAAGGAACCAATACAAAAAGGTACAGTATGAGAATGTTTGCAGCGTATATTTCTTCGCCAATATAAAAACAACACCAGCCAAAGTCTCAAAAGATAGCAAATCGACACCAAATCCATCACCGATAGAAGCTCCTCACCCAGATCAACCGTCGAAGCAACAAGATAAGCCAACATCATTGAAATGGCTGGACGTGGATAACAACAGACATTTCTGAGCAAGATTTTGCGTCTATAAGCAAAAGTCCTCAATTGAAAATCTAGCTGTCAGATTGAAGAGATAAAAAAGGTTATCATACGGATTGTTAGATAACTACTAAAAATAATTTAAATAGTGTTTTAGAAATTAACAAGTTAGAAACCCGGTTGGTGAACAAAACAAAAATAGATAGAACAGAAGTCAAGAGAAAGAATTGTAATAATAAAGCCTGATTGAAAAAGGTGATCATCGGGGACTTAAATGAAGCATTCATAAGAATTTAGGTTCAAACGAAATTTCTTAATTCATTGTCATTTCTCCAACCCCAACCTGAGTTAATGGGGGAGTACATTTTTGAACTTCTTGTCACACTGTCGTGATTAAACTGTAAGGGAGCTCCTTCGTTATATACTAAGTAGATATTAGTGATTAAATAATTTAGATGAACATATTTATCGAATATATACAACATTTAAAATTCAAGTTTATCATCTATTGGGGCTATAAAGACAAATCCAATAATAAGTAAAGGTGTAAAACTGAAAAACTCGAAACAGAAAGTTTGCAATAGAGAAGCTAAACTTTAGTTTTGAATTTGTATAACGTTAATAGAAAATTTACAAACTTAAAATTTGAATTTATGTTATATACCTTCGTGTAACTATAAGGACAAGGTTTGTTGTTTATAATGTCCGGACTATAGGATTTTATATGTTTACATTTAAAGAAAATATTTATAGACATTAACTATAAGCAATATTGTGAATTAATACATGAATTCAAGAAGTTTAAATCTGGTATTTTGGAATTAATCATGTGCGAATAATAGGTATATAAGTTTCGAAGGTAGGTATTGGTTTGGTGATTCTGATTAGGGGTACCTGGTAAATTTAGCTGCAGGTACCATGGTTTGGGGAGGGAGCGAAAGTGACCGCTACATCTTGGTTCACTAAGGATAAAAACGGCAGAAGTAAAGCATTTTCTTTCACCCTGGCACAAATTAAGTTCATGTCACCTTGATCCTTTTTGTCGATGCAACGAACCATCCCTAGCCGCGAGTCATAGCCGTGCTTTAAATAATCAAGATGCCAGTGTGGCATGCGACATAGAGGAGGCAAAAATGCGAGTAGTTTGCAGCTACTTTTGTTAGGTAAGCATAAATCGTGACAGAATTTGGCGCCCAACGTTGCGGCCCGTTAGACTAGTAATGTACATATTAGTTTTCGCAGGCCCAGGAACTTATGTATTTAAGAACAATATTGTCATTATTTAGTAGTATGGGAGATAGTGTAATCGCGTGTCACAGATCATATAGTCGTTGACTGTTCGCCTCGATTATAGAAGGGTGCTGTGGTTTGAAGTTTGGTAAGTCTCACCGGTTTTTGGTAAACAAAGTGATAGCGACCAAATTGTCAACCCAGTGATAGAAAAGATGTTCGGTAAGTTCATACGGGTATAGTTTTGTACGCGTGTTCGCGACCAGCGTCGAGTGGGGGTAATAAATGAAGGCAATATTGTTTTAAAGTAAATTTTATTCGTCGGCTAACAGAAACTGAAATATGTTGTTTTAATCCTTATAAATTATTATCAGCAATCAATACCAAACCTAATCGAAATTTATACATATTTTGAGAGTTTCACAAATTCAGTTAGTTTGGAGATTTTGTTTTGACTAATTTCGTTTGAGTTATTTTTTCTAATTTTAACAAACATTCACCTTGTTTATACTTCTGTAATAGGTTTTGAAATAATTTCGAAGTGAAGTAACACGTTCAAATTACTAGTGTTTAGACCAAGGTAGATCAATAAGGTATAGTCATCGGCGAATTGATACTACAAAGCAACTTTTTTGTTCAAGCAATGGTCAAAACAAATTAACAAATTTGCGTTTAAATTTTTTTAATTTATTGAAATAATAAATTTATAAAGAAAGTTTGGCAGTTGCTTGAACGGTCGCTGCGCTGATAACGCCACCCGTTATCAATTCACCTTGGATTAGACTTAACAACGAAAGCGTATCTACTGAATGCAATATTCGGATCGGATTGAAGCGACTTTTGAGGCAACCAATAACATTAAATTAATTTTAAATATTTTTTTATACAAAATTATTTTTATAGTCATTGCAAATTTGCAAGCAAATCACTAACTGGGTGGTCATTTTCGACAACACCGGCTATGAAATTAAGTAATGAGTTTAGGTAGACTCCGTTTATACTTAGACTTATACGGTTCTTAATTATTTATCCGCATTGAAATTATGAGTTGACATAACACACTGAAAACGTTCGATACGATTCAAAAGTGTGTTTATACTTAGGTTTCTTGTGAACACGGTATTGAAAGACGATTTCAAATTAAGTATAAACGGGGTAATTGATATTGTTTTATCCTCATTAATTAGGGCGCTTATTAATCGCGCGTGTCAGTTGAACCTTCGTTGTTGTTCAAAGGGGGGATGATGACTAGATCGCAAGCCAGAGTCGGGGAAAATGCCCCGATTGCTAAAACTTCAGGTGCTTCAGCTGCTACCACTAATATAGTAACAACTGCTAGTAACAACGCGGCAGGGATCACTTCGGTAACGAACGCAGGAGCTACGACGCTGTCTACTGGAGCTATACCTAGGGACAGGGAGCTGATAAACGCTGACCAAGCAGGAATTGAAGAAGACACGATGTTGAGTTCGCCAAGTGATCAGAGTACAATAGTTTCTCCATCGTTTAGTAGCTTAACGGCGAGAGGGATTCGTGAAGAGTTGCGGGGAGGCAATCAAGAAGCCGATGTAGATCATCGGGAGAGGGCTGCAGTGGGCTTAATGCAAGCGGAGATTATGAGAGTAGTAGAAGAGAGAATGTCTGAAATTGTCCCAAGGTTAGTGCAGCAAAGCTTAGGTTCGTTTTGGAGCACACATGCATGAGATATCGGAATCCAGAGGTTGAATTGCCACCCAGACCACTGTCCCACACAAAGGCTCGAAATAGAAACAGACCACCAACCAACAGTAATCACCAGTCATATCAGGCCCGCAATAGAAGTCAACAAGAACGAAACTGTCGGTCACCCGTTAAAAAATCTGGCGACAATTGCTAATCGGAACCCAAGTCAGCCGAATCGATTTGCTCCAACTGCAGGGAACTTTCCACCTCCATTAGACCGTCCTCCGCCTATGCCTTTAGTGTCACAACAGTTAAGTGGTTACCAGTCGGAATTGTCAAGACGCTTAGACAAGTGGGGAGTAAAATATGACGGAACCAATAAAACTTCGATAGTAGAAGACTTCATCTTTAGAGTGGAGACTCTTCAAAGAGACTTTGGTTGTTCCTAAGAAGAAGTTTTGAGATCATTCCATCAGCTTTTATGCGGACCAGCACTCGATTGGTTCTGGAACCTCAGAAGGCTATATAATATTAACAGATGGGAAGATTTAAAAGAGGAATTACTTAGTCAGTTTCACCGATTTGAAAGTGATTTTGAAATACAGAGAAAAATTTTAGATAGACGCCAGATGAACAATGAATCGTTTGACGATTTTTGTAATGCCGTGTTAAGTCTGAGGAATCAGCAACAAACTCCGATTAGGGAACAGGATCTGGTCGAAATTCTGAAAACCAATCTTAAACCTGCGATGTCTCAACTTCTTTTCTCAGCACACGTTTTTGGTTTAGATAATTTTAGACGAGAGGGTCGAAGAGCAGAAAATCTTTTGCTTTCACAACGCCTGTTTAGTAATAGGTATCCAGTCCGTCAAGTACACGAGTTTGAGTATGAAGAAGAACTAGGGAAAGCAGCTGAGGTGGATGAGCTCGCGCCCGAGCGTAAGCTGATTTGCTGGAACTGTAAAGTAGAAGGGCACACATTTATGGACTGCGCGGAAGAGCAGCGCAGGTTATTCTGTTACCGCTGTGGCATGGATGGAGTTTTCACCCCTCGCTGTACGACGTGTCAGGGAAACCGAAGGGTAAACGTACCTCGGACTGGGGAGGCTCGATCCAAAATAGGAATGACCCAGTCACCACTCAACAAGAAATAGTAACAGCTCAAAGTTTAAAAGCACCAGTTACCCCGACGAAGATAACAGACCAGGATATTAAGAAAGCAAATGATATTACAATTTTAACTAAAGATAACACCAAGGACGAGAAGGAAACACCGTCCATTCCAGAAACTGAGGATAGACAACTGAAGCCACTACACGTCAGGATAAAAGAATACCAAGAAGCCCAAGATAGGATCTTGGGTCCATCTAAGAAGATTTTAAGGGCACGAGGAAGATATGATGATCGGCGATAAATACGTTTGGCAATTTCATCAGCGAGTATTTCCGAAGGGCAAGACAGCAGACTTTTTACCACCATTGAAATAGAAGGCAACCCTATACAAGGACTCTTGGACCGTGGCGCATCAGTGTCATGTTTAGGGAAAAACTCTTGATTTTGACGAGCGCACCAAGTTACCCATTTATCCATTTAGAGGAAAGATTAGAACAGCTGATGGCAGATTAAATGATATTATTGGAAAAATTAGAGCAACCATTACATTTGGCAAAATGTCTAAGCCTGTTGATTTATTTTTAGTGCCTACGTTGAATTTGGATATATTCTTGGGGGTGGACTTCATGAAAGCTTTTCATTTGATCCGCTTTGCCGTTGAGGGACTTTCTGGGGTCAAAGTAGACGAAGAAATTTCTAATGAGTTTCCTCGGATGCACGAGTTGGAAGAACAGGAACAACATAGTTTGGAGAAAGTGGTAGAACAGTTTCCCTGTCACACCAAAAACGGTTTAGATAAAACGTCCCTGGAGGTTCACACTATTGATATAGGGAATGCTGTTCCCGTAAAAGAAAAACATCATCCGGTTCCACCCGCAGTCCAGAAAATCATGTATGGGGAATTAAACAGGAAGCTTTCACTGGGAGTCATTGAGCCAAGTGAAAGTCCCTAGAACAACCGAGTGACCGTGGTCAGGAATGGGCAAAAAGTCCGTATTTGTTTCACAGTGAAAGACGCCTATCCTCTTCCCCATATAGATGGTTTGCTGAGCAGACTAGGAGACACACTACATCTCTAGTGTGGATCTCAAGGATGCGTTTTGGAAGATACCGCTAGCGGACGCCAGTCGTGAGAAAACTGCTTTTACCGTACCTGGGAGGCCTCTATACCAATTCACCGTTATGCCCTTTGGGTTGTGCAATGCAGCCCAAAGGTTATGTCGGTTAATGGACAAGGTAGTTCCGGGACGGTTGAGAGAACGGGTTTTCGTGTACCTGGATGATCTGCTAGTGGTATCGCCAACTTTTACCGAGCATCTTGATTTGCTTATAGAGGTAGCTTTCTGTTTGAAGAGTGCTGGTCTTACGATCAACGTAAGAAAGTCGAAGTTTTGCTGTCGTGAGCGCAGATATTTGGGTTATATAGTAGGCGAAGGTACGCTCAAACCGGACCCCGAAAAGATACAAGCGATCTTAAACTTTCAATATCCTACCACGCTGAAACAGGTACGTATTTTTATGGGTACTACAGGATGGTACCGAAGGTTCATCCTGGACTACGCAACCATAACTGCACCAATATGTGATACTTTAAAAAAAGCAAAGAAATTTTGTTTTAGTGAGGAGGCCAAAGGCGCTTTTGATGTATTAAAGGAGCGATTGACTGCAAGTCCGGTACTAGCGCAACCCGACTTTAATCAAGTTTTCTATATACAAAGAGCACCCCATCGCATACTTTTCGAAGAAATTCACGTCCTCGCAAAGAAATTGTTCGGTAACAGAGCGGGAGTGCTTGGCGGTGGTGGCAGCAATCAAGCGATTCAGACCTTATGTAGAACTTATGCGTTTTGTCGTTATCACAGACCATTCGAGCCTGAAATGGCTAATGTCGCAAAAAGACGTAGATGGGAGGTTAGCCCGGTGGAGTCTTCAGCTTCAGTCATTTACATTTAGATACAACACAGAAAGGGTTCTCAGAACATAGTCCCAGATACAGTTTCGCGGTATTCGCTGGCAGAAATGAGTCTAGATATCAATACCGTTATAGATCTAAAATCGTAGGAGTTTGTTAGTGAAGATAATAAACAGCTGATTGAATTAGTAAAGGAAAATAAAGACCGTTTGCCCGACATACGGGTGATGGACAAAATGGTGTATAAAAGAACAAGGTATTATGATGGAGAACCAACAAATGAAGACCACACCTTGAAGCTATGGGTACCAACAAAACTGACGCAAGACCTTATTATGAAAGCCCACAGTCGTCCTTGTGCGGCGCATAATGTCATCACTAAAACAATTTATCGGTTAAGACAATATTTTTTCTGGCCTCATATGAACGTTCAGATAAAAGATTTTATAAATAGCTGCGATATTTGTAAAGAGTCTAAGCCAGCTAATAGCACCCTAAGACCACCGATGCGTCACCAAGCAGAGATAAACAGACCTTTCCAGCGAATTTATATAGATTTTCTTGGTCCATATGTCCACTCGAAAAGGGGTAACAGTTTTATATTTATAGTCTTAGATCACTTTTCAAAATTTGTACTTTTGAAATCAATGACCAAGGCCAATACGAGAAACGTATTGGCCTTCAAGAAGTATTTTATAAATTTGGATGCCCTGAATCGTTATTATCGGATAACGGGCACATCAGGACGGCAAATTATTCTCCACAGGCCAATGCCGCGGAACGAGTTAACCAATCCATTTTGGCGGCAATTCGCGCGTACCTCAAAGAAAATCATCAGGAATGGGATGTGCACCTTAGCGAAATTGAATGCGCACTTAGGTCGGAGGTTCATTCAGCGATTGGAGTGACACCTTACTTTGCCTTATTTGGGACTAACATAATCACACATGCTTCCTCTTATAAATTAGCTAGACAACTTGATTTGCTTGAAGATTCCGAGAACAAATTTGGGCAACGCAACCAGTTTATGGAGCTCGTTAGAGAAAATATTAGGAAAAACTTGCATAAAAGCTTTGAATCTAATGCTAAAAGGTATAACACACGCTGTAGGGAGATGAAATTTCGTATTGGGTAGGAAGTGTACCGCAGGACTTTTCTGCAGTCAGACTTCTCCAAACAAATTGCCGCCAAACTTTGTAACAAGCTTTTAAAATGTCGCATAGTAAAACCTATAGGTAGAAATTTATATGAAGTCGAGGATTTTCAGGGCAGGTCACAGGTATTTCACGCAAAGCACCTGAAGGTTTAAGATGAGAGGTTCGATCAGGATCTAAGCAGTTGCATTTATCATATTAGCAAATATGAGTTTGCTAATATGATAAAGCATATGTGGTAAGGAAAGGAGGTGTGTACCGTGTCACGAATGGCAACTCCGTTCATAACACTGCCGGCGGTAGAAACGCCAAAGTCGCTAGGAATAAATTACACAATATTATGTCTGTTCGTTTACGTACTACAATTTACTATTTTTACTACAGCTGTTAGTTAGCAAATTTTTCCAATTGTAATAAAAGTAGTGGGAATTTCGAGTAAACGAACACAGCTATTTATTTCCGGCATTTCTACGTATAGAGTTTGGCTGATGAGAAAGCAGAGTTGTATTTTGTAAGGTTGGCAGGGCAATACATCATACGATAGAATGCAACTCTCACAGAGAAGGCCAGTGTGCAGTAATGAAGTTGGATGCAGTTTTTAAGTAGTTCCGCCATAATTTTTTAGGAATTTTCGGCCTTTCGGGATTTTTTTTCCTTCTTGTTGTCGAGTTCGAGGCAGCGTGGAGTGACTTCGTTAGAGCAACAAGTGTTAATCTAATTTTGCAAAATCATCGGAATGTAACCGAGCACTACAGTTGTGTAAGTAAATATGATATTTATTTATGAGGGTTTGAATGGAAGTAAGGAAAAATATTTTATGTTATACTATGTAATTTTTCAGGGGACAGGGGACAAAAGCGAGGGCTGATACAACACCGTTTCGAAGGTAGCACTCCCGAATAGGATATAAACACCCGCAAGCCTATCGCCTCCTTTTGTCTGTGTAATTATTCTAAGCAACACCCTTAAAAAGTCACGCACGCATACATAAAAATTCCCCTGACCATTTGGCTTAAGTCACCACATGCCGACAATCCCATAGCCGCCTGTGCAGCCATTATAAAACGTGCGATAATCCCTACCAACATCAAAAAAGGGCGCTGCACATTTTTGCTTAGCAGTAATCTGCTAATAAAACTTAATTGCACAGAAAGTTTGCGGCCGCAGTTATTATATGCACATGTGGGGAAACAAAAACTACATAAAAACAACCAAAAACTGCTACGTCAAAAACGGCCTGGTTTAAAGGTTGACGCCGGGTAAACACCCGCAGTTTTTAATATAGCGCGCAGATAGAATTTTAGCCACCACGCTGGTCGTCTTTATAGGGTTAAAATAACAGTCTAGCAAACAGTCTCTGCTGTCACAAAAATAAGCACAGCGACAGCCTTTCTGTGAGCCAACTAAGGCACTAGTGCAACAGTGAAAACAACACCGATAGCTGTCCGCCTGCACAGACGCGCAACACACTGCCACTGATCCCCAGAGTTATAAGGCACATTGACTACATTTAGGACGCGCAGCAGACTCTTGGCTAGGCAATAGCAAGCCGCCTGATGTGCTCTGCGCATCGTACGGCCATGATTTAAGGAACCACACCCGTAGCACGCTGACGCCCGATTGCCGGTATATTTTGCTACCTGGCCATAGCACTATCCCTTGGTCAAGGAACCAATACAAAAAGGTACAGTATGAGAATGTTTGCAGCGTATATTTCTTCGCCAATATAAAAACATCACCAGCCAAAGTCTCAAAAGATAGCAAATCGGCACCAAATCCATCACCGATAGAAGCTCCTCACCCAGATCAACCGTCGAAGCAACAATATAAGCCAACATCATTGAAATGGCTGGACGTTGATAACAACAGACATTTCTGAGCAAGATTTTTCGTCTATGAGCAAAAGTCCTCAATTGAAAGTATAGTTGTCAGATTGAAGAGATAAACAAGGTTATCATACGGATTGTCAGATAACTACTAAAAATAATTTAAATAGTGTTTTAGAAATTAACAAGTTAGAAACCCGGTTGGTGAACAAAAACAAAAATAGATAGAACAGAAGTCAAGAGAAATAATTGTAATAATAAAACCTGATTGAAAAAGGTGATCATCGGGGACTTAAATGAAGCATTCATAAGAATTTAGGTTCAAACGAAATTTCTTAATTCATTGTCATGTCTCCAACCCCAACCTGAGTTAATGGGGGAGTACATTTTTGAACTTCTTGTCACACTGTCGTGATTAAACATATAAGTGAGCTCCTTCGTTATATACTAAGTAGATATTAGTGATTAAATAATTTAGATGAACATATTTATCGAATATATACAACATTTAAAATTCAAGTTTATCATCTATTGGGGCTATAAAGACAAATCCAATAATAAGTAAAGGTGTAAAACTGAAAAACTCGAAACAGAAAGTTTGCAATAGAGAAGCTAAACTTTAGTTTTGAATTTGTATAACGTTAATAGAAAATTTACAAACTTAAAATTTGAATTTATGTTATATACCTTCGTGTAACTATAAGGACAAGGTTTGTTGTTTATAATGTCCAGACTATAGGATTTTATATGTTTACATTTAAAGAAAATATTTATAGACATTAACTATAAGCAATATTGTTAATTAATACATGAATTCAAGAAGTTTAAATCTGGTATTTTGGAATTAATCATGTGCGAATAATATGTATGTAAGTTTCGAAGGTAGGTATTGCTTTAATGATTCTGATTAGGGGTACCTGGTAAATTTAGCTGCAGGTACCATGGTTTGGGGAGGGAGCGAAAGTGACCGCTACATCTTGGTTCACTAAGGATAAAAACGGCAGAAGTAAAGCATTTCCTTTCACACTGGTACAAATTAAGTTCATGTCACCTTGATCCTTTTTGTCGATGCAACGAACCATCCCTAGCCGCGAGTCATAGCCGTGCTTTAAATAATCAAGATGCCAGTGTGGCATGCGACATAGAGGAGGCAAAAATGCGAGTAGTTTGCAGCTACTTTTGTTAGGTAAGCATAAATCGTGACAGAATTTGGCGCCCAACGTTGCGGCCCGTTAGACTAGTAATGTACATATTAGTTTTCGCAGGCCCAGGAACTTATGTATTTATGAACAATATTGTCATTATTTAGTAGTATGGGAGATAGTGTAATCGCGAGTCACAGATCATATAGTCGTTGACTGTTCGCCTCGATTATAGAAGGGTGCTGTGGTTTGAAGTTTGGTAAGTCTCACCGGTTTTTGGTAAACAAAGTGATAGCGACCAAATTGTCAACCCAGTGATAGAAAAGATGTTCGGTAAGTTCATACGGGTATAGTTTTGTACGCGTGTTCGCGACCAGCGTCGAGTGGGGGTAATAAATGAAGGCAATATTGTTTTAAAGTAAATTTTATTCGTCGGCTAACAGAAACTGAAATATGTTGTTTTAATCCTTATACCAAACCTAATCGAAATTTATACATATTTTGAGAGTTTCACAAATTCAGTTAGTTTGGAGATTTTGTTTTGACTAATTTCGTTTGAGTTATTTTTTCTAATTTTAACAAACATTCACCTTGTTTATACTTCTGTAATAGGTTTTGAAATAATTTCGAAGTGAAGTAACACGTTCAAATTACTAGTGTTTAGACCAAGGTAGATCAATAAGGTATAGTCATCGGCGAATTGATACTACAAAGCAACTTTTTTGTTCAAGCAATGGTCAAAACAAATTAACAAATTTGCGTTTAAATTTTTTTAATTTATTGAAATAATAAATTTATAAAGAAAGTTTGGCAGTTGCTTGAACGGTCGCTGCGCTGATAACGCCACCCGTTATCAATTCACCTTGGATTAGACTTAACAACGAAAGCGTATCTACTGAATGCAATATTCGGATCGGATTGAAGCGACTTTTGAGACAACCAATAACATTAAATTAATTTTAAATATTTTTTTATACAAAATTATTTTTATAGTCATTGCAAATTTGCAAGCAAATCACTAACTGGGTGGTCATTTTCGACAACACCGGCTATGAAATTAAGTAATGAGTTTAGGTAGACTCCGTTTATACTTAGACTTATACGGTTCTTAATTATTTATCCGCATTGAAATTATGAGTTGACATAACACACTGAAAACGTTCGATACGATTCAAAAGTGTGTTTATACTTAGGTTTCTTGTGAACACGGTATTGAAAGACGATTTCAAATTAAGTATAAACGGGGTAATTGATATTGTTTTATCCTCATTAATTAGGGCGCTTATTAATCGCGCGTGTCAGTTGAACCTTCGTTGTTGTTCAAAGGGGGGATGATGACTAGATCGCAAGCCAGAGTCGGGGAAAATGCCCGATTGCTAAAACTTCAGGTGCTTCAGCTGCTACCACTAATATAGTAACAACTGCTAGTAACAACGCGGCAGGGATCACTTCGGTGACGAACGCAGGAGCTACGACGCTGTCTACTGGAGCTATACCTAGGGACAGGGAGCTGATAAACGCTGACCAAGCAGGAATTGAAGAAGACACGATGTTGAGTTCGCCAAGTGATCAGAGTACAATAGTTTCTCCATCGTTTAGTAGCTTAACGGCGAGAGGGATTCGTGAAGAGTTGCGGGGAGGCAATCAAGAAGCCGATGTAGATCATCGGGAGAGGGCTGCAGTGGGCTTAATGCAAGCGGAGATTATGAGAGGAGTAGAAGAGAGAATGTCTGAAATTGTCCCAAGGTTAGTGCAGCAAAGCTTAGGTTCGTTTTGGAGCACACATGCATGAGATATCGGAATCCAGAGGTTGAATTGCCACCCAGACCACTGTCCCACACAGAGGCTCGAAATAGAAACAGACCACCAACCAACAGTAATCACCAGTCATATCAGGTCCGCAATAGAAGTCAACAAGAACGAAACTGTCGGTCACCCGTTAAATAATCTGGCGACAATTGCTAATCGGAACCCAAGTCAGCCGAATCGATTTGCTCCAACTACAGGGAACTTTCCACCTCCATTAGACCGTCCTCCGCCTATGCCTTTAGTGTCACAACAGTTAAGTGGTTACCAGTCGGCATTGTCAAGACGCTTAGACAAGTGGGGAGTAAAATATGACGGAACCAATAAAACTTCGATAGTAGAAGACTTCATCTTTAGAGTGGAGACTCTTCAAAGAGACTTTGGTTGTTCCTAAGAAGAAGTTTTGAGATCATTCCATCAGCTTTTATGCGGACCAGCACTCGATTGGTTCTGGAACCTCAGAAGGCTATATAATATTAACAGATGGGAAGATTTAAAAGAGGAATTACTTAGTCAGTTTCACCGATTTGAAAGTGATTTTGAAATACAGAGAAAAATTTTAGATAGACGCCAGATGAACAATGAATCGTTTGACGATTTTTGTAATGCCGTGTTAAGTCTGAGGAATCAGCAACAAACTCCGATTAGGGAACAGGATCTGGTCGAAATTTTGAAAATAATCTTAAACCTGCGATGTCTCAACTTCTTTTCTCTGCACACGTTTTTAGTTTAGCTAATTTTAGACGAGAGGGTCGAAGAGCAGAAAATCTTTTGCTTTCACAACGCCTGTTTAGTAATAGGTAGCCAGTCCGTCAAGTACACGAGTTTGAGTATGAAGAAGAACTAGGGAAAGCAGCTGAGGTGGATGAGCTCGCGCCCGAGCGTAAGCTGATCTGCTGGAACTGTAAAGTAGAAGGGCACACATTTATGGACTGCGCGGAAGAGCAGCGCAGGTTATTCTGTTACCGCTGTGGCATGGATGGAGTTTTCACCCCTCGCTGTACGACGTGTCAGGGAAACCGAAGGGTAAACGTACCTCGGACTGGGGAGGCTCGATCCAAAATAGGAATGACCAAGTCACCACTCAACAAGAAATAGTAACAGCTCAAAGTTTAAAAGCACCAGTTACCCCGACGAAGATGACAGACCAGGATATTAAGAAAGCAAATGATATTACAATTTTAACTAAAGATAACACCAAGGCCGAGAAGGAAACACCGTCCATTCCAGAAACTGAGGATAGACAAGATAGGATCTTGGGTCCATCTAAGAAGATTTTAAGGGCACGAGGAAGATATGATGATCGGCGATAAATACGTTTGGAAATTTCATCAGCGAGTATTTCCGAAGGGCAAGACAGCAGACTTTTTACCACCATTGAAATAGAAGGCAACCCTATACAAGGACTCTTGGACCGTGGCGCATCAGTGTCATGTTTAGGGAAAAACTCTTGATTTTGACGAGCGCACCAAGTTACCCATTTATCCATTTAGAGGAAAGATTAGAACAGCTGATGGCAGATTAAATGATATTATTGGAAAAATTAGAGCAACCATTACATTTGGCAAAATGTCTAAGCCTGTTGATTTATTTTTAGTGCCTACGTTGAAGTTGGATTTATTCTTGGGGGTGGACTTCATGAAAGCTTTTCATTTGATGCGCTTTGCCGTTGAGGGACTTTCTGGGGTCAAAGTAGACGATGAAATTTCTAACGAGTTTCCTCGGATGCACGAGTTGGAAGAACAGGAACAACATAGTTTGGAGAAAGTGGTAGAACAGTTTCCCTGTCACACCAAAAACGGTTTAGGTAAAACGTCCCTGGAGGTTCACACTATTGATATAGGGAATGCTGTTCCCGTAAAAGAAAAACATCATCCGGTTCCACCCGCAGTCCAGAAAATCATGTATGGGGAATTAAACAGGAAGCTTTCACTGGGAGTCATTGAGCCAAGTGAAAGTCCCTAGAACAACCGAGTGACCGTGGTCAGGAATGGGCAAAAAGTCCGTATTTGTTTCACAGTGAAAGACGCCTATCCTCTTCCCCATATAGATGGTTTGCTGAGCAGACTAGGAGACACACTACATCTCTAGTGTGGATCTCAAGGATGCGTTTTGGAAGATACCGCTAGCGGACGCCAGTCGTGAGAAAACTGCTTTTACCGTACCTGGGAGGCCTCTATACCAATTCACCGTTATGCCCTTTGGGTTGTGCAATGCAGCCCAAAGGTTATGTCGGTTAATGGACAAGGTAGTTCCGGGACGGTTGAGAGAACGGGTTTTCGTGTACCTGGATGAACTGCTAGTGGTATCGCCAACTTTTACCGAGCATCTTGATTTGCTTATAGAGGTAGCTTTCTGTTTGAAGAGTGCTGGTCTTACGATCAACGTAAGAAAGTCGAAGTTTTGCTGTCGTGAGCGCAGATATTTGGGTTATATAGTAGGCGAAGGTACGCTCAAACCGGACCCCGAAAAGATACAAGCGATCTTAAACTTTCAATATCCTACCACGCTGAAACAGGTACGTATTTTTATGGGTACTACAGGATGGTACCGAAGGTTCATCCTGGACTACGCAACCATAACTGCACCAATATGTGATACTTTAAAAAAAGCAAAGAAATTTTGTTTTAGTGAGGAGGCCAAAGGCGCTTTTGATGTATTAAAGGAGCGATTGACTGCAAGTCCGGTACTAGCGCAACCCGACTTTAATCAAGTTTTCTATATACAAAGAGCACCCCATCGCATACTTTTCGAAGAAATTCACGTCCTCGCAAAGAAATTGTTCGGTAACAGAGCGGGAGTGCTTGGCGGTGGTGGCAGCAATCAAGCGATTCAGACCTTATGTAGAACTTATGCGTTTTGTCGTTATCACAGACCATTCGAGCCTGAAATGGCTAATGTCGCAAAAAGACGTAGATGGGAGGTTAGCCCGGTGGAGTCTTCAGCTCCAGTCATTTACATTTAGATACAACACAGAAAGGGTTCTCAGAACATAGTCCCAGATACACTTTCGCGGTATTCGCTGGCAGAAATGAGTCTAGATATCAATACCGTTATAGATCTAAAATCGTAGGAGTTTGTTAGTGAAGATAATAAACAGCTGATTGAATTAATAAAGGAAAATAAAGACCGTTTGCCCGACATACGGGTGATGGACAAAATGGTGTATAAAAGAACAATTTATTATGATGGAGAACCAACAAATGAAGCCCACGCCTTGAAGCTATGGGTACCGACAAAACTGACGCAAGACCTTATTATGAAAGCCCACAGTCCTCCTTGTGCGGCGCATAATGTCATCACTAAAACAATTTATCGGTTAAGACAATATTTTTTCTGGCCTCATATGAACGTTCAGATAAAAGATTTTATAAATAGCTGCGATATTTGTAAAGAATCTAAGCCAGCTAATAGCACCCTAAGACCACCGATGCGTCACGAAGCAGAGATAAACAGACCTTTCCAGCGAATCTATATAGATTTTCTTGGTCCATATGTCCGCTAGAAAAGGGGTAACAGTTTTATATTTATAGTCTTAGATCACTTTTCAAAATTTGTACTTTTGAAATCAATGACCAAGGCCAATACGAGAAACGTGATAAATTTTCTGATTCAAGAAGTATTTTATAAATTTGGATGCCCTGAATCGTTATTATCGGATAACGGCGTACAATTCGTATCGAAGGAATTTGAGGATATGATCAAGAATTTTGGTATCGAGCACATCAGGACGGCAAATTATTCGCCACAGGCCAATGCCGCGGAACGAGTTAACCATTTTGGCAGCAATTCGCTCGTACCTCAAAGAAAATCATCAGGAATGGGATGTGCACCTTAGCGAAATTGAATGCGCACTTAGGTCGGAGGTTCATTCAGCGATTGGAGTGACACCTTACTTTGCCTTATTCGGGACTAACATGATCACACATGCTTCCTCTTATAAATTAGCTAGACAACTTGATTTGCTTGAAGATTCCGAGAACAGGTTTGGGCAACGCAACCAGTTTATGGAGCTCGTTAGAGAAAATATTAGGAAAAACTTGCACAAAAGCTTTGAATCTAATGCTAAAAGGTATAACACACGCTGTAGGGAGATGAAATTTCGTATTGGGTAGGAAGTGTACCGCAGGAATTTTCTGCAGTCAGACTTCTCCAAACAAATTGCCGCCAAACTTTGTAACAAGCTTTTAAAATGTCGCATAGTAAAACCTATAGGTAGAAATTTATATGAAGTCGAGGATTTTCAGGGCAGGTCACAGGGAGTATTTCACGCAAAGCACCTGAAGGTTTAAGATGAGAGGTTCGATCGGGACTTAAGCAGTTGCATTTATCATATTAGCAAATATGAGTTTGCTAATTTGATAAAGCATATGTTGTAAAGAAAGGAGGTGTGTACCGTGTCACGAATGGCAACTCCGTTCATAACACTCGCGGCGGTAGAAACGCCAAAGTCGCTAGGAATAAATTACACAATATTATGTCTGTTCGTTTACGTACTACGATTTACTATTTTTACTACAGCTGTAAGTTAGCAAATTTTTCCAATTGTAATAAAAGTAGTGGGAATTTCGAGTAAACGAACACAGCTATTTATTTCCGGCATTTCTACGTATAGAGTTTGGCTGATGAGAAAGCAGAGTTGTATTTTGTAAGGTTGGCAGGGCAATACCTCATACGATAGAATGCAACTCTCATAGAGAAGGCCAGTGTGCAGTAATGAAGTTGGATGCAATTTTTAAGTAGTTCCGCCATAATTTTTTAGGAGTTTTCGGCCTTCCGGGATTTTTTTCCTTCTTCTTGTCGAGTTCGAGGCAGCGTGGAGTGACTTCGTTAGAGCAACAAGTGTTAATCTAATTTAGCAAAATCATCGGAATGTAACCGAGCACTACAGTTGTGTAAGTAAATATGATATTTAGTTATGAGGGTTTGAATGGAAGTAAGGAAAAATATTTTATGTTATACTAGGTAATTTTTCAGAAAACAGGGGACAAAAGCGAGGGCTGATACAACACCGTTTCGAAGGTAGCACTCCCGAATAGGGTATAAACATTCGCAAGCCTATCGCCTCCTTTTGTCTGTGTAATTATTCTAAGCAACACCCTTAAAAAGTCACCCACGCATACATAAAAATTCCCCTGACCATTTGGCTTAAGTCACCACATGCCGACAATCCCATAGCCGCCTGTGCAGCCATTATAAAACGTGCGATAATTCCTACCAACATCAAAAAAGGGCGCTGCACATTTTTGCTTAGCAGTAATCTGCTAATAAAACTTAATTGCACAGAAATTTTGCGGCCGCAATTATTATATGCACATGTGGGGAAACAAAAACTACATAAAAACAACCAAAAACTGCTACGTCAAAAACGGCCTGTTTTAAAGGTTGACGCTGGGTAAATACCCACTGTTTTTAATATAGCGCGCAGATAGAATTTTAGCCACCACGCTGGTCGTCTTTATAGGGTTAAAATAACAGTCTAGCAAACTGTCCCTGCTGTCACAAAAATAAGCACAGCGACAGCCTTTCTGTGAGCCAACTAAGGCACTAGTGCAATAGTGAAAATAACACCGATAGCCGTCCGCCTGCACAGACGCGCAACACACTGCCACTGATCCCCAGAGTTATAAGGCACATTGACTACATTTAGGACGCGCAGCAGACTCTTGGCTATGCAATAGCAAGCCGCCTGATGTGCTCTGCGCATCGTACGGCCATGATTTAAGGAACCACACCCGTAGCACGCTGACGCCTGACTGCCGGTATATTTTGCTACCTGGCCATAGCACTATCCCTTGGTCAAGGAACCAATACAAAAAGGTACAGTATGAGAATGTTTGCAGCGTATATTTCTTCGCCAATATAAAAACAACACCAGCCAAAGTCTCAAAAGATAGCAAATCGACACCAAATCCATCACCGATAGAAGCTCCTCACCCAGATCAACCGTCGAAGCAACAAGATAAGCCAACATCATTGAAATGGCTGGACGTGGATAACAACAGACATTTCTGAGCAAGATTTTTCGTCTATAAGCAAAAGTCCTCAATTGAAAATCTAGCTGTCAGATTGAATAGCTAAACAAGGTTACCATACGGATTGTCAGATAAGTACTAAAAATAATTAAAATAGTGTTTTAGAAATTAACAAGATAGAAACCCAGTTGGTGAACAAAACAAAAATACATAGAACAGAAGTCAAGAGAAAGAATTGTAATAATAAAACCTGATTGAAAAAGGTGATCATCGGGGACTTAAATGAAGCATTCATAAGAATTTAGGTTCAAACGAAATTTCTTAATTCATTGTCATTTCTCCAACCCCAACCTGAGTTAATGGTGGGAGTACATTTTTGAACTTCTTGTCACACTGTCGCGATTAAACATGTAAGGGAGCTCCTTCATTATATACTAAGTAGATATTAGGGATTAAATAATTTAGATGAACATATTTATCGAATATATACAAAATTTAAAATTCAAGTTTATCATCTATTGGGGCTATAAAGACAAATCCAATAATAAGTAAAGGTGTAAAACTGAAAAACTCGAAACAGAAAGTTTGCAATAGAGAAGCTAAACTTTAGTTTTGAATTTGTATAACGTTAATAGAAAATTTACGAACTTAAAATTTGAATTTATGTTATATACCTTCGTGTAACTATAAGGACAGGGTTTGTTGTGTATAATGTCCGGACTGTAGGATTTTATATGTTTACATTTAAAGAAAATATTTATAGACATTAACTATAAGCAATATTGTGAATTAATGCATGAATTCAAGAAGTTTAAATCTGGTATTTTGAAATTAATCATGTGCGAATAATAGGTATGTAAGTTTCGAAGGTAGGTAGTGGTTTGGTGATTCTGATTAGGGGTACCTGGTAAATTTTAGCTGCAGGTACCATGGTTTGGGGAGGGAGCGAAAGTGACCGCTACATCTTGCTTCACTAAGGATAAAAACAGCAGAAGTAAAGCATTTTCTTTCACACTGGCACAAATTAAATTCATGTCTCCTTGATCCTTTTTGTCGATGCAACGAACCACCCCTAGCCGCGAGTCATAGCCGTGCTTTAAATAATCAAGATGCCAGTGTGGCATACGACATAGAGGAGGCAAAAATGCGAGTAGTTTGCAGCTACTTTTGTTAGGTAAGCATAAATCGTGACAGTACGACAAAATAAGTAAATGTACGATAGACAGGCTTGAGTGTGGCTAAACTTTAAGTTGGTGTACGTGTGTGGTACAAAAATTGGATGTACGATATTCGTGCACGTGTACGGCAAAAACAAAATTACATGTACGATATACAGGTACGATTATATCTATATTTTAATTTCGTGGACGGCTAAAAATTAAAACATACATACATGGAGACTTTTGCAAAATAAATTGTAATAAATCAGTAACTTTTAAACTGCTGATTGGATTCATCTGAAACTTCGAACATCTTTAGAGGGAATTTAATTAACAAGAACTGCGATTTTCATACAACACACATATGTACGTATGGAAATTGCGATTTTTATCAATTGAGTACCTTCATTTGATTGGTTCAATATTATAGCAGTAATATCTATTCCCAGTATTAAAAGTCAACAGGCCTGCAAATTTCAGGCCTTCTTGAAGGCCTGCAAGATCGATACACATGCCAACTGCCTTCTTGTAGAAGGGAAGTTGGAAGTAGTATTTTTTTATTTTTCGTTCAATAAACATTCCACAGGAGTATTTTTTTATCCGAAAATTATTTGCGAATTTTTGCAATGTAAAACCAAATTTTTCCAAGAATTTGTCCTTTTAGAATTTTAAGGCTTTAGAACTTATTTGCAAATTTTAGTAAGTTTTGAGATGCAGGTAATTTTTAATAAAACTTATTGCTCTTGCGCATAATGTTAACTAATTAGTTTTGCCTCAAGCGATTGCCGCCATTGTCCTGATTGAAGTAATTTTTTGTCAGTTCTTGGCTTTTTCAAAGTTCTGTCGACTTTAAATTATTACATTTCACTATGTTTGTAGTGTTAACAGGTATTTGTAAATTTTCGTAATTTTCCGAGTTTTGGCATTCCTTCCAATTTTAGCTATTTTTAAGCAATCTTAACGCTTGTTTGCAGCTTTGCAATTTATCGCAAATTTTCGCGATAAAAGTTATTTTTTTGTTATTACTTTTTTTTATTATTGTTATTCTGTTTGAAGGGCTAGCCAGCTATAATTTTAAGTTCGTGTACGGAAAAAAGTACCACATTCTACACACAGATTCTTATGGTCTTCATTTAGTCGTCGATGCAGGGCTGTCGTCAAAAATATAAAAAAATCGTAAAATATTACTTTCGAAAAAGTTCGTCAAAAAATCGTCACATTCAAAAAATATATATAAACTGCATACCGATTGCTTGGGGATTCATGGACTTGACAAAGGAACTACCTTACCAATTATTTTGTATTTTTGATATGTACCCTACATTCAGCAATGGCATAAAAAAATTGTGGCGATGGATTTTGAAAATTCCTAATTCAAGGTCTTACAATGTTCTAAGAATTTTGGAAAAAATTGAAGAGAGCCTGTTCATAAATCTTTATTTACGAGCAGATTATCTGAAAACAGTAAAAATTTAGGAAGAATAAAGTTGTGTACCATAAAAATATACATAAAAACATTTTATTTTCTTAAATTAACATTTTTGACTTCTATGATGTACTTTACTAGGCCCGGAGCTGTAAAAAAATCAAAGTAATTTCAACCAAATTGATTTCATTCTTTGATTTCAACATTATTTCAAATTTCAAAATTAAATCTTCTAGAAATTGCAATCTTTTGTGATTGCAATCATTTTGAAATATTTTTTTTGAAATTATTGAATGCAATTAATTTAATTGCAATCAATTTGATTGCAATAAAATTGTTGTAGAAATCATATGATTTCAATCAATTCCCCTGAAACAACAAGTATAGTGAAAGTCCAATAAAATAGTATAAAAAATGTACCAAAACATAGGTTTCTTAGCCATTTCAGGCAGATTTTTAATTATCAGAGTAAGCGTTATTTCTAGAAAATTGTACCAAAACCCGGAAATTCCCCAAAAATCAATATATTACTTCAACCCCAAAAATCCCTTTTAAGTATTAACTTACGAATACTTTATTGGACTGTACTTCATTTCACTTGTACATATCGATGGCCATACGTTGGCCATATAAATTGGTAAAAACTTTTGTATCTTCAAAATAAAAAACCGAAATTAGTTAAGAGTACTTACTAAATAATTTGCAAATATTTTATTTCATATGCAGCCTATTTATTTGCAGCAAGTAGCCCATCCAATTAAAAAAACAACTGGAAGCTAGCCCTTTAAACAGAATAACAATAATAAAAAAAAATAATAATAAATAATAACTTTTATCGCGAAAATAGTGATAATTTCCAAAACTGCAAACAAGCGTTAAGATTGCTTAAAAATAGCTCAAATTGGAAGGAATGCCAAAAACTCGGGAAAATTACGAAATTTACAAATACCTGGTAACACTACAAACATAGTGAAATGTGATAATTTAAAGTCGACAGAACTTTGAAAAAGCCAAGAACTGACAAAAAATTACTTCTATCAGGACAATGGCGGCAATCGCTTGAGGTAGAACTAATTTGTTAAAATTATGCACAATAGCAATAAGTTTTATTAAAAATTACCTGCATCGCAAAACTTACTAAAATTTGCAAATAAGTTCTAAAGCCTTAAAATTTTAAAAGGACAAATTCTTTGAAGAAATTTGGTTTTACATTGCAAAAATTCGGAAATAATTTTCGGATACAAAAATACTCCTGTGGAATGTTTATTGAACGAAAAATTAAAAAAAAAAACAACTTCCAACTTCCCTTCTACAAGAAGGCAGTTGGCATGTGTATCGATCATGCAGGCCTTCAAGAAGGCCTGAAATTTGCAGTTCTTGTTAATTAAATTCATTCTAAAGGTGCTCGAAGTTTCAGATGAATCCAATTAGCAGTTTAAAAGTTCCCGATTTATTACAATTTATTTTGCAAAAGTTTCCATGTATGTATGTTTTAATTTTTACCCGTCCACGAAATTAAATTATAGATTGAATCGTACCTGGCTATCGTACATGTACTTTTCTTTCTGCTGTACTCGTACACGAATATCGTACATCCAATTTTTTTTTACCACACACATACACGTACACCAACTTAAAGTTTAGCCTGTCTATCGTACATTTACTTTTTTTGTCGTACACAAACTAAAAGTATTGTTACACTCGAAAATGTTTGGTTCAAATGCTCATGTTCGTGTACGAAACCAAATTTTTAATCAAAATACAGTCGTGATTGTGTTCGGCGACGTAAAAAATTTAGGGACACACATAATTGTTATGAAAACAAAAATATGTGCTGGTTGCTTTTGAACAGTACATGTATGTACGATGTGTGTTATTTCTGAACCTTGATTTTCCTACTCTGCTTATAATTAGTTATTCAATACTTTCAGAGTTGTGTGTTTCCAGCAAAACACAGTGTAAAGTATGAATGAAACTGATAAAAAAAACTTTAAGAATTTGAGTACAAAAAATTACTTAATAACTAATATAAATAATGAAACAGAAATCCGGTGCCTCATGCTTTTTCATACAAATTGACATTTTATATACTGTAGTAGTTTAGAAATAGAATTTAATTTATTTTGAAAACGTATTTTAATTTGCTTTTTTTTTTAAAGTCTCACTTTTACAGAAAGGTTTCCATATTTTAATAGATTTTCACTACTTTTTCAAACAACACTTTTGAACTGAGTAAAGAAAATTAAAAATAAAAGGAAAAAGCAATAAAAAAAATTTTTTGATAAAATTAATAAGCAAAATTTTGATAGAATTATTGAGAAATTTGTCGCTTCGGTCGTTGTTTTTATTATGGGGTTTGTTGCTCACTAATTGATTTTCTGTCGACGTTTTAGTAATGCTTTGTTTCATCACTAACTTTCATTTAATAAAAGCCTCGTAAAACATAATAAAAAAGAATATTTCAAAGTTAAAAAGTTAATTTATAATTTTCACTAATAAGATTGCAGTTTTCATATTTTTATTTAATTTCGATCACCAGGAAAGCCACTAAAGTATTGAGTAGTATTGAATCAATAGTATCGAAATCCAATTATAATTTTAAGTGGATTTGAAAATCATTAACATTATGGTAAACCAATTTCATTATAAATATTTTTACCTTGCTTCTCTTTTAAATTTTTTCAATTATTGCAAAAAAACAGATTTTGGACTTTATACCATTTCTCTGAAAGCAAATGTTTTTGTGTTATTTGTTTCTCTTTCGCTCTGTTTTTCAACATAGCATGTGAGACTCTGCGTAGTTGAAAAATATTTAGATACTCATGCAGAACTTTATATAACACACCCATGCAGGCGTCTAGTTCGAACGCGAACATGTTGTTATGAACAGCTGTATTTACTGTTTTGGCACCGCCCAAAGTATATTAATACAAGTACGCTCACTTCTTCTGGTTAACATCAGCTGATTTCTACTAAATTGTCAAATTATTTTTAATTCCTTTTTCCATTTTATACCCAGCAAACATAAAATACATTCTTTGAAACAATTTGTTTTTATATATATATATTTTTATTTTATTTGAGTATATATTCGGATAATATCCTTTTAATTTATAATAGCCTCGCCATATCTGGTAATTTTTCTCTTTATATATCGTCAAATTAAATGCAAACGGACGTAACTACACTTTTATTTTTTTTACAGGAGAAGCAAAAAAGTAAAACTTTAAGCTTAAGCCCCACACACTTGCAATAAAATTGTGCAATTTTTCATATTGTACAATAATATTGCCAATGTGTATTTCATATTAGAATGTGGCAAAATATATTGGCCAAAATGAAGAGGATTTTGATTTTTGTTGCAGAATCAAGAAAATTGTGTAGTGTTGGTAACATTTTTAAGTTCCGTTTTTCACTATCAGAAAAATTGGGCAATATTTTGTTTGAAGTTATTGTGCCGTTTATTGCATAATATAGGTCAAAACGACAATAATATGTTCAATAATATATTCAATAATACTGTATAACTATTTTCTAAATGATGGTTTTTTTACAAACGTAAGAATTTGTAGCATAGTTCAAGGGCTGTTAAATATTGGGTACATGTAAAACTTTTCGTACATCTTTCACAAATTCGAAGCCTAGTACGGCTTTATGTACATATACTGCCAATAGCCTTTAATTAAATGCGTGGATGTTGTTGTGCTTGAAAGAAGTGAAAGTGTAGCTTTTTAAAACGACATATACTTTTTAAGTTCACATTTAAAAAATGTTCAAAAGAAATTAATATATTCGTTCCCAACTTGAGAAAACATTTGCTCTTCTTCTTCAGAAAGGTACAGAAGTACATTCGCAACTATTCTGAAGTCATCCTCACACGTTTCAAACTTGATAAAGAGTTTAACTTTAAATTATTCTAAGTTATATATGAAATCCGCATGTTTGTTGGGTATATGGTGCTTATATGTGTGTGTATTTTTCAGCAATTTAAATTGCATATAACTCCCAAGATATTGAACGGATTTTTGTATTTCTTGCGTAGTCGAATTCTGTCAATTAACATTATCCATCAGTATACTTTTAATAAAAAGCTGCAACATGTTTTACGAGTAAAATTTTCCAAAAATATATAATTATAAAATTTACAAATGTAAACATTTTATTTATTTTCTTTTGTTTGCTTTTGTTAACCCTTTTATAACAACTTCTTATTAAATACAAATATTTTAATTTCAGCATTTGACCTTTAGCATCTTCAACATCAAGAAAATTACTTTAATAGCATCGCAAATATACATATTAGCTGTTTTCACTCTTTGTGTTAATTTTATAACTCTTTTATATTAACTAAGATTTATCACTAGAAAGCGTGAGTCTATTTTTCGTTTGTATCAAAAATTAATGGGTCAGCTGTTTTTTGTATGGTTTTTCGTCAATGTTTTGTCCTGGTAAATTTAACACGCGTGTTTGCTACAGCTTTTTGTGTTGTTTTTAAGCCAAAGCGCGGTAAACTAAAGTTCGGTACTTTTTGTTGTTGCCTGTGGTAAATACTAGTACTTTAACTACATCTACTACATTAACAAGATCTACAAGGGCACTTTGTCATCAAGAGTAACAACAGCTATTATATATTAGTACTATTTTGGTAAACCATTTTGTTAAACAAACATAGAAATTACATTTTAATTGTATGCTTCTCTTCTTAAGAAACCCTCAAGGACGTATTGCTACTTTTTGGTAATTGTTTAATATATAATGTGTTTCAACAATTTGTATTTAATTTTGTATTTATTGGTATATTAAAATGTGTATACTATGGCGCCCAGGGATAATGAAAGAGTTAATTAATATTTTTTTTACTTTCTTCTTTATATAGTTTTTGACAATTCAGTAGAAAATACAAAAACAAAATGCCTGTTGTTTGTGTTGTTGTAGATGTGAGCGTACTTGTATTAATATACCTTGGCACCGCCCTTAAAAACCTTATTGATGATTTTAGATACATACTTCGGGTTATGGAAATCGTCAGATTATTATATTCTCTTGATCCTTGAATCATTTCCTACAAAATAAAAAAAAAATTTGATCACGCTCGAGTAAATCCAGGTGACTTTTTTTTTGCAACTTCCCGATCCTCCCATTTCTTTATGTCACACCTAAATCGTCAGATTATTGAAATGCACACTGTTCTGCATGTACTTAACTCACCATGCCTTAATCTGACGCGCTCGAGTTTCTACAGCTATCGATTATTTTTTTACTTAATTATTCAGGCTTAAGTTCGTTCAATTTAATTCTTTAATTAAATTATTTTTACGGCCCTTTTCACAATGTACGATTAAGAGTTAACATGGACTTTAACGGCAAGTCTTGATGTCGAACTTGCCGTTGAAGCCCTCATTAGCTTTTAATCACACATAGTGAAAAGGGCCGTTATTGAGAAAGCTATTTTAAATGCATGTTATAATTGAAAAGACAAAGACAAATTCTTGCCTGTAAGAGTCGAACTGAACATCATGATATTTTAAGATTAACCACGATCAGAGCTCTTGCTATACCTTTCACAGTGTGAGGATGGTGAAGTCAAGTAGGGCACGTAGTATTGAAAATTATTGATTATTGCAAAAATTAAATTGGACGACTTTAAAACCATAGAGTTCGGCTATCATTGATAACTTCAATTTAAATTTTTCTCCATTAAAATTAAACGAAAATCCAGAAATAGCCTTCAAAGCCCAAAGTTGAAACTAATTTGGTGAAGAACACATGATACATAAAATGCTTAAGAACCGACAAAACAGAACAAAGGTACAAGACGTTAAGTCAAAAACAGAACTTTTGATCAGAAATATTTCTTTGACTATAAACTTAAATTTTATAAAAGATGACTTCGGATTTTTTCACTCCCTAACTTACAACTTCTTATTTTTGTCGGGTCTTAACGATTTCATGTTTCATGCGTTAAAGACAAAATAATCTTTTGTTTCATAAAAATTAAAAATTTTTAAAACATATCTAAAAATGCACTTTTTTATATTTTAAGGCCTGTAAATCAATGATTTCCTAAGAAAATATCGTTAGCAGAAATGCAAAATTACATAACTACACTGTTTTCATTTTTATAAGAAAGAAAAAGACTAATTGACAAAAACCTTCTGGTTACGTTATGCATGGATTTAGTTAAACTTACTTGAGTCTAATAATTTTTGTGTCTTTTGTAATTCATTTTCAGACTCCTTTTTATGTTCCATCGCTTTATGGGTTTCTATGAATGCGAGTCGTTGACCTCTGTCGGTTAAATACTTAGTATACATTCCGGCGACATTAATGGCAGTATATAAAATAAAATTGGCAAACATCTGAAATGCAACACAATTTTATAATTTTAAGTGGATTTGAAAATCATTAACATTATGGTAAACCAATTTCATTATAAATATTTTTACCTTGCTTCTCTTTTAAATTTTTTCAATTATTGCAAAAAAACAGATTTTGGACTTTATACCATTTCTCTGAAAGCAAATGTTTTTGTGTTATTTGTTTCTCTTTCGCTCTGTTTTTCAACATAGCATGTGAGACTCTGCGTAGTTGAAAAATATTTAGATACTCATGCAGAACTTTATATAACACACCCATGCAGGCGTCTAGTTCGAACGCGAACATGTTGTTATGAACAGCTGTATTTACTGTTTTGGCACCGCCCAAAGTATATTAATACAAGTACGCTCACTTCTTCTGGTTAACATCAGCTGATTTCTACTAAATTGTCAAATTATTTTTAATTCCTTTTTCCATTTTATACCCAGCAAACATAAAATACATTCTTTGAAACAATTTGTTTTTATATATATATATATTTTTATTTTATTTGAGTATATATTCGGATAATATCCTTTTAATTTATAATAGCCTCGCCATATCTGGTAATTTTTCTCTTTATATATCATCAAATTAAATGCAAACGGACGTAACTACACTTTTATTTTTTTTACAGGAGAAGCAAAAAAGTAAAACTTTAAGCTTAAGCCCCACACACTTGCAATAAAATTGTGCAATTTTTCATATTGTACAATAATATTGCCAATGTGTATTTCATATTAGAATGTGGCAAAATATATTGGCCAAAATGAAGAGGATTTTGATTTTTGTTGCAGAATCAAGAAAATTGTGTAGTGTTGGTAACATTTTTAAGTTCCGTTTTTCACTATCAGAAAAATTGGGCAATATTTTGTTTGAAGTTATTGTGCCGTTTATTGCATAATATAGGTCAAAACGACAATAATATGTTCAATAATATATTCAATAATACTGTATAATGGATGGGACGCTTTATAACTATTTTCTAAATGATGGTTTTTTTACAAACGTAAGAATTTGTAGCATAGTTCAAGGGCTGTTAAATATTGGGTACATGTAAAACTTGTCGTACATCTTTCACAAATTCGAAGCCTAGTACGGCTTTATGTACATATACTGCCAATAGCCTTTAATTAAATGCGTGGATGTTGTTGTGCTTGAAAGAAGTGAAAGTGTAGCTTTTTAAAACGACATATACTTTTTAAGTTCACATTTAAAAAATGTTCAAAAGAAATTAATATATTCGTTCCCAACTTGAGAAAACATTTGCTCTTCTTCTTCAGAAAGGTACAGAAGTACATTCGCAACTATTCTGAAGTCATCCTCACACGTTTCAAACTTGATAAAGAGTTTAACTTTAAATTATTCTAAGTTATATATGAAATCCGCATGTTTGTTGGGTATATGGTGCTTATATGTGTGTGTATTTTTCAGCAATTTAAATTGCATATAACTCCCAAGATATTGAACGGATTTTTGTATTTCTTGCGTAGTCGAATTCTGTCAATTAACATTATCCATCAGTATACTTTTAATAAAAAGCTGCAACATGTTTTACGAGTAAAATTTTCCAAAAATATATAATTATAAAATTTACAAATGTAAAAATTTTATTTATTTTCTTTTGTTTGCTTTTGTTAACCCTTTTATAACAACTTCTTATTAAATACAAATATTTTAATTTCAGCATTTGACCTTTAGCATCTTCAACATCAAGAAAATTACTTTAATAGCATCGCAAACATACATATTAGCTGTTTTCACTCTTTGTGTTAATTTTATAACTCTTTTATATTAACTAAGATTTATCACTAGAAAGCGTGAGTCTATTTTTCGTTTGTATCAAAAATTAATGGGTCAGCTGTTTTTTGTATGGTTTTTCGTCAATGTTTTGTCCTGGTAAATTTAACACGCGTGTTTGCTACAGCTTTTTGTGTTGTTTTTAAGCCAAAGCGCGGTAAACTAAAGTTCGGTACTTTTTGTTGTTGCCTGTGGTAAATACTAGTACTTTAACTACATCTACTACATTAACAAGATCTACAAGGGCACTTTGTCATCAAGAGTAACAACAGCTATTATATATTAGTACTATTTTGGTAAACCATTTTGTTAAACAAACATAGAAATTACATTTTAATTGTATGCTTCTCTTCTTAAGAAACCCTCAAGGACGTATTGCTACTTTTTGGTAATTGTTTAATATATAATGTGTTTCAACAATTTGTATTTAATTTTGTATTTATTGGTATATTAAAATGTGTATACTATGGCGCCCAGGGATAATGAAAGAGTTAATTAATATTTTTTTTACTTTCTTCTTTATATAGTTTTTGACAATTCAGTAGAAAATACAAAAACAAAATGCCTGTTGTTTGTGTTGTTGTAGATGTGAGCGTACTTGTATTAATATACCTTGGCACCGCCCTTAAAAACCTTATTGATGATTTTAGATACATACTTCGGGTTATGGAAATCGTCAGATTATTATATTCTCTTGATCCTTGAATCATTTCCTACAAAATAAAAAAAAATTTGATCACGCTCGAGTAAATCCAGGTGACTTTTTTTTTGCAACTTCCCGATCCTCCCATTTCTTTATGTCACACCTAAATCGTCAGATTATTGAAATGCACACTGTTCTGCATGTACTTAACTCACCATGCCTTAATCTGACGCGCTCGAGTTTCTACAGCTATCGATTATTTTTTTACTTAATTATTCAGGCTTAAGTTCGTTCAATTTAATTCTTTAATTAAATTATTTTTACGGCCCTTTTCACAATGTACGATTAAGAGTTAACATGGACTTTAACGGCAAGTCTTGATGTCGAACTTGCCGTTGAAGCCCTCATTAGCTTTTAATCACACATAGTGAAAAGGGCCGTTATTGAGAAAGCTATTTTAAATGCATGTTATAATTGAAAAGACAAAGACAAATTCTTGCCTGTAAGAGTCGAACTGAACATCATGATATTTTAAGATTAACCACGATCAGAGCTCTTGCTATACCTTTCACAGTGTGAGGATGGTGAAGTCAAGTAGGGCACGTAGTATTGAAAATTATTGATTATTGCAAAAATTAAATTGGACGACTTTAAAACCATAGAGTTCGGCTATCATTGATAACTTCAATTTAAATTTTTCTCCATTAAAATTAAACGAAAATCCAGAAATAGCCTTCAAAGCCCAAAGTTGAAACTAATTTGGTGAAGAACACATGATACATAAAATGCTTAAGAACCGACAAAACAGAACAAAGGTACAAGACGTTAAGTCAAAAACAGAACTTTTGATCAGAAATATTTCTTTGACTATAAACTTAAATTTTATAAAAGATGACTTCGGATTTTTTCACTCCCTAACTTACAACTTCTTATTTTTGTCGGATCTTAACGATTTCATGTTTCATGCGTTAAAGACAAAATAATCTTTTGTTTCATAAAAATTAAAAATTTTTAAAACATATCTAAAAATGCACTTTTTTATATTTTAAGGCCTGTAAATCAATGATTTCCTAAGAAAATATCGTTAGCAGAAATGCAAAATTACATAACTACACTGTTTTCATTTTTATAAGAAAGAAAAAGACTAATTGACAAAAACCTTCTGGTTACGTTATGCATGGATTTAGTTAAACTTACTTGAGTCTAATAATTTTTGTGTCTTTTGTAATTCATTTTCAGACTCCTTTTTATGTTCCATCGCTTTATGGGTTTCTATGAATGCGAGTCGTTGACCTCTGTCGGTTAAATACTTAGTATACATTCCGGCGACATTAATGGCAGTATATAAAATAAAATTGGCAAACATCTGAAATGCAACACAATTTGATTTCTGAAAAGAAAAAAATTGAATTTAAGCACAATACAAGCATGCAAAAATGACAAAAATAAATAAATTGAATAAACCAGGTTATTGTTTTCTTCATATGTTACGAGTATTAGTTTTTTTTTCGCATTTTTATATCCTTCACAGTACACAGAAATAAACCAAAAGTGGTAATAAATCTCTAACTTTTTAACTACCCGGAAACAATTTTGATTACTGGTGGACGAAAAAGTATGAGGATTTAAATTATTATTATTATTTGACTCGATAGCTACTTATTTTTAATAAGGGGTACCCCTTACATATGTACTTACATTGTCACAGCAGCTAACTAAAAAATAATAGTCAAATAAACAAAATAAAAATTTAAAAAAAGTATTTATACACACTATATTTTATTTATATTTTTTCATACTTTGGTTTTTACTTGGCTGGAATACGAGCTGTACTCTTTAAGACCTGACGACAAGTACTCACTCAGCCATTGTTGACCTCTAAGGGCTATTTCTTTTCTGGAAAAATATGTTACATTGTACATATATAACACTTTTTAGATGTTTCCCATAATCTTGCCGGGTGCTGCATTTTGTATAAGTTCAATCGAACAAAATTAGCTTTCTATATTTACAACTGTTACACTTTTACGTAAGGTATATTTAGCGTTTCAAATATTGAGTTAATTTATTTCTTAATTGGCGATTTTTAAAGCCATTTGAGCTATTTTCTGCACACTTTTACGGTTTGGAAAGGAACATTAGTACACAGACATTTATCTGTCAAAAATCTGAGAATTCCCAAAAAGTTTCGCAAAAGTCCCCCAAACTTATTTGACAGATGGTCAGAGTTGTCAGACAGTTTTACCTATATAGAGTTGCCAGATGGCTGTAACTACAGAAAGTTGTATTTTAGGTGACAGGTATGAAAAACTGCTAATTTAAATTTTGCCAACCAGGTGGCGTTACTACACCATAACAGCTGACTGAAACATGTGATAGCACAGGGTTATGTATATATGTATGTATAGTTGGTTGTGTGTACATATGTTTTGGCTTTGGGATCTTCCGCTTCGTGAGTGTTACTTCATCTCTTTACTGTGTGTTTGTGCGCACTACTTTTGTGTGGTGGTAGAAAAAGTCCGTGTGTTTGCTTTCTTTATATGTTCTTGTGTATGTGTGTGTTGAGTTGTGTGTGCTGCGTTTATTATTGTGGTAGAGAAGTGTTGCGCCAAAGAATATAAATCATTATATGAGAGCGGCTCGTAATGATGAGAGCGGGTCGTAATGATACAACCCGCCATAAGAAATTTTGCTTGTACATGATGCCCCAGCTTGCATTTGGAAGATTATTTGACGAGCGCGATCATTTCGCGACAGACGATTGTTGGACTAAAATTACATTTTACTCTTCTGAATGATGTTTTTGCGAGTCATTCTGAGGATTGTTGGACGCTTGCATCGTCTTTTACGCATTTTGGCGGTCAAATTGAAGATTGTAAGTAGGTGACAACCGTATTTGACTTCTTCCAAATTATTTTTTTGCGATTCATTTTTATGATTGTCGGACGAGTGTTTTTTATATTACTCCACAATCGTCGTTTAAGCATTTGACGGCCATTGAACGATTGTTATTTTACCGCAATCGTATATTACTCTTGTAAATCATGCTTTTACGAGTCTTTTTGATCATTGTTGTACGAGTGAATAAAATCTCCGTTTAAGGCCTATTCACGTATTACGTAACGCTATTTTCGGAGGTTTTATACCCCTTCGTAACGCTTTTTACAAAATTTTCAGTATAAAGTATTTAATCCGTAACAAATCCTTAAACCCCCCCCCCCCCCCTGGAGCGTTACGTAATATGTGAACAGCCCCTTACGCGCTCTGGCGATAAATATATATACCTTATGGGGTCGCAAGTGATTACTGTAGAAATTACAAACGGAATGACAAACCTATATATACCCTTACCATTTTTGGTGAAGGGTATAAAAAAGTATTTTTTAATTAATGTGTTTCCTTTTGAATTAAAGTGTTTTTTTAATTAAAAATACATATGTATATAAATAAATCATTAAAATATATACATATTTACTATGTTATCGAACGAGCAATGATGTGGCTGCAACGTTGAGCTGGCGTGGGACAATCAATAAGCACAGTATTCAACAATTTAATATAAAACAAATTATAACAAGTAAGTACTTTTATGGTATTATCTTACAGCATTCTAAATTGTTTTTTGTTTTCAAAGATGTCTGTCATTCGAAATTCTCTAAAGCTGACGATGCAGGGTTGAATAAAGTTTTGCAACAACATTGTGCTCATGCTGGTGGCCGACTTCGGAAGGGTAACAGAACCAAAAAGGGTTATGGGAATCAACAACATGTAATAATAAACATAATTAAAGTTTTTTATACATATATGTACATTTTCTTAATATCTACCTGAATTTTGCTATTTATTATTATTTTTTATTTATTATTAAACAATATAAAGCAAAAAAACAGTCCTTTTTATTTTGTAGCTAAATTTTAAGAATTTTGGGACCAATTAAAAGTGTTTTAGCGATCGCTTCAGACTCTTCAGAGATCGCTTTTGGCGCATCGTAGAAGACTCATTAAGGCGATTGTTTCAAGACTCATTCGAAGTAGGAATAAAAGGGTCTTACACGATTACTTTTGGCGCATCGTAGAAGACTCATTAGGGCGATTTATTCAAGGCTTGTTTAAAGAAGGAGTAAAATGGTCTAATACGATTCTTTTAGGCGCTTTCTAGATGACTCATATGGAACAGTCGCCATCATGACACAGTTTCTTCAGTTTAAATGAGCTTTCGCGATTGGATTACGACATCACGGGCGATTAATTCAATCGCCCGCTCTGGTCCGATCGCGGAAGACTCTTGTACGATCGAAAATGCTAGCTAGGGGACATTCTAATGATTTATATTCTTTGGTTATGCTCACAGTGAATGGTTGTATCTGTGGGTGTTTGTTTATATGTATGTGTATACATGTGTGCGTATTTGTCTTGTATATTTGCCTGTGTCCTTTGTTGTGGTGGCAGAGACATATTTAAGTGGTAAAGAATCTGTGTATTTGTGCGTATGCAGTGAACGATGTTTGATAGATTTTTTTGCTGCTGTGAGTTGTTGTTTGGGGAAATAATTTAAAGCGGCAGATTGTGGCAGCCCTGAGAGCTGTTGTGAATGGACGTGGAGAGCAGGGAATTGTACCATTTTTGGTACAAATTGACTTTAAAAGTACAATGGTACACAATGGCTTATTTAGTACAATTAATAATTCTTAAATTTTTCAGAATATTTCCTTACTGTCGCTCTTCAACAACATTTTATCCGTATTAAATTAAAATTTTGCGACGTGTTGCGAACAAAGTTGGACTTAAAAAGTAAAGGGTGTATTTAAGTGGTCACATAAGGCTCTTGGGAATCATGATACATATAGTCTGAACAAAATAAATGTTTATAAATTTATTTGCATTCTAGTAAAGGCGAATAGTTCGGAACTTTATTAAGAATGTATCCTTCTACCCTCCTATAGCTACCCAGTGGAATTTCTATCACATACATCCTACTTCTGGGGCCAATTGCGACCCATCCAATGTCTATATACAATTCCTACTTACATTTACACAGCGATGGCCTAGGCCGTCAGATGGATCCAACATAACCGACATTGTAAGTAAAGGTTAGATGAGTTCAATTGTTTTGTGTGTTGTATTGTTCTTCGCTTCTAATGTACATTTAATTTTCCAATGGGATAGAAATAAAGACTATTCTGACTCGGATGGTAGTTGTATGCCCTTAACTATTTTATTTTAATTTTTCTTATTGACGTAATGTATAAAATCCGATGCTTTTCAATTTGCAAGAATTTCTGGACTGCCAAATTAATTAGCTATTTTCGATTAGAAATTGCACTTGCTAAATTTGACTCAAGCGCACTTTCTTTTTGCCACAGATAGTACTTTATATGTATGTATGTATAGAAGAGTGATATATTTTCTAAAAATGTATTAATGTTTCTGATTTCAAAAAACCTGTTTTTATACAATTAGGTAAAAAAAGTACAATTTTAGACAACAATTGGTACAATTGCAAAATCTCATTTGCCATCTCTGGAGGAGAGGGAATGTATTTGGTAATGTATGTATGTATTAGGAATACCAGTCGAGATTGATTTTTAAAAATTCCGGTATTCGGGATTTTGCAAATCCCGATCCCGGCATTTCGGGATTTTTCAGGATCCCGGGATTTCGGGATCCAACGATTTTTGGTAAAATCCCATTTCTTTTTAATAAACAATACTTTAATAACAATTTTTTATTTTATTTATGCATTATAAAAGTTTTTATGTAGAGAAAATACCATTACAGACATATTTATATAAAGCAGTGGTGCCCACACACTATCACATTCTGTGTTTGTGTGTGTGCTTCGCGACTAAATACCCAGTTGACCACGTCTTTAAGAAGACATCATCAATGACGGGTGCACAACAATGTCAAATCCTCGACGGCAAATGTCGGACAGCCGAAACAAATCATCAAGGAAGTTTTCAAACAAGAGTCGCGAAAATCGTGAGCGATTCAATGAGCCACAATGTCACTGAGATACTAGTGAGACTACGTAGGCGACATTTTCGCCAATGATTAAAAATGCGACAATGTCGCCTATTATGTCGTATACTGAAGACAAAATGTAAGACATTATCGCTCATATTGATCTCAACAAAGTTGGATTGAGAACAGCAATTAAGACATCTTGTCCTCCACAATGTTAGTGAAGACAAACTGTTAGACATTGTAGCTCATATTGAACTCAAAACAGTTGGATTGAGGGCAAAACGAAAGACATTATCGCTCATATTGTCGTTAAAAGTGTGTCATATAGGACAACATTCCAGAATTTGTCGCTCAGATTGTCGTGAACGACGATTCACTTAAATTGTCGATTAGAAAACATAATCGACCGAGGACAATTCGTAAAAGAATCGTAGATGACAATGTCGTGCAAGGCAGTCAGGCCAACTGGATAGGTAGGCTATGAATCTCACGCACAATGTATGTGAGATTGTGTTGAAAACAACAGCCTCTGCACGAGTGCAAATGAAATTGAGATTTTGCCCACTACTGATGTATGGCATTTGAGTTTTGTTAACAGGAAAATATATAAGAAATTTATTATTTGACATATTGTGATAATTTTATTTTAAATGAAATTTATTTGTTGATGGTAAGCATTGCATATATGCATTTCATTGGTGCCTTACCAAACTTCAGTAGACTTCAACCACACTTTTTAACAGTTACAAACCCCATATTTTATGTACAGACTTTATAAAACCATTTGAGAATTAAAAAATGATTTTCAAAAATAAGCAATTGGTTTCTAATTGTATAAAGGTGTAGAAAAATAAAATAGATTCATATGGAATACAAATTATTTGTTGAGTTTTTGTATAAGTTTCAAAGCCTACAATGCTTATTTTTGAAAATCTTTTGTAAGATAAGAAGTTTGTAGCTGTTTAAAAGTGTGGTTGAAGTCTACTGACAATTTGGTAAAGCACTAATGAAATGCATATAGACAATGCTTAACCATCTGTTATGCGCCGGCTAATTCTGAGGGTACAATTTTAAAATAAATTCCTCGGTTAAAAAAACTGTTTCAAGCCGAAAGAAGTGAACGTAGGTTAAGCGCATGAGAAGGCCTTCCCAGCTAGCTCTATGGTAGGTATATTTCGTTCTTAACCAGGGCTTACAGCGCATAAACATATAGCACAGCCTACATGCCATTATATACATATATACCCTAGGCTGTGTGAAAAAAATGGAAATCTAAACTACGTTTATAAGATGGATATGCAAACGATGCGACCAGATCTTAGCGTCGCGAATGGTCACCCTAATCATTTTATACCTAACTTATGTAACCATTCGACCCATCGAACCTTCTTACCTCAACATTACTCCGTAAATAAACGTCTACATCGACATTTTCAATTCAAATTCAGGGATTTAAAACCATTAGAGTTAACAAGATTAAACATAAGTCTGGTTAGTAGGCTAATTTAATGAGAATAGAAATGCTATGGTAATAATATATTGTAAAATAATGTTTAAATGTATTTAAAATACAACAATATACAAAAATTTACAAATACTTCTACTTACATATATAAATACCCTTCCTTAAAATACGATGTTTCGTTGCTGATGCTCGTACTGCTGCTGATGGTGGCTTGTTGTTATTAGCTGTGTTCATTTACTGAAAATTGTTAACAATTGTTAACAATTTTTGATAGAAAGTGTTCATTAACTCCAAAAATTTTCAACGAGAGAGCGTCAAAAGAGAGCAACAAATTGAGACACAAAAAAATTGTTGAAAATTCTTGATAGTAAAATTTTTACTTTCAATAATTGTTCAAACAGCTGTTTTGTGTTTGTATTTACAAATCAAGTTTGCTAAAAGAAGTTGGGAAATAAAAATATTTTTGCAAAATTTAAGAAATTCTAAGTGAATGTTAATTTTTAAAGCGATGAAATATATTAATACGATAGAAAACCAATTTTTGTTTAATTTAGGACCAACCGCACAAAAATAAGATGTCTAAAGCAATGGAATTTAGCAACACAGGATCTAGTACATCAGGGCCAGAGGATGTTGCAGCAAATTTTAGTATTGCAAATATTATGAGTATCTAGATACTCGGTACTTTACACTATGGCGGTAGATAATCCAATTAGTTCATACATAAATATATTTAATGTTAATGTAAATTTGACTATGTAATTTAGACAATTAGCAGTATCTTGGAAACCATAAGAGGGAATTTCTTGAAATTAAAAAAAAGCTAATATGTACTAAATATTTCAAAATTAAAAAAATGTCAAAACGAAAAATCGCCAAAATGAAAAAGCGTTTAACGGAAAAAACACCAAAATTGCAAAAAAATTACTAAAACGCAAAAAATCACCAAAACTAAAAAGATCGCCAAAAAAACTTAAAAAAAAACCCAAAAACCGAAAAAAGTCGCCAAAACGAAAAAAAACACTAAAACTAAAAATATCGTCAAAAACGAAAATTCGCCAAAAATGGAAAAAATCACCAAAGCGAAAAAAGCGTCAAAGCTAAAAAATCGCCAAACACCGAAAATTTGCTAAAACGAAAGTGTCAAACCCAAAAAATCGCTAAAACTAAAAAAATCAGCAAACACCGAAAAAATTCCCAAAACCCAAAAAAGCGCCAAAACTAAAATAAATCTCTAAAAAATCGTCAAAAAGTAAAAAAAAACGTTAAAACAAAAAAAACGCTAAAACAAAAATATTGCCAAAACTAACGAAAATACACAAATAAACATACGTTATTCTGGCATATTCTGTGTTTCACAAAAAATAAAATAATGTGAATTTTCTTGGCATTGTTGTTATAAAAAATTATTTATAACAACAATGCTATGAGAAATACACATAATTTTATTTTTTTGTGAAACACAGAACATGCCAAAATGACGTTAACATAAAAATATTTCTGCAACTTTCGATTGATAATTGGTCCCAAAATGTAATCCATATATAAATTTTTTAAATATTGTACTTCATTACAAAATAATTTGTTTTTGTTTTCATTACCTCAAAAGTTTAAAATTTCAGATATGTACCCTTTTTTCAATTTCTTATTCAATTTTGTTGAAAAGAAATAATAATAAATGCCGAAATCACATTATTTTTATAGTAATAGGTACATATATTACATTTTTCCACATATAGGAGTAGTTATTAAGTACTCATATATACCTATATATTATAACACTATTTTAGCTTGAAAATTTTGGATGGTAAAGTGTTCATTTACTTTTTATTATTTTTGAGAGTAATTTTACAAAATTCCTTTTTACTCTCTCGTTGATGGAAAGTGATAGGAAAGTAAATGAACAAAGCTATTATTGTTGATGTATATAAGGTGATGGGCGGTTGATACATGTTGCTAAGCATTGATGTTGCTGTGAGCTTGTTGGCGTAATTTTTGGCAGAACTTTTAAATTTGCAATGTTTCTTTCTTTTATTGTTCGTTGATTGTTTTCTTATCTTTTGAAGTAAGGATAGAGTATTAGGATTAATTACTTTCTATTTAAAATATTGTTTTGAACTTTCTGTTTTCTCATACAGATAATTTTTTTTATTAATATGTCTCTTTTTAAAGGGTTTACTTTCAGTCTTTTTTTTTTGTATTCTGTATTTTATTAATGCTGCTTCCTTTCTTCTCTTAACACTTTTTTGAAGTTTTGTACCTTTTTCTAAACGATCAATATTTCACATGTTCACGGGGTCACATTCACAATGTCACAAAACTTTTCTATATATATGTACATTTTTTCTTTATCTAGTTTTAGGTAGTAATTTTATTTATACATATATACATATTCTAGCACAAAATTTTTTTATGCATTATTGTACACATGTAAGTATATATTTTACCCCTTATGGCTTTTAAAATTTTCTGTGTTCATTATAGCTTAGTGATGGAAAATACAGTGTGACAAACCTTGTGGTAGTGGTGGAGAAGGCACGCTGGTCGAGGGACAACATGAGCTCGCCGGAAATGGGGGGGATCTTTCTACCAGGTTTTGCCCACATTTAAAAATTCGTGCCAGTGTAATATAAAATTTCGAACATTGAACAAAAAAAGGAATCTTACCCAAAGAGTTAAATATGCACGGACAGACGCGACAGTTGAGTATCAATTTATTGTTTTATGCGTTGGGATTTTTATCGGTTCCTGGAGACTAGATGGAATCTGCCCTCCCCTGGTATAGCATTTTTCAGCTATCCTTGACTCCTGTTCACGGGAATTGAATTTCAAAGGGGTCCCTGAATTAGACTTACCAGATCACCATAGATTCATATCTTCAACCTGTAGTTCTTTAGCCTTGCACAATTATAAAACTCATTATTATATTCATTTTTCAGATCATAATTATGCAAAGTTTATTGTTTTACTTTAAACAGGAGTAAATTAAATATATAATATCAATTAAAATTAAGTTATGTTATTATATTAAATTTATATCAAATATACATATATAGCTAACCAAAAAAAAAGTTTACAAAAAAGATCCTAAATATAATGGATTATAATTTACCATTTATTCAATTATGAATTTGTTTATTTTATTCTTGAAGTATTTATTTAGTTATTTATTCTATTTATTTATGAGTTTAAGGAGTTATTTATTTATAAATTTATTTAGTTATTTATTTGTATATTCATTAGTCTGTTTATGGTATTTATTTATCTAGGTATTTAGTTATCTATTTTATTTATTTATCTATTTTATTTATTCATGAGTTTAACTAGTTAGTTATTTATAAATTTATTTTGTTAATTATTATATTTATGCATTGATTAATTTTTTTTAATTACGTTAACTAAGTTAATGGATTAATTGTTTAATATTTTAATAGGCTTGATATATTGCATACTATTTTAAATATTAATTTGGTTAAAATAGTTATTTCGTTAAATAGGTTAGTTATATCAATACTTTCTTTTTCTTTTACCAGCATCCAATTTTATCCTTGCAGAATTATTTGCAACCGTGTTGACTATTTTTGGCCTTGTACAGGATAAATTTGCATATGGTAAGGAAAGTTAATAATAATATGTAATCTGGTTACTGAATTTATGTTAAAAATTATATGCGTATCAGTAATTGAGGATATAATAGTTATTTTAAATTTAAATGATAGTTGTTTTTTTTGCGTTAAATTTTTATATGTATTAAAAAAATTTAGTGGCTATTGTATAATTTAATAGAATAATGGTTAGGGTTTACATGAACACATAAAACACGTTGATGTGTAACACAAAGTGACATTCCGCTATGGTAGCGGTCAAATTATTGTTTGAAGATCACGCGATTTTCGTGGTAACGGTCTTCTGATATTATGTTGTTGTAGACGTTTATTTTTGTTTTACCGAACTTTAGTGGTATTTTCTTACACAAAAAGGGTCATTGCAAAGGCGATTGAAAGTTATGGATTTATCTCAACTTTTAGGTTTTTTTTTTAAATTTTTTATAATTCTTGAATGCGCTGGCTTACCCTGCTCTGGCTTTTTATAGCGTCTGATGTTTGGGTTGCTGTCTGCGTTGTTGTGAATTATGGTACGCGCTACAAATGTTGTTATCTCCGCTGGTGGTGACTTCCTTCACACCTAGGTGTATCTACCGTTTGCAATAAACCTGCATACATTTATCGCGATTTATTAAAGGAATTAATCACCCCTTGAGGAATATTTCTATCATCCGGCAAACAACTGGTTTTGTTATTGGCTGAGTCGGCATCTCTACAAATTATTAATATCTTTATCGGCAATAGTGGCTTTACTTAGTTAAGCACACAATTTTTGCTAAATCCATAAATTAATATGGTAGAGTATGCTAATGCCTTATTATAATTTATTTTAGTTAGTTTTACCACTAGCTAAAATTATTCTTAACTATATTCTATAAGTAATTAACCCATTAACGCCCAAATGAAAACCATATATAATTTTAACCATATAGTTTTTAATATCAGTATTAAAACAGTTTTCTTAAGCTACTATAAAAGAAAAAAAAAAGAAAAAATATATTCAAAGTTGTGTTTTTAGGGGTGTACTAAGTTTAGTACAATGGGCGGTTAGGAGTGGTATTTTGCAAAACATCCTCTTTCCAAACATAGCATTTTCAGCCACTTATCACATGATGTTTTAACTCGATTTGAACACATAACACATCTAAGTTGGTTGGGTATTTTTTGGGGATTGTGACCATTGTTTTTTCTGTCTTCTCCGTCAATGCCTGAGGCCATTTGCCTAGCTTTATTGTCCTTCTTGTCGCTCAGATACGTGCGTGCTATATGCCTGCGAAACCATAACTGATCAACACGATCATCAGGGTTTGTAATGCAGTATAATCGCCATGCATTTGAGATAGTCATGTCCACTACATAAGTAAACAATACCCACCACCACTTCTTTCCTTTCACTGCAATTCGGTACATTCCTATAGACTGGTCCATTTGATCTACCCCTCCCATGCTTTTATTATAACTTTGGAAAACGTGAGGTACGTCTACATCAACTTTTTGTTTCTTCATACAACACCATCTTTTAACTTTCCCTATAGGCTCTAAAGTATCGAAATTTGTTTTAATCGTGCAAACATTATTGTCTTTCCATCTGACCATAAGAATTTCGTTTATCTTATCAAAGCTATGATCGTATTCAGCCCTGGGCTTTTTACGCATATCCTTCGAGGAAATCAATGGAAACCGTTTAGTTCTATTTTCGCGCTTCCAGTAGCTCTGTATCCAAGGTTCTTTAGATCTACAAGCAGGCCATAACTCGTAAAAAAAATTATCAAAGTAAACTGCATGTTCCTCTGGTTTTGTTGGCGCTTTTATTAGCAAATTCTTTACAACGCGAGAGCCAAGAGGATCAGTGGTAGCCTCGGAAGTTTTTCCACAATATATATCAAATGTATAACAATAACCATCGAAGCTAGTCAACGCCCAATTACGATATCCGTACCGTACAGGTTTACCCATTATAAATTGTTTGGCTGAATGGTGACCAAAGTACCTAACCATTGATTCGTCAATCGATAAATTTTCATGTAACATTCCAAATTGACAAAACTTTCTTTGTAGAACATCACAAAGCGTTATCTGCAAAATGTAGGTTTCTTTTAATTTCCAAGAATCTGTTTCTTGACATGCACTCTGAAACTAACGGCACACCTAGATCGTCATCTAAGCTCCAATATGACCTTTCACTAGGTAATTTATGATATCCGATAAGTATAAGTATGCCCAAGAATTTACGGAGTTCCTCTTTGGTAAAAACGCTATCGTGCCTATTGTTTTGTCCTGCATATATTGTACTTTGCGTTGCGATAAGCTCTAGCACTTCATCATCAAAAAGTTGCTCAAAGACTTTTACTGGGGTCATATCATGTAAGATTTTCGAAACATTAGCACGACGTTCTTCAATATATTTCTGATCTGGAGTAGATGGAAAAACTGAATAAAAGGGGGCACATTTTCTCCAAGTTGGTGATGCAGCACAACTTTCAACTCTTTTTCTCTTTGGCACATTCCGTGAAGTAGACGACGCGAATGTTTTGAGGGGTTCGTCGTCATCGCTACTCCATTCATCTTCAACGGTAGTGGTATGTCTGTGAGTACTAACTTCTATATTACCGGGAACATCTCGAGGTAGTTTATTTCCATATAGGTCGTCGTCTCCTCCTTCCTCTTCGTCGGTGATAACACCTGGATTGGGTGGCAGCATAAATACATCGTAAGTAGCATCATCTTCACTATCTTGGCTAATAATATCCTGTATTGCGTCTTCCAACCCAAAATAGTTTTTGTTGCGTGTGAAAGTATATCGTTTCGCCATTTTATACCTTCGAAGTTATATTTTTAGCTAATAATATTTATAAAAGGTCACTATTTGAAAGAAAAACAAGCAAAAACCAAGTAAAACTTCAACTCGAAAGCACAGTACAAAAACAAAAATGTCTTCACTTTGCTAATATAATTTACCTCAAGCGCCCAATGTACTAAACTTAGTACAGCAGCTTTTTATATATAACAGCACGAACAACTCTATACGAACTAAGCCGTTTTATGTAGTTTTTACTAGAATGTGATGTTATCGAGCAAATATAATGGTTTCTAACGCTTTTCAAAGTCAGATCATGCACAATAAACTAAATAAGCACTCACTCGCCAACACAAAAGAAATCGCGGACACAAAACGGGGATTACCCTCATGCTAAATATATAACTATGATTAATTATAGATACATGGTTATTGTATATACTCTTATTGACAGGTAAAAAGCGTTGCCAGAGTGAAAAACTACATTAGATACTTTTTTTTCAACTTGAAGTGGTGTACTATTTATAGTACAGCGGGCGTTAATGGATTAAGTTGCTTAAGCCCTTATGACACTACATTTCTTCTTCATTTTTCAAATTTTGACGAACAGTGCAAATAGACTAAATAGGAAATTTTACCAGGTGCAAAGAGTTCAGCTATATTAATATAAATACCAAATGGTCAAAGCTTTTACTAATGTTATCGATAAAAAATGGGGGCCTGTCAAAAAAAATGTAAAAATGTTCAACTTAAAATTGACATTTCACGCTTGAAACATTAAAGTGCTGCCAAGTTAGCGGTTTATTCACGAATTCAGCGACTTAGCGCCTCTTTTTTTCTTTTGTCGTTTATTTATAAATAAATTTATAAATAATTGTCGTTTTATTATAAATAAAAAGTAGGCAGCACTTAAAGAAGCCATTATGTTTTGCTTACATTTTGTATAGTTGTTTCTTTCTATCATTTGCTATTTCTTTCTTTTAATCCTATAGCAAAACAATGCAAGAAAAATGTAGTCATAAGGGCTTTACCCTTTTTTCACGCTCTAATTATAGGTATAAATCTTGTTCCTTCTTATCAAAATGAATCATTATCTTAAAATTATATTCAATTTTTATTTTTATTTCACAGCTAGACTTTTGGTTTTAACACTGCACAATTGATCTTAATCATTTGACCGTCTACCACTTAATGGCGTGTCTAGGACCGATCACGTTTTTCATTCTACCCATTCGGCTATTCAGCACACGAATGAGGTCGGTTATATGGTCCTAAATAATTGTGGGAAGTCTCGGCGCCACTTGATTTGACTTTCGAGTCCTAGATTTGCCATCCTTGTCGGTAGTGCCGTGAGGTAATAGGCAGGTGATGTGTGATGGGCGGATAAGGCCATCTGATTTTGCTTAACTGTCAAAACATTTCTTGTTGATTTCTATATCCCTATAATAACAGGACGATCTTGGTGGGTGCGTTTAGAAAACGGCAGAGGAAATGTCAGCGGAAACTGTCAAAGCAGGCGACGATCTGTCAACTGAATATTGTTTCTTGCTGTGATTGTGTTGCAAAATTTGTTTACAACATTTTGAGATAGGCATGGCATGAAATGTATATAAAAAAATATACATGCCACTGGACGTGGCCGTCACAAAGCCAGCTTTTGTAACAAACGTGTGCTGTTACAAAAGTTAGGAAAATTTGAAAGGAAATTGAAACCGGGAACGGCTAGTGGTATTAAAAATATTAATGTATGTAAGTATTTCGATTTTCATCAAGTGTGATTATATGTATGGCTAATCTATGTTTGTTTGTGTTATTAGGTAAAGGTTTGGTATCCAACTAAATTGCTAAAAAAATACCGAGGTAAGACACCTTTAGCAAGGCGAATCAAATCAGTATTTGTAAATCTTTTGTTTATTATTAATGTACTGATCTATTTAGTTTTGGCAGAAATTACAAATTGCAAATTGGTGGATTGTGTGCTGGCGCTAAATAAAAGAAACACAAGGGCTATAACTAAAAAGGAAAATGGCTTGGCTACTAATGTGTGAACGTAAAAAAAACGGCTGATGCAAAATTTTGTTCAAGTGCACTGATAATGTACACCGAAATGCGTATCATGCATATATATATATATATATATATATATATATATATATATATATATATATATATATATATATATATATATATATATATATATATATATATATATATATATATATATATATATATATATATATATATATATATATATATATATATATATATATATATATATATATATATATATATATATATATATATATATATATATATATATATATATATATACATATATATATATATATATATATATATATATATATATATATATATATATATATATATATATATATTCTTTTCATCAATTCCTCTGATAGCTGATATGGAACAATGGGTTCAGTCAATAAAAGATGAAACTGAGAAAGATGTAAAGAGATCTAGGATAGCGAATAGAATCGCATACTACAGGAGAAATCTGAGAAACAATCCCAGGGAGAAATTCATTTTAGGGATATACGAAAACACGAGACGATTCATCAATCAACATAAAGATACACTGATGATAACTTCAGCAGACAAAGGCAACAAAACGGTAGCTATGTATAAGAAGGAATATAAAACAAAAATGAAGATTTTACTGGAAGACCGCAACACATATAAAATAATAAACATAGACCCGACAACTAAATTGCAGAAAATGAACAACAATATAGTGAACGAGCTTTACAAAAACAATAATATAACGAAATACCAAAAATCGGTTATGACGTCCCACGCGGCCACAGCACCCGTGTTATATGGCCTACCAAAAATACACAAGGAAAACATTCCCTTAAGGCCAATTTCATCATCTATAAAGGTTCCTTGCTACCATTTGGCCAAACATCTTGGCACAATCTTAAAAAATCTAATCTCCCCGATTTTTAACGTGAAAAACTCCTTCGAATTAAAGGATAAATTAGATACAATATCTTTGGACGAAAACGACATTATAGTTTCATTCGACGTAGTATCGCTTTTCACAAATATACCAACCCACCTAGCCATAAATAATATACTTGGCCAATGGGAACTTCTGAGAGAACATACAACTATACCAAAGACACGCTTTCTCAAGCTCCTAAAATTCTGCTTAACTGACAATAATTATTTCACGTACAATGAAAAATTTTACCATCAAACATATGGTATGCCAATGGGAAACCCATTATCACCAACGATTGCAGATATAGTTTTAGATGCACTACTTGACGATGTAATTAACAAACTGAAAGTGAGGAATATACATATAAAATTCATGTCGAAGTATGTAGACGATCTACTTGCAATTATTCATAAAGAAGACGAAACCATTATATTAGAGACACTCAACGCTTATCACAATAAATTACAGTTTACGATCGAAAAAGAGTCAAAACAACAAATACCGTACTTGGACATGCTTATCATCAGGAATGAAAACAAAGTCATCACAGATTGGTATATGAAACCGACAGCATCAGGACGACTCATAAATTATAACTCAACGCAACCGATAAAAATGAAGCTTAACGCTGCAACCAATTTGGTAAACAAAATAATTTATATAAGCGACAAAAAATTTAGAAATGGAAATATAAATAAAATAAGACGAATGCTCACCATGAACAATTATCCAATTTACATCACAAACAACATAATTAACAGAACACTGAGTAACAAAAAAATTATAAACAATGCCGAATCAGGAGAACAAAAAAAAAAAATTTTTACAGTGTACCATTTATCCCCAGGCTAACAGAAAACAAAACATTAAAAAACATGATAAACAACGAAAATGTAACAATAGCACACACATCGAACAAAACACTAAGGCATCTATATACAAGCAAAGAGACAAAAGTAGACATATTAAAAAAAGATAATGTTGTATACGAACTTACATGCGTTGGCAACGAAAGGGAAAGATGTAACAAAGTTTATGTTGGAACAACAAAAAGAATGCTAGCTACACGATTAGCGGAACATGAGGCAGATATAAAGAAGGGAAAGGAGACCACTGGACTATCACAACACATTAAAGAAAGCCAACACAAAGTAGATTTTAAGAGCGTAAAAATTTTAGACAAGGAAAAATCCGCAAATAAGAGATACACATTAGAGAGCTTAAGGATACAACAACGTTTATCGAAAGCTCTAAACACAAAAGAAGACAAAGATCAAACAAAGCTCCAGTATTCAGTTGCAATAAACCAATAAAAGTACGTTCTGTGATATAATTTTAGTTCAATTCTGTGATTTAATTTAATTATTTTATTTATTTATTATATTAATTTTTGTACGTGTTGTCCAACTTTACACAAATATTTTAATAACGAATAAATAGACAGTGATGTAAAATTATAATCGTAAGTTGAACTATGTGTTACATTACAAACATTTATATTTTTTAAAAAATTTATACATACATACATATGTGAATATATATTTAAGGGGAAAAAATTTTTTCTTCAACAGAATTTAATAAAATTCATCTCCTGATGAAGTCGACAAACCATCGACGAAACGTTGAGATAAAGATTAAATAATTGGTTTTATTTACATCGCCAGAAAAAATTAACATTGACCAAAAATAGCCCAAAGATATAAATATATGGAAATATAAAAATCTTGACAAACTAAGTATTACTTCATAATTGGTCACAAATACATTAAAATAAATTTTAATGAACAATTAGAAGTAGAGAATTTTGAAATTTGTATAAACCATTTGCATATGGAACAACAATCAATGATAAATAGACTCATTGATAAATAGAAGTCAATTTTTGCCAAAGATAAATATGTACCCGTACAGTAAGGGACTACGAAGCGCACATGACTTAAAAATAGATAAATATTGTAGTAAAAGGCCACATAGATGTCCTATAGAGGACAGAAAAGAAATTGAGGATCAAATCTCAAAACTCCTAAAAAGTAATCTCATCGAAGAGTCTTATGGTCCGTTTGCAGCTCCAGTAACTTTAGCTTACTAGAAAGAGGATAATAAAAAATCGAGACTCTGTATTGATTTTAGGGAGTTAAATAAAATTGTTATTCCTCAATCACAGCCTTTCCCTCTGATTGAAGATTTAGTAGATAAGACCAGAAACTGTAATTTTTTTCAACGCTGGACATAAACTCGGCTTTTTGGGCCATTCCATTTAGGATTCAATATCGACAAAAAACAGGTTTTGTAACTCAGGAAGGTAATTTTCAGTGGACATGCCTCCCATTTGGATTAAAAACATCACCCGCAATTTTTCAAAGAATATTGAGTAATATAATAAGAAAACATGCACTTTCAAACTCCACAGTGAACTACATAGATGATATCTTAATATTTTCGAAAACTTTTGAAGAACATGTGAACCATTTAGAGAAATTATTAAACGAAATAATGGAAGAAGGTTTCAGACTGAAATTATCGAAATGTAAGTTTGCAGCAGACTCTGTAAAATATTTAGGGCATGTAATTAAAAATAACTCGATAAGACCATTAAAAGACAACCTAACTGCAATAAAAGAGTTCCCAGTTCCCAAAACTCGGAAAAATATTCGACAGTTTTTAGGGAAAATAAATTTTTATAACAAATATATACCGAAAAGTTCAATTATGTTAGATCCACTGCACAATCTCTTGAGAAAAGGAACCAAATTTATTTAGTCGAAAGCATGCACTGAGTCCTTCGAGAGTGTGAAAAGGTTACTATGCTCACAACCTATTTTGGCAATATTTGATAAAGACTTACCAATAATTATTTATACAGATGCTAGTATAAAAGGTGTAGCAGCAATTTTAAAACAAACACAAGAAGATGGTGAGGAAAAGCCAGTAGCATATTTAAAAAAAAAATTAAACCACAGTCAACAGAAAAAAATGCTATTTATTTAGAATGTCTGGCAATAAAAGAGGCTATTAAATATTGGCAATATAGAATTATGGGTACTAAATTTACAGTTATTTGCGATCACAAACCACTTGAAAACATGAATATAAAGGCCAGAACAGACGAAGAACTTGGAGATTTAACATATTACTTGTCTCAGTATGACTTTAACATAAAGTATTTACCCGGGAAAAATAATTTGGAAGCTGATTGTTTAAGTAGAAACCCAGTATTAGAAGCTCATGAAAACAATGATGACCAGTTAAAAGTAATACATTTTATTAAATTAGAAGAAATTTTAGCAGATCAGCAGAAAAATAAAAAACTGCAAGCTAACAAAGAAAAATTTAAGTCCAAACAACAGATTTATTACAAAATAACAAGGAAAAGAGAAAAAATCGTTTTAACTGAAAAATTTAGTATGGAATTTATAAAAAAAATCCATGAACATTTCTGTCATATAGGATTGAAGCAAATGCAAAATAAGATTTGTCCTTTTTACACAGCTGACAAGTTAACACATAATATAAAACAAATTTGCAGAAACTGCGAAATATGTATCAAGAATAAGTCAAGAGGTGGATATAAAATTGGTTTTCTATCACACTTAGGTCCAGCTAAAAAACGGTTTGAAATAGTTTCAATAGACACAATGGGAGGATTCGGAGGCTCAAGATCTACAAAAAAATATCTGCACCTTCTAGTCGACCACTTTACAAGATATGCATATATTTTAACGTCCAAAACACAGAATGCGCAAGATTTTATAAAACTAATGCAGAAAGTAACAGATGATCACAAAATTGGCATAGTTTTATCAAATCAATACCCTGGATTAAATTCGAAGGAATTCAAAAAATTTTTAATGCAAAATTCCATACCCATAATTTTTAATGCAGTAGACACACCATTTTCAAATGGATTAAACAAAAGACTAAATCAGACACTTGTAAACAAATTTAGATGCAGGATAAATGAAAATGAAAAAAAACGATATTGGACGACAATAGCGCAAGAATGTGTATACAACGAAACGGAACACACAATTACAGGCTTCACACCAAAATATTTATTAGTAGGCACAGATAGCACAATATTACCTGATGAACTAAAACAAAAAGGTACACAGGAAGACTGGCTAAACAACAGGAAAATAGCTTTATAGAATACGATTAAATCCCACAATTATAACAAAAAAATGTTTGCTAAAAATAGAAAACACTTTGAATTCCAAGTAGGAGATGTGGTATTTGTCGAAAACGGTCACAAATTAAATCGGAAGAAAATGGATGAATTAAAAATTGGGCCGTATAAAATAATGGAAAAATTGTCAAACTCAATTTCAAAAATAAACACTGATCACAGAGGATCTGAGTCGAGTCTCTTTCACATTACAAAGTTGGTCCCTGTTTCACACACTGAACTTAAATCATTTGGCTAAAAATAAAAATAAAACTATGTATATAAAAAATTATTAAAATAATTTTTCCCCGAGGAGGGAGATGTAAGGAAAATGAAATCCCTTATTTAAGCGTCTGTCATGTACAGAAAAGAACGCACATATTTAGATCTCTGACTCACGTTGTAATAGAAGGACAAATGATTTTTTTTAAAGTTGTTAAGTCATAATTAAAAGATTTTGGAAGAAAGAAGTAATTATTAAAAATCATTGCTTAGGAAGGAATTTACACTGAAATAATAAACTTTAAATGTCGTTTCTTTTACAGGTAAATTCCTAATGAAGAGTGTTATAGAATAAAATTATAGCTAAATAATGTTAAAATTTAGTAATAATAAAATAATAATAAAATTTATAAAAAATCTTTTATTTAATTGGTGTTTGCTTCCTGCTAAAATAAAACGCATTGTATATATATATATATATATATATATATATATATATATATATATATATATATATATATATATATATATATATATATATATATATATATATATATATATATATATATATATATATATATATATATATATATATATATATATATATATATATATATATATATATATATATATATATATATATATATATATATATATATATATATATATATATATATATATATATATATATATATATATATATATATATATATATATATATATATATATATATATATATATATATATATATATATATATATATATATATATATATATATATACATATATATATATATATATATATATAAATATATATATATATATATATATATATATATATATATATATATATATATATATATATATATATATATATATATATATATATATATATATATATATATATATATATATATATATATATATATATATATATATATATATATATATATATATATATATATATATATATATATATATATATATATATATATTTATATATATATATATATATATATATATATATTTATTGATATATATAAATATATTATATATATATATATATATATATATATATATATATATATATATATATATATATATATATATATATATATATATATATATATATATATATATATATATATATATATATATATATATATATATATATATATATATATATATATATATATAGATATATATATATATATATATATATATACCGAGTGATTTTTTTGCTATTATCTTTTTGGCAACACTAGTTTTGACAGCTCACGCACGTTTTGTATCTTGTGTCACTGTCAAACATCTTCAGTTTGGTCTATAATTTAATCATGAATCGTCTTACAAGCGAACAACGCTTGCAAATTATTGAATTTTATTACCAAAATGCGTGCTCTGTTAAGAAAGTTCATCGCGCGCTTCTTCCATTTTATGGTCAGTTTAATCGACCTACTGAGGCTTCTATTCGGGCTATTGTAAAAAAATTTCGCACCAAATTTACATTGTTGGACATTAAACCACCAACACGTTTACGTAGAGTGCGAACTGAAGAAAATATCGCAGCCGTATCGGCCAGTGTTGGTGATGACCGTGAATTATCGATTCGGCGCCGTTCGCAGCAATTGGGCCTTTGTTACTCCACTACGTGGAAAATTTTGCGGAAGGATTTGGGTGTGAAGCCTTATAAGATACAGCTGGTGCAAGAATTGAAGCCAAACGACCTACCACAACGCCAAATTTTTGGTGAATGGGCTCTTGAAAAGTTAGATGAAGATCCACTTTTTTATCGAAGAATTGTGTTCAGAAACGAGGCTCATTTCTGGTTGAATGGATACGTGAACAAGCAAAACTGCCGTATTTGGAGTGAAGAGCAGCCAGAAGCATTGCAAGAGCTACCAATGCATCCACAAAAAACAACCGTTTGGTGCGGATTATGGGCTGGCGGCATCATTGGGCCGTATTTCTTCAAAGATGATGCGAATCACAACGTTACTGTGAATGGTGAGCGCTACCGTACGATGATAACAAACTTTTTTCTGCCCAAAATGGAAGAGCTTGACTTGCATGACATGTGGTTTCAACAAGACGGTGCCACATGCCACACAGCACGCGAAACAATGGACCAATTGAGAGGCGAGTTCGGTGAACAGTTTATTTCACGCTTGGGACCAGTCAATTGGCCGCCCAGATCGTGCGATTTAACGCCTCTAGACTATTTTTTGTGGGGCTATGTTAAGGCTAATGTCTATAGCGACAAGCCCGCTTCGATTGACGCACTGGAAGCCAACATTGCCAACATTATTCGTGAGATATCGGCCGAAATGTTGGAAAGAGTATGCCAAAATTGGACTAAGCGGATGGACCATTTGAGGCGCAGCCGCGGCCAACATTTGCATGAAATAATCTTCAAACATTAAATTATATCGACCCAACTATCGATCCAAATAAATATTTCATGCATTTTTCTGAGTTTTATGTGTTTTTTTTTTACTTTCCGATAGTTCTTATAAAATCACCCATTATATATATGTTGATATTTATATAAAAGAAAAATAGTTTTAATGATTTATTTTCTTTTTGAGATCACGCTTATGTGTTGTGAATGGTAGTCGTTTACGCAAGATGTATCGGCGTTTGAAATGGTTCACCTAAGTAGCTGTTTGATTTTTATTTCGGTATAGTTTGAGGTGTTGCGCATTTATTACGCCGATTAATTGCCCTTTGAGGTTCTCCACTTCGTATTGTTTTTGACCAATTTTTTTTCTTATGCGGCATTTAATCCAAGGCTTACAGAGCTTCACGTTTATACCCTTTGAAAAGTTGCTTTGAACAAAGTTTTTTCGAAAGACTTCTTGCCCATCTCTAAATGCAATAAATTTACTTCGCCGGTTATACGATTTTACGTTTCTCTCATACGCTAGATGTGTTTGATCTTTAATCTTTTGGTGTATTATTTGCATCTGACTGGGTTTCGGCATCACCAGCATATCACCGTCCTCAACAGCATTTAGTTTCCTCAAAATTTCATACGCGTCGGCATGTGTCACCATATTGTAACCTGTAAGCGCAAAATGGGGTGTTACGCCTGTTGGTGCATGTACTGTAGTCCTTAATGAGCATTAAATTTTACTTAGGTTTTCATCCCATCTGGATTGGTCATTTTGTAAAAAACTTCTTATGCCCATTATTATTGACTGATTCACCCTTTCGCTTGCGTTTGCCTGAGGGCTGTGTATCGGCGTTTTTATGTGTCGTACACCATAGACTTGCAATAAATCTTGAAAGGCTGTTGAAGTGAATTGCTTGCCATTGTCCGAATGGAGCAATTCTGGTACATCGAACTTGTGAAATATCTCGTCTAAAAGAAATTTATTTACGGCTTTTGTTGAGGCTTTTGCTAACGCTTTTAAAAGGACACATTTTTTTTGTGATCCAGCACAATATATATATAAATATATTACCTGATTTGGTTCTTGCGTGACCACCTCTTTGCCCATGTTAGGACGTAAAATTTGTTTTGGGTGTTTGATTTCTTTGCAGGTGTTCCGAACGCACTTGGCCATCGTCGGCCAATAAAAGAATTCCCTTATGTTAAATAAGGTTTTGGCTACACCTCCGTGTGATGTGTTATGAATATGAGCTCTGTCTATAATTCCTGTTGCTAACGCGCCAGGCAACCATACCTTCCAGCAATTTTCGTCATTTTCTTCATCATCTCGATTGAATCCAACTTTTTTATAAACAACTTCGTCCTTTACTTTGACATCTTTCACTTTTTTGTTTCACTGTATCGATTAGGTTTAAATAGCTTGTATCTTTGAATGCAGCGGACTCGAAATCAATTAAAGGTTTATGTTTCACTGCCAACTCTTCGATATCTAATCTTAAAAAATGTCCCGTACGAGGTTTTTGCTACCTTTTCGGTGTTCAGTTTCGAATTTGAAACCCTGCAGCTTTAAACTCCACCTCGCCAGTCTGCCATTCAGGTCTTGCTGTTTCATCAGCCATTTTAGGCTGGAATGATCCGTGATGACTGTAAATTCCATCATTTCTACATATTGCCTGAATTTTTCAATGGCTAGTACGACCGCTAGGCACTCTTTTTCTGTTGTGGAATAGTTTTTTTGTGCGGTATTGAGCTTTTTAGAAAAGTACTCAATCCAGTGTTCACCGTCGTCTTCATCCTTTTGAAATAAGACGGCGCCTACTCCCACGTTTGGTGCATCGCATTGGATGTAAAAGGGCTTGCAAAAATCTGGACTAGAAAGGATTGGGGTTGATACTAACTGTTGTTTTAATTTTTCACAGGCACTTACGGCTTCGGGCGTGAAGACAAATTTGTTCGACTTTTTAAGTGTTTCAGTCAGAGGTGCTGTTTTTGTTGAAAAGTCGCTCACAAATCTACGATGCCATCCGACTATTCCAAGAAATCTTCTGACTTCCTTTGGATTTTTTGGTGGTTTTATGTTCACAATGGCGTTGATTTTTTCCAGGTCAGGTTTAAGTTTTCCTCCTCCAACTATATAGCCGAGATATTTTAATTATTTAAAGCAAAATTTGGATTTTTTCATGTTTATGGTCAATCCTGCTGAGGTTAACTTCTCACCGACGGTTTTTAACATATTCATGTGACTTTCAAAATCTGGCGACACAACTAACAGGTCGTCCAAATATACGAAGATTCGGTCCTTCTATTCAAATGGATTAAGTTATGATTGAGGTCTACCTGGGACAGTGAATGCTGTTTTCGCTCTGCTGGCTTCCTCTAGCGGAATTTGCCAGAAGGCGTCTTTTAAATCAATGGCGGAAATAAAGTGGGTGTCTCCTAAGCGAGCTTCTTAGTGACCTTGTTGAGCTCCCTGGCATCGAGGCATAAACGATTTTTATTTGGTTTGATCACTAATGTTGTTCGGTTGTTCCATTCTGCTTCCTTCGTCACTTCATTTATGTCCAAGGCCATCATCCTGTCAAGCTCGGCGTATGTAAGTTTTTACACGGCTGGACTCACCGGATAGTAGCGCATCTTTTTTGGCGTAGCGTCTCCTGCATCGATCTTGTGGACTTCTAAATGAGTTTTTCCGAGACCATGTTTCGTATAGCATCTAAAAAAGGACTTAACTTGTTCTAGAGTTTGACACTGTTGTGACGACAGACGATGTACTTTATCATCATCTATGCCATCTATTGAAATTTCATTAATTGAATGTTGGGGTGAACAGATTTTAATTCCTACTTCCTGCCAAAAATCATACCCTAAAATTAATTCTTGTTGTAGATTCGGGATCAGGTAAAGGACTATATTTTTATTTTGTTGGCCGATCTGCATCTTGACTTGAACCTTACCGATTATTTGGTGACCTTTGCCATCGGCAGTCTTAATTGTGGATTTAAAATCGAGGATTATACATTTCATTTTTTTAGCATTTTCAACACAATTTCTTCCAAGGCAGCTTATCGAGGCTTCATTGTCCATGAGACCTTTAAGTGAAACACCATTTACCATTACTTCCATGTAGGGCCGTATGTCGGTGTTTGATTCGAGTAGGGCTGAAGCTATTTCCTTTCTTTCGGATTTTCTTCTCTTACATCGCTCTCGAGTACTGTTTATTCTTTTGCTAGGTGTAAAGTCTTTAAAAATTCTATCCCGAACAGTGTTGTAATTTTTGAGACGCTCCTCGTATGTAGGTTTGCTGTTATATATTTGTACAGTGGGTAGTTTTGCTTCCGAATTGGGGTTTGTTATTAATCTTGTTGGTTCTTTAAGGCAAGCCTGACTGTTATCGGCGGATTTATTAATATTAATTTCTTGCTCTGGTTGTTCGATCTTTTTATTTTTATTTGTTATGGTACTAGTTGGTACTGGCTTTTGCTCGAACATGCCGTCCCAGTATTCGCCATGTTAGTCTATTTGTTTCCTGAACACCTAGGGCATTTGGGTGTAATCACATTCTCGAACCCACATTTGTAGCAAAAAATATTACGCTGCTCTGAAGCACATTCGACAAATGTGTGTCCAGCAAACTATTTGTTTGGTAGGCGCTGAATGAAATTGTAAGGCCTATATATCGACGTTGTTACTTTCTGGTATGTTACTATAATCAAGTTCATTCACTTTACGTGCCATGTACGGTCGATGCTGGCTAATTTTTTTGGCTATGTAGCGTTCGGCTCTTCTGCATTCTTCCAATAAATTGTCAAAACTTATAATGTGGATGGGATATACCATTTGGTAAACTCCATCCTTTAAATTATCTTTGACTATTCGCACCAATTCATCCTCTCTTATGCGGCGGTCAAGTTGATTTTTAAGGGCTATTATCTCACCAATAAACGATTCAGATGATTTGGATGGGTGTTGTCTTCTTTCCATAATGCATCTCTGGATTTCGGTATCACTTTCAAACCGTCTGAACTTCCGTATGAGGTTATATCGTAATTGTGGCCATTTACAGAAGGGATTTTGCCTGCGAAATGTCCAAAACCATTCATATGCAGTGCCGGTTAAGAGGTGGTGGAATCCTTTCATCAGAGTTTCCATCGGGCAGTTGTAGTCGTTCTGTAAAGACTCCACTCTAAAAATAAAATCTTCAACAGTAAAAGATTTGCGACTACCATCAAACTTTATGCCCCATTTCTCTAAATCTAGTGGTATAGGCGCTTTATGGTGGTTAGGTCGAAAATCTTGGGTTGAGTTGTGATGCTGTTATTGGAATTCACGTGAATCATATGCCCTATGAAACTGATTGCTACTTTCAAATGGTGATTGTTGGTTCGGTATTTCGTTGAGGCTACCGACAGCATTACTTCTCTCAGCTCTGAGGACACTGCGCACTATTTGTGGTACTAGTTGTTGAATCACTTCCGTCATCTGTCTGCCTTGCTCCATATTTAGCGATTTTAATTATTACTTTTAGGAAACGATTTGTTTATACCTGTTGTTTCTTTATAATGCGATGTGGGCAATTTTATCGGGTAATCACCTTTTCAAATACTTTTAGAGCAATACCGCAATCAAAACGGGCCGAATTAAAAAAAATTAGTGAAATGAAAATGTTTATGAAAAAGTTTAATGTAACCAAAGATGTATGTATATTTCCCTGGGTGATAAATAAGCAAAACAAAAGACTTAGGAAACGAGCGTGCCGATTTTAAAACTGATACGTATTTTTGTAGTCTACCAAAATTGTACGCTTTAGTAGGTGGATAAGTATAAATGGATCGCAATGACTCTTTAACAATGGATGTCTAGAAACTGATAATATTTCGTAAAGACCGGGATATATAAGTATACACAAATGTTAGATAAAACGAATCTATATAATTACAACGATAATTGTTTCTTTTGTTAACCATATATTATTTTATTATTATTATTTTTTTGTTTTTTAGAATGTTATGAATGCTTAAGACGACACAGGTTACAATGGTTAGTTGTGTGACGCAAAAAGGTGTATGTTAGAGATTAACGACAAAAAAATGTTTTAAGTTTATAAAATGTTATTAATTTAGAAAAAAAAGTATTAAATTAAATGATTAGTATTTGCGTTATATGTAGTACATATATATGTATGCATATTTTATATGATTTCTCTTTTTTTATATATATATTTTTTTGTGTACGATAGCAGATAGGAACTCTTCCCCTGGGAGCAATTCAAAATTTAAAATTTGGGTAATTAAAATTTGAAATTTTGCAATTTTAATTGTTAAATAAACAAATGTGTAATTTGATACCCGTGGGAAAAAAATGAAAGTGCCCTGTAGGTAAAATGTGGTTAAAAAAATGGTGATTGTTATATGAATTTTGGATATGGGTGTCTCTGTGGGTGAGTGGTAGCGATGCTAGCCTGTCAGTAGAGAGGTCGTGGGGTTCGATTCCCACCATAGACCCTGGATGTTTTCCGTTGCTTCGCAGGTTGTGGTTGTGTTGAGATAGTGACCTATGAACAATTGATTCAGTATAGACTAGATGGTTCTAATGGGGATTATATTGAGACATTGGAGATCGCACTAGAGAGGCTGTCAAAAACTTCTCTGTCCATTATAGGTAGAATAAAGAGTGTACACTATTTGGTGACCATGTCACCAAACTTGTCGACACAAGAGGTGACTTGAAGACAGTTGGCCCCATGGATCCTACAGGGATTTATTTATGGCTATTTTGTGGTGCTTGTGTTTACATTTACTTTGTGCGTGGCTGTGGGTGCGTTTCATGTGTCCGTCTTGTTTATTTGTTTTGCAGAATCATGTTTATTGCTTTGTTTATTCAGCTGCACATGTTTTGAGAATGAGTCATCATCATTTGAAATGTCCGTCTGATTATTTGTTTTGCAGAATCATGTTTATGGCTTTGTTTATTCAGCTGGATATGTTTTGAGAATAAGTCATCATTAGATAACAAAATTTCATTAGTCATCATTTATATAAAATAAAATAGTACACAATGTTATGTTCTAGTTCTTGCTGTTGCTATGTATACATATGAATTTCATTATATCTCGTAATATCAATAAAAATTAGACTTGATGACTACTACGCGATTCTCATATGATGTATATAAGTAGAAGAAATAATGAAGATTTTCATCGGTATATTCTGATATCTCAATAAGCGCGGTTGAAAGCAAATAATTTATTAATAAAAAAGTTTATAGTGTTTTTAAAAAAGAGCTAAATAAATTAAATAAAATAATTATATAAAGTTAATTGGTGCTAATTAAATAAATAGTTTGACAACAAAAAATTTATTAATAAAGAAGTTAATAGTGTTTTTGAAAAAAGGACTAAATAAATAACATAAAATAATTAAATAAATTTGATTGTTGCTAATTAAATAAATAAATAAATAAAAATAAATTCTTCAAGCTATGTTTGTGAAATATGTCAAAAGGAATACAAATACCAAAAATCGTATTTGGAGCATTGCAAAAGTCATGCTCAACTACAACATGTGCAGATGCCAGTGTCATGTGATGTACAGCCTCCAATGCCTTTATATAACCCTATTCCTTGGAGCAATATGCAACAGCAATATCCTGTGTACTTTCAAGAGCTTCCAAGGACTTCGTACTATCATACGGGGTTGAACAATAAGTTTTCAGTACCCATACAAATTCCACATCATCTTCCTATTCCCTATCAATATACTGCACCAATGCAATGGCAGCAATATAACATACCCAACTATTATCCTTCAGTTTCGAATATTCAATACGCCTTGTCGATGGACAGTTCCAGGTATCCTCAACACCACCAACAACAACAGCAGCAGCATCATCAGGAACAACAGCAGCATCATCAACAACAACAACAACAACAGCAGCAACATCATCAGCAACAACAACAGCAACAACTAGATAATATTGTGTTTGATGACATGGATACTTCAAATTCTCCCAGCGGTATATATAATGATACTCCTTTGAATGTAGAACCAAAATATTAGGAAATAAACACTGCATTAAAAAAAAATATTGCAACACATGGAATTCCCAACAAAAAAGATGATCTTCTATTTGAAGACTTTGTTCTGGAAAATAAACCTATTTTCAAGGAAAGACTTGAAAAAAGTTTGGTTAAACATAATATTTTAAAATTCTGTGTAACTCTTATTGGAGAGTACATAAAAATTGTTGGGGAAGAAATTGACTTGTGTCAAATTTCTCACAAAACAAAAATGGATCTATTGTGTCTGGGAAGTAATGTAGATGAGCTAATTGAAAAACAATTCCAGGACATTCATAAATGTCAGAATGCCAGGAAAGAGACTCTGGGTGGACTTTAATCAGAATTGTTCGCGCTGAAATTAACATAAACAAAAGTTCACTAGTAAAAGGATCTCATTGGATAAGCACACCATTGAAACTGGCTAAAAGCGGGGCTGTATCAACATTGAAAACAATGAGAGGAAAAGCGACGTTGCAGCCCATAATATCGAGGACATTAGTGCTAATGTCATTTGCCTACAAAATGGAATTGTGGTTGATTTCACAAATTTTAAGTTCCAATTGGCATTAAAAAATATTCAAGTATTTGAGGATAGGAATGATGGAATAAGTGTGAATGTGTTTGGGTATGATAATGAGAAGGATGAAATAATTGGACCATTCTACAATACACAAAAGGAAAACACAAAGCATGTGAATTTATTGCTGTTGGAAGCTGGAGACATTCACCATTACATTTTTATTAAAGATATATCAAGGTAAGCAAGTAAATACATGTGTGTGAATAACTATATACATATATATAAATTTATTCCTTTTACAGACTTTTGAAAGCTCAGACAACCAAGTGCCATGACAGACTTTTATTCTGTAATACCTGCCTACAATATACACACATTGAATGGACTATGGAACAATACAAAACGGAATGAGGGAAAATTGTTGCTGCTTTACCTTCTCCTGAAAATAGTGTTTTAAAATTCAAAGATCACCAGCGGCAAATGGATGTGCCATTCGTTATATATGCAGATTTCGAATGCATACTAGAAGATATCCAAACTACTGTAAGTGACAAAACTCAAGTTGTAAAGAGACACATTCCTTGTGCCTTTAGTTATAAATGTATAGGTAATAATAGTTTAGATAAATTTAAGATATATACTGGTGAGGACGCATCTGTAAAATTTGTTGACTGGTTAATTGACGATTGTGAAGATATTTACAATCAGTTCCTCAGCAGTAAGACAAAAATGAACAGATTGACCCTTTCGGAAATATACAGTTTTCAAAATTCAATAAATTGTCACATATGTGACAAATTTCTCGGTAAAGACCGTGTAGGAGATCATTGTCATATAAGTGGTAATATCGAGGTGCAGCTCACAATATTTGCAACTTAAAGTACCAAATTCCGAAATTCATACCCATATATTTTCATAATTATTCATCTTATGACTCGCACCTCTTTGTTAAAGAATTAGGTAAAAAGTCTGACAACATAAAAGTCCTACCACTGAACAAAGAACTGTACATTTCACTATCCACATTTACAAAAATGACTGACAATTGCAATCTTGAACTCCGATTTTTAGATACTATTCGTTTTATGGCTGATAGCTTAGAATCCTTAGCTAATAACCTTACGGACAATGACTTTCATACGGTTAGGGCACACTTTAACAGAAAGACAGAATTTGACCTTGTACGAAGAAATGGTGTTTTCCCTTATGAATATCTTGATTCATTTGAAAGATTGGATGATGGTCAGCTTCCATCAAGAGAAGATTTTTTTAATAAATTAAATAACAAGGAAAGCTCAATTGAAGATTATGAGCATGCAATGAAGATTTGGCATACCTTTAATTGCAAAACCCTTCGAGATTATATGGAATTATATCTCAAAACAGATGTGCTTTTGTTAGCAGACATATTCGAAAATTTTCGAAAAGTCTGTAAGAAAATTTATAATCTAGATCCGTGTCAGTACTATACTGCTCCAGGACTATCATGGGATGCCATGTTAAAACACACAAATAGAATTAGAGTTGTTAACAGACATTTACATGTATAACTTCTTTAAAAAGGGAATACTCGTTGGAATGGTACAGTGTAGTTAGCGATATTCCAAAGCAAATAATAAATATTTAGATGATTTTAATGAAGACAAGCCTTCAGAATTTCTAATATATTTAGACGCAAATAACATTTACGGTTGGGCGATGTCTGAGTATCTTCCTTATGGAGGATTCCGATGGCTGACAAGTGATGAGCTGAATCTGGATGCGAAAAGCATAGATAACAACTCACAAGATGGTTATGTATCTGCGTGACTCTCACAATGACCTTCCCTTCTGTGTTGAAAACAAGAAAACTTTAGAATCAAACCATAAGAAATTAATTGCGGATTTTTCGCCAAAAACTCTTATGTAATACATTACAGAGTTCTTAAGCAATGTTTGGAATATGGTTTGATTCTAAAAAAAAAACGCATCGTATTCTAGCATTTAAACAATCTCCATGGTTAAAAGGTTATATTGACCTAAATACCAAACGCAGAGCCACTGCTAAAAATGCTTTTGAGAAAATGTTTTCAAATTACTCAATAATGCTGTGTATGGCAAAACAATGGAGAATGTGGACAAGAGGAGAGATGTGAAAATTGTAACCAACTGGAATAGAACAAACTGTAACCATTTGTGGGCTCAAGATTGGATATCTAAATCCAATTTTCATAGTTTATTTATATTTGCTGAAGATATGCTAGCTATCGAAATGAATAGAGTCAAAACACATTACAACAAGCCCATATATTTGGGATTTTGCGTCTTGGAGCTTTCTAAATGGAAAACGTATAACTTCCATTATGGATTCATGAAACCTAAGTTTAAATCAAATTTATCTTTAAATTACATGGACACCGACTCATTTATATATACAATAAAAACTGACGACTTTTATGCCGACATAAAATCTGACATAGAACAAGAATTTGACATTTCCGATTACCCAAAAGATAACGCATATGGTATTCCTCTTTTAAACAAAAATGTGCTGGGTTATGATGAAGGATGAAAATTGTGGTAAAGTGATGGAAGAGTTTGTGGGACTTCGGTCAAAAATGTATTCCTTTAGCGTGCAATATGAAAATTATGTAAAAAAATCGAAGGGGATTAAGAAATGTGTTCTTGATAAATATATATTTTAGAGGCGTATAGAAATTGTTTATTTAATAAGTCTATTGTTTATGATGATATGTTAATATTTAAGACAAAAGTTCATCAAATTTATACCAACCAACTAAATAAGGTTGTACTTAGTTATCAAGATGATAAGAGAAAAATACAATGTGATGGTATAAATACATTAGCATGGTATAATTATCGAATTGAGAAAACAAATCCAGAATATGAGCTGGATCCGTTGCTAATGGAAATTGATAAGCTTCAAGAAGAATGATGAGTTTTTTACTTAAATGTAATTTGTTTCTGTTTATATGTAAATATTTAGTTATTAATGTTTAGTTATTAAGAAAATTTGGTTTGTTATTAAAAAAATTATAATAATAATGAAATAAGAAAAAAATTAAATAATAATAAAAAAAATCTTATTAATATCAAAAAAATTAAACAATCTTTGTTTTATTTTCTTGTTCAGCCCTGATATCATTAAATTGAAAAAACGCTGACGTTGACTGTGCATACACGTCTTGCTGCTAGCAGAGAAAACAATTTTTGTTGGATCAAAACAATTCTTGTCTTGTTTTTTGCTTACTTGCAAATTTTTCTGTTTATAAGTTTAACTGTACTGTTAAATCCTGCATAATCTTGATTTGATTTGTTTATTTCTTGAATTTGAATTTCACAACATTATGAAATTGTATTAAATTTAATTATTTCAACATTTTACAGAGTCAAAAAAGTTTTAATAATCTGATAAGTTATTCATTAAATTTTTAACTCAAAAATTTCTTTAATTTTCCTAATTATACCTTAGAAAAAATAATACAAGAGAGTGAATATGTATGTTTGTATGTATGTATGTATGTATGTATGTATGTATGTATGTATGTATGTATGTATGTATGTATGTATGTATGTATGTATGTATGTATGTATGTATGTATGTATGTATGTATGTATGTATGTATGTATGTATGTATGTATGTATGTATGTATGTATGTATGTATGTATGTATGTATGTATGTATGTATGTATGTATGTATGTATGTATGTATGTATGTATGTATGTATGTATGTATGTATGTATGTATGTATGTATGTATGTATGTATGTATGTATGTATGTATGTATGTATGTATGTATGTATGTATGTATGTATGTATGTATGTATG
>OY101448.1:109145878-109150878 GCA_956483635.1 Panzeria rudis | reverse complement strand
TTCTTTACGTCTAGCGTTACAACTACACAATACTCTTTTGCTCCATTTCTCCACCTCTTCCCTTGGATAGCCTGAGCAGCAGTTTCTACTACAACTTTGATAGCATCTACTGTTGACCTTGCTTTCCTGAAGCCAAATTGGTTATCTGATAAACCGCGGTTAGCTTCAACACAACTTTCCAATCTTCTACAGATTATACTTTCTAGCAATTTCCCACTTGTATCTATCATACACAGCGGCCTATAAGAGGAAGGGTCGTCTGGTGGCTTATTATCCTTAGGTAACAATACTAACTTTTGTCTCTTCCACATTGTTGGAAAAATGCCCTGGCTCAAGCATGCGCTTATTACTTTCAAAAAATAGTCAGGATGGAGTTTAACAGCTTCTTTTAGTATCATATTCGGAATGCAGTCTAAACCTGGTGCCTTCTTGTCTTTAAATTTTGAGACAGCACCTTCTATCTCGGCAATCGTAACCGGAGGAATGTCGAAAAAATCAGGCGGGTAGCTGTGTTGCCATGTCGGAGTTTCCTGTTGGGGAAAGAGATGATCTACAATTCCCTTGAGGAGAGGCTCTTCTCTTGGCGGCGATGGACCAAGACATTTAAGTTTCTTGGTTATCAATTTATATGCAAAGCCCCAAGGATTACTATCTACTTCATCACAAACATTAAGAAAACACCTACGCTTGCTCCTACGAATTGCAATCTTCAACGCTTTCCTTTTATCCTTATATATTTGATGGTGTACACTATTCTCTAACCTACCTCTCGTTCGTGTATACTGCCTTCGGGCACTTATACACTCCGATCGCAAGCTAGCAATTTCATCATTCCACCAGTACACCGGGGGCTTATTTGGTGACCTTTTACGCTTTATCATAGCTACGTTACAGGCATTAGTGATATGACTTACTAATTGCACTGCCATATCTTCAGCTGAACCACTCAGTTCCATGTTCTCCATACAAGCTGCGAAGATATCCTTATCAAAGGTATTTACCTTCCATCCTGTCAAACCTCGTGCTTGTGCAATCACACGGGGCTGTTCATCTTGTACATCTATGATTATAGCGCTATGATCGCTATGAGTATAGATGTCGGATATTCTCCAGTTAACTTGGCTTGTGATGCTGCTACTGACAAATGTAATGTCAATTACCGATCCAGCATCACCCCTTCTGAAAGTTTGTTCAACTCCATTATTAATGAGTACAACACCCAATACAGAAAAGGCTTCCAAGAGTACTCTACCTCTTGTGTTTGTCAAGGGGCAGCCCCATTCAACAGCCCACGCAATGTATGTATGTATGTATGTATGTATGTATGTATGTATGTATGTATGTATGTATGTATGTATGTATGTATGTATGTATGTATGTATGTATGTATGTATGTATGTATGTATGTATGTATGTATGTATGTATGTATGTATGTATGTATGTATGTATGTATGTATGTATGTATGTATGTATGTATGTATGTATGTATGTATGTATGTATGTATGTATGTATGTATGTATGTATGTATGTATGTATGTATGTATGTATGTATGTATGTATGTATGTATGTATGTATGTATGTATGTATGTATGTATGTATGTATGTATGTATGTATGTATGTATGTATGTATGTATGTATGTATGTATGTATGTATGTATGTATGTATGTATGTATGTATGTATGTATGTATGTATGTATGTATGTATGTATGTATGTATGTATGTATGTATGTATGTATGTATGTATGTATGTATGTATGTATGTATGTATGTATGTATGTATGTATGTATGTATGTATGTATGTATGTATGTATGTATGTATGTATGTATGTATGTATGTATGTATGTATGTATGTATGTATGTATGTATGTATGTATGTATGTATGTATGTATGTATGTATGTATGTATGTATGTATGTATGTATGTATGTATGTATGTATGTATGTATGTATGTATGTATGTATGTATGGAAATAGTCCTGTATAATTGCCAGTAGATATCCTGGGATGTCTAAACTGACTAAGGCATCAACAATATGCTCCCAGTTTGCCGTGTTGAAGGCATTCTTTACGTCTAGCGTTACAACTACACAATACTCTTTTGCTCCATTTCTCCACCTCTTCCCTTGGATAGCCTGAGCAGCAGTTTCTACTACAACTTTGATAGCATCTACTGTTGACCTTGCTTTCCTGAAGCCAAATTGGTTATCTGATAAACCGCGGTTAGCTTCAACACAACCGTCCAATCTTCTACAGATTATACTTTCTAGCAATTTCCCACTTGTATCTATCATACACAGCGGCCTATAAGAGGAAGGGTCGTCTAGCGGCTTATTATGCTTAGGTAACAATACTAACTTTTGTCTCTTCCACATTGTTGGAAAAATGCCCTGGCTCAAGCATGCGCTTATTCCTTTCAAAAAATAGTCAGGATGGAGTTTAACAGCTTCTTTTAGTATCATATTCGGAATGCAGTCTAAACCTGGTGCCTTCTTGTCTTTAAATTTTGAGACAGCACCTTCTATCTCGGCAATCGTAACCGGAGGAATGTCGAAAAATTCAGCCGGGTAGCTGTGTTGCCATGTCGGAGTTTCCTGTTGGGGAAAGAAATGATCTACAATTCCATTGAGGATAGGCTCTTCTCTTGGCGGCGATGGACCAAGACATTTAAGTTTCTTGGTTACCAATTTATATGCAAAGCCCCAAGGATAACTATCTACTTCATCACAAACATTAAGAAAACACCTACGCTTGCTCCTACGAATTGCAATCTTTAACGCTTTCCTTTTATCCTTATATATTTGATGGTGTACACTATTCTCTAAACTACCTCTCGTTCGTGTATACTGCCTTCGGGCACTTATACACTCCGATCGCAAGCTAGCAATTTCATCATTCCACCAGTACACCGGGGGCTTATTTGGTGACCTTTTACGCTTTATCATAGCTACGTTACAGGCATTAGTGATATGACTTACTAATTGCACTGCCATATCTTCAGCTGAACCACTCAGTTCCATGTTCTCCATACAAGCTGCGAAGATATCCTTATCAAAGGTATTTACCTTCCATCCTGTCAAACCTCGTGCTTGTGCAATCACACGGGGCTGTTCATCTTGTACATCTATGATTATAGCGCTATGATCGCTATGAGTATAGATGTCGGATATTCTCCAGTTAACTTGGCTTGTGATGATGCTACTGACAAATGTAATGTCAATTACCGATCCAGCATCACCCCTTCTGAAAGTTTGTTCAACTCCATTATTAATGAGTACAACACCCAATGCAGAAAAGGCTTCCAAGAGTACTCTACCTCTTGTGTTTGTCGAAGGGCAGCCCCATTCAACAGCCCACGCATTGAAGTCACCCGCTATTATGACAGGATTTCTTGTAACTGCATCTGTTACTATATTGTCAACTATTACTCGAAAGTCCTCTATAGAATACCTAGGGGGAATATAGCAACTGTATAGTGTGATGCCAGAGACAGTGGCTCGGGCATATCCACATTGTGATGTTATTTTATCTCGTATTGTTAGCGTGCTGGTGTTCCATATCGCCGATGTGTCCGTATTATCGGAAACCCAATTTACAGATCCCATGTTCCGATATGGCTCACTCAGCACAGCGACATATACATTTAAATCTCGTACGCTTTGCTTAAGAAGCTCTTGGGCTGCCTGGCAATGGTTGAGATTTAAGTGTAATATACGCATTTTGATGCCTTAAGTTTTGCTTTAAACCCTAAGTTTATGTAGAGCTCTTCTGTAGTATGGACAAACTGCACATCCGGTGACATGGTCACTAGCAGTGTTTGTTCCATTCCTACAAAGCAAGCACGACGGTTTATTGGAACAAGTTCCAATTTTGTGGCCAGTTTTGCCACACCGTAAGCAGTTTTTAGAAAGGTCCTGCCCCCTACAGTTTGCTGCTCTATGTCCATAATCAAGACATTTATAGCACCTTCTTGGTGTTACCTTTTCGCGTATTCTGCAAACAACCCAACCAATACGTATCTTCGCCATCTCCATAAGACGGCAAGCTAAGACAGCACTTACGCCAATGGTGGCAGTTTGCGTTCCTCCATACGCTCTCCTTAACGATTTAACTGCAGCAGGCTGCAGGGATTTAAAATCGGATTCTCTAATGAGGGCTTCATAGACGTCCTCCTTTGTGGTTACCTCATCTATATCTCTAATCTCGATCCTAATCTCATGGGATAGTGCTCTAACTTCTGCGACCTCACCTAATACCTCTTCTACCGTCGACCTGAACTCACTTGTATTCTGATGCGAGGGTTTACTCAACTCTAACAATAATTCACCTTTCCCAGTCTTCCTGATATTTTTAACGTTTTGACCCAGATTATCCAGCTTAGGGTCTTTCTTCACTTGTCTGAGAATATCAGCATAGGAAGCATCCCCACAAGTTTTAATAATCAAAGCATCTGGTCGTATTGTCTTTTTTCTATTTTTACCTCTTGGACCAACTTTAACCCAGTCAGGATCTTTAACATTCGGATCTTGTTTACCAGCCGTATTTATACCTGTCTCCCTGGGTACAGCATTTTCACTTTTCTTCAATGCCCTATTGGGGGTTGTGCCCTTCTTCGTCTTAGATTTGTTACCCTTTGGGCTAAGAATATTATCATCTCTTCTGCGCTTTGGGGTTCCACCTATCACAAGGTTTACCCTTGCCGGTTCGTCTGTCTGCGTTTCTCTGCTAGTCCGCGATTTCTCGTCACTACTAACACCTCCGCTACTCAATTCATCTGAAACCTGCATATACAACGCCTGTATCTCACGGGACATTGTCACTATATCCCTGTGCACGTTTGATCGTGTCTTCAGAAAATCTAACAACTCTCCTATTTTCACTCCTAATCTCTTCACACTGTTACTGTGGCCCTCATTACTATTGTCGACGGTATTTGACACTGGAACAGGTCTACTACTCACTGCTGTAGGAGGCGATCTCGTGATCACCGACTTC
>OY101448.1:109120878-109143378 GCA_956483635.1 Panzeria rudis | reverse complement strand
AACAATGTTTAAAAAATAGTTATGTTTTAATATTGTTATACATACATCAGGCAAAATTAATAATTTCTTTATATTTGACCACACCTATTCCGCCCACCATTTGTTGAAATAAAAAGGAAAAAATTTATTTTTTCACATTGGATTCAGTGCCAATAAGTACGCACAATTACATTCCATTTAGGGTTGCCAGATGCAAATAGTACTTTAGCTTGACATTCCATTAAAATCGGATTCATTTTCAAAAGAGAACTTGACATACCGAAATATTTATGTATGTAATGGGAAGTTTACTTAACAGTCTAAATAAAAAAATATTACAACCATAACATAAACAATATAAAAACAACCCTAAAGGGCAAAGGACTAGAAACCGGAACTTTATATGAAAAAGACCGGCAACTTTTACATTACGTTGTCATTGGAGGAGGTCAATTGGCATAATTAAGACACTCAGTGAGCATTTTTGATCTAGATTTTGTCACGACTCAGAAGCATTTTGTACCATTCCCATTTTCACCAGTCATATGACAAGCACGTTAAAAACAATTGGTGCAACATTTACCACAGTGTGATTATTGAGGGTCATTAGCAAGTTCCTATGCACATTTCACTTGGGCTAATGCAGATCTTTACGGAACTTCTACCCAAAAACCTCATAGAAATTTATGAAAACATGAACTCCATTACCATTTACCGGCGCGGATGCAGCTTGAGCTTTTGACGGGGGAAGTTTTAACAGAAACACAATATTTTGCAAAATTTCTTTTAGAAACTCAATAGAAATGCTGTATATTTTTTCGTTTTTTTGCGAGAAATATCCCATTTCCTCCCCTCCCCTGTATACGCGTTTGTCTATTATTGGTTGTAAGAGGTTGGTGGTAAGAGGGATGACCGGATGACCAAACTGTTTAAGTTATAAACAGTTTTGGTAATTGTATACATACTTGACTAAAAATTTATGAAATATTTTTCATAACATTGTTGAAGTTATTTCTTTTTATCTGTCAAAAAATCAGCACACGTTCTGGGGATCTCGGCTCATCACGCCAAAGGGTAGCGTTTTGTTTGACACAATTTCAAAAATGCGGTTAAATGTTATATCAAGTGGGCAGCCAACTTACTGGCCAACAGATCGCCGAAAAATACCTGATGTTATTGATTTTGGAGTAGTAAAGGGTGTGCCCAGCGAAATGATCGAAGTTGAAGCATCTTTAGATTTGTCTTCAGATCACTCACCAACTATTATCACTATATATTCACATACAACATATTCACCCACTTGTGATTTAACGATGACAACCACACGTATAAATTGTTTGAAATACAAAAAATATTTGAGTGCTCATTGCCCAGAAAATATTCCATTAAAAACGCCTGCTGACATAGATGACTCTATTAGAATGTTTGAGGCAAACCTTAAGCAAGCTGCTCTAAATGCTACTACTACAAATCGTCAGGTGAGATATAATAAAATTTTTTCAGCAGATGTAGAACGGCTTTTATCCGAAAAAAGAAGAGTTCGTAGAGAATGGCAACGCTACAGATCCCCTCAGCTAAAATCTAGGCTGAAGGAATGTACTAAACAGCTGAAAACTCTACTAGAATATCAAAAAACCGCTTCTCTTCAAAACTTTCTAAATGGGCTCGACGCAACACCTCAAACAGACTATTCGCTATGGAGAGCAGCCCGAGGCCTCAAAAGACCAGTGATATATAAGCCTCCATTGCGAGCTTCGAATGGAGACTGGGCAAGAACTGACGCTGAAAAAGGTACTCTGTTTGTAAACCACTTGCAGAAAGTATTTACTCCAAATACGTTTGATACTATAGTTGAGCTGCCACCAGTCCTCGCTATACCAGATGTTACTTTGAGGTTCAACATTCGTGAGATTGAACACTATATTGCCGGCTTAAACTCGAAAAAAGCCCCAGGCGCTGATAAAATAAGCAATAAAATGCTCTTAGAGCTACCCTATACTGCAAAACGGATAATTCTATTTATTTTTAACAGTATTTTGCGCCTCAAATCCTATCCCGCAGAATGGAAGGTTTCGCTGATTACCATGATACCTAAACCAGGCAAAGATCATACGAAGGTGGAGTCCTATAGGCCTATAAGCCTGTTGTCTAACATGTCAAAACTATTTGAAAATCTACTTATGAGTAAGCTAACACCCATACTGAATCGTACTGGATGCATTCCAGACCACCAATTCGGTTTTAGGAGACAACATAGTACGATTGAACAAACACATAGACTCGTGAACGTGGTTAGAAAAACCTTCGAAGAAAAGAAATATTGTTTTGCGCTCTTCATCGATGTTTCTCAGGCATTTGATAAAGTATGGCACGCAGGTTTAATACAGAAACTAAAGCAAAACCTACCCGAAAACATCCTTAAACTTTTAGAAAGCTACTTAACTGAGCGAAAATTTGTTGTTAAAGAAGAAAATTTTCAAAGCCCTCCGCAACCCATTGAAGCCGGAATTCCTCAAGGCAGCATCCTCGGTCCTGTATTATATCTGATATATGCCTCTGACTTGCCGGTAAGCAGTAACATACACATATCAACATTCGCTGATGATACAGCTTTTCTAAGTGTTCACAAAAGCCATCAAGAAGCCACCCGCAATTTGCTAGATTATATACCACAGTTGGAACAATGGCTAAAACAATGGCGGATAAAAATTAACGAACAAAAATGTCTACACATTACTTTTGCATTATGCAAAGAAACCTGTCCACCTATACAAATAAATAACCAAACTATACCTCAACACACTGAAGTAAAATATCTCGGTGTTCATATTGATCGTCGTCTAACATGGAAGTCACACATAAATGCAAAGCTGACCCAAATGAAATTAAAAGCAGCTCAAATGAATTGGCTCATTGGAAGGAACTCTACTCTAAGCCTAGATTGTAAACTTCTTCTATACAACTCCATTTTAAAACCAATATGGTCCTACGGAATCCAGTTATGAGGCACTGCCTCGGCATCAAATGTAGAAAAAATTCAAAGGCAACAAAATAAAATACTCCGTACGATTACAGCAGCCCCATGGTATGTCAGAAACAAGCGAATTCATAAAGACCTAGATGTGCCGCCGGTTAAGACAGTGTTTTCTAAACACGTGACAAGCTACATAAAAAGACTTGAGTTGCACCCAAATCCCCTAGCCCGAAACTTCATTAACTTTAGAGGCCACACTCGGCTGAGAAGGAGGGACACTCTTGCTCTCAGCCGAACACGAGAGACGTAAATAACCAAACAACCAACCGCTGAAACAAATATTTTTGTCTGGCACTGGCTGGACTTAAAAATTAAAATTTTAGAATTAAGATTTGATTACTTATTGTTAGTTCAATTTTATTGAAGATACAATAAATAAATACATAAAAAAAAATCTGTCAAAAATATCATTCAGCTTGACAAATTACATTTGAGCTTCTTACTTGACAGCACCTAAAATATCTTGACAATCAAGCTCATTCAAGCCCGTCTGGCAAGCCTAGTTCCATTAAATAATTTTATATATTTATACGTTTTTTTTTTAAATTTTTACTCATAGTGCAAAAATGGTTAAAAATGTCCCAAATTCAAGAGGCCATAAAAATGAAATTCGAGCTAACTTTTCAAAACCCTTTGGCAGTTTTGTTAAGTTAATGGTGAACTTTCATTTCCCTTTGGAGTTGTTGAGGCTGGCGGCGACGCACAGTGCTTTGTCCCCATATAGTGAATCGGCAAAATTAGAGAAGTTATCGTAGAAAAATGAAATTTGGTGTGCTGGTTCAAAATATGTTAATTAAGAAAAATTCGAAGTTTCGGAAAAATCGGTGCAAGGACATGACTACCTCCCATACATAATTTTTCTCAAAAACTAAATTGTAACTACATTAGTGATCAGAATGCACTGAAAACTTATGACAACTTATAAAACTATATTTTTGGGCTCTATGAGAAATTTTGCTTCATTCGATACAAGGACATGACCAGCTCCCATATATCCTTTTTCTCATAAACTAAATTTTTGCTACATTAGTGATCAGAATACGCTGAAAACGTATAACAACTTATAAAACTATATTTTTGGGCTCTCTGGAAAATTTCGCTTCATTCGATACAAGGACATGACCATCTTCCATATATCCTTTTTCTCATAAACTAAATTTTTGCTACATTAGTGATCAAAATGCAAATAATTTAATATTCTCTTTAAAAAGGGTCATAAATAAAATTGTTTCTAAATTTGCTCAACAAATAAGATAATTAATTTTAATTGTAATTTATGATGTTGTCTTTCAAAATGTATTTCTCAATTTCTTTGAATTCATCATTTTTTTTAATGTGTTTTGTAGACCTAAGTGACGATAATTCCGGATCCGACATTAAGAACAAATGAGCCATTAAATCTCTATTTGTATTTTCTCTCGTCGTTTTTCTTGTATGGGATAATCGCACATTCCTTATATTTTTATGACTGGCCTCTAAGGCTTCTTCGGACAAACTACCTAGAATAAAAATAGTTTCAAAAAATGTGTAAAATGTTTTTTTTGATATTTTATTACCTATTGGCAAGTTGAAGTATTCCAGAACATCGCACCCATGCACTAAAACCTTATGAACAGTACTTGGCATATAATACCAGCCATACTGTATTAAATATGAGTTTCTAGTAATATTTAGCAGCTCCTTAAACGTTGTCACATTAACCGCGATTCCGCAAGATAAAACTCTTAATATTATGCCAAAATTATCAATAAGACTTCTATCAATCCCCGTAATTTCAGAAGAAATTTCACTATCTTCAAAAAATCGTCGAGCCGTGTTTCCGTCGTTAGTAGTTCCAAATCCCGTTTTTACTTGGTCTATTATTAACCCCGTCCGTGTTTTGAATTCATTTTGAATTCTTTTTTTGTTTTGTGAAAAAATTGAGACATTTTCCTTATTGACTCTCCAAACTTTAAAGGAAGACGGTAAGCAATGTGCAATATACATTCAAAAAAGCGTATCCAGCAGTGGAGTGTAGAAAGTCCATATTTATAATTATTAATACAAGGGTTCTTAATAATGTTTATATTGTTCATATCTGTAGGGCTTGCATTACATATAAAGCACCTACTTGCTGAGTTTGTGTTACTCAAAACATTTGCAACTGAACCATCTATCATTGTGCAGTGCATATCGAAAGACACCTCAACAGTTGAACCATTTGTATCAATTACAGAACATTCCAAATTTTTAAATTTTTCAATAAAATCGTTGTACACTTGCTTAACTAAAACTGGATTCTCTTTTGTTAATACAAATTTAAGCGGTCTACAATACATTGTGGAAGATGGCGTTTTATTTACCCATAATACTTCCTTTGAGTCTAAATTTACCATTCTGAAAAAATAGAAATTTTAAATATAAAAGGATAATTGTGGAATGCACGTATAAATGTACATCTGTGTATAATAATTTACATACCTCAGAGGGACAAAGGCTACAAAAAAAATGAACTCGTCGGAACTATTTTCGTTTTCAAATTTTTGCTTATATCGACTATGGCCAGAGCTACCATCCATGCCCCACTTGCAAATTAGGGACAGCTTTGTACATTTTTGTTCCGTATTACAAATTTTAATCACACTTTCCGCCGTTTTACACATTATACAGTTTGGATGAAGCTCATTAATTGCTTCCCGCAATACGTTATATTTTCGTTCCGACAAATCCAAATCCATGTATAGCGCCAATGACTTTTCAATAGAAATGCATTTTACATCTGCCTTGGTGCTGTCTAAATTATTATTACACCTCTTTCTTAATTTGTCTGCTGCATATTGAAGTTCTTCAAACGAATAATTTTCAATCAATTCTGAAATCTTTCTATTTTTTGATCTAACAGAACTTTGACTGAATACTTTCTTTTTTCTACCAGATTTAGTCATTTCTTCATTTGTAGTATGTGACTCGTTTGTTTCCATATCTGATGCTATTGAAGATTCCATTGTTTCCAGTTGTTCTATGTCAGATACAATAGATATCTTATGTTCGCAAGTTTTGCTCGTGCTTGGTTCCTAAATATTTTAGTTTTAAAGTTCAACTCTTTTACTTAGATTAAAAAGAATATCAATATACAACTTACATTGTCTGGGTCGAAAAATTTCCAATTCAACCACTTAGAATACTTTTTATCGAAGAATTGTCTATTGGATCTACTCTCGCGCCAATATTTTTTTATTTTATTGTCAAACAATTTAATTTTTCTTAACAACACTTCTTTTTCAAGATTTGAATCCCCAATTTTGCCTTTTATAATTTATATACTTCTGGGATTTTATTTTTTGAAGACATTGATAACCAAAAATCAACGATATCGGAATTAATAATACAATTTGTCATTATCGAAAAATATTGCTTCACAGCTATTAAATAAATTTAACAAAATAGTTTTATTATGCATATACATATGTATGTATATAGAGATGAATCAGTGAGATTATTTAACTTACGAACGAGAATGAACCCAGTGAGATTATTTAACTCACGAGGGCTCACTATTAGATTATAATGACTACTGCAGCACGAGGTTATTTCTAGTATTAATTTAATGTTTTAGTGGTAATTCCACAATTAATTCAAATATTATTGATAAAAAAAATGGTGAAAACTTCAAAACAATCGAAACTATTAGAAAATGATGACGTTAAACTGAAATAAACACGCTCTCATCTCTTGCTCAAATATAAAAAATAACGGAAAATAGCAAAATGTAAATAACAATATCAATCATATCCAGGGTTGTCAGGTTTTTTCTGGCCTATTTCGCCAAATTGATTTTAAAAATCGCCAAAAGTCGCCAAAATCAATTTTATGCAGTTTTTCTTAATAAATATTTGATACTAAATTTAATTTTATATAACACTTTTTTTAATATAATTTTTTAGAAAATAATCGTGTAGAAATTTAACAGAAAATCGCCAAAAGTAGAAATAAAGTCGCCAAAAATTATATATTGTAAATTGTATTATATATTGTAAATAATATAATAATAGTAGAATAGAATTAGAATAATATTATTAGAATAATATTGCGCCATCTGCCGGACGAACTTCAAACTACACAGAAACACTACTCACGCCCTATAGAACATGTATATGAAGTTTGGTCAAAATCGGTTCAGTAGTTCTTGAGTTACGGTGCAAAAACACAAAAAAAACTAAAAATTGCGCCATCTGTCGGACGAATCACTATTTCTGAAAGGGGCGTAGCATTTACAGGGGTAGAATATATATAAAAACACACGCTGGTCTTTTACAAATATTTTGTGGGGTGGAAGGCGAAAATCTGTTGGGGCATTGAAGAGTTCACCCCTAACAAATAAACGTGTTTTTGATTTTTATATATATTAAGATATTTTTGGTCTTTGTAAAACTTAAAAATATAGATGTTTTAAAAAAATACAAAATTTCAAATTTCCAGTTAAAAATCTTGAATTTTTTTTTACTGGTGGTTAGATTTGTTAACAAAGTATATAAATCAAAAATAAAAATTCGCCTACTTTTTATTTATATATTTTTTTAATTTTTTCAAAGTTTGCAAAACTTTAGGGTTTCCGTCAAAATAAAAAGAAAAAATTCTTTAAATTTTTGGTAAATTTTTGTCACTATTTAATAAAAATTATACACTACATCAAAATTTGATTAATTTTTTATAGTAATAAAACAAAAAAATTTTATAAACTTACTTTTTTTAAATTTTGGCAGTACCATAAACTTAGGTCTTTGCAACTTTTTCTGAAACTTAGGAAATATGTCTTAAAAAATTCATATAAGTTTTACATTTCCGGGTGAAAAATCTAAAACTTGTTTACATATTCTATTTAAGCCCTTTACAATGTACTAAAATCACAAATAAAAAATTACCTACTCTTAAAAAAAAATTTTTTCACTCTATCAAACTTTTGCATTTTGGGAATTCCAAATAAAAAATCGAAAAAGTTTTCGATTGCACAAACAACTTTTCTATATAAAATATTTACAAAAAATTATTTTTGGTTTTTTGTACCTATAGTTATAAACAAAACTGTTAAGTTTCAAAGCAGTACAAAAAAAATAAATTTTAAGAATTTTTTTTGTAACACAGTAAAAACCGTTTTTTCCGTTCAACAGTTTTACCTCAAACATTTTCTGACTTTAGCGCCCTCTACTGTTAACAAAAAGACGAGATGATAAATTCTATTTACGAATTTATTTAAGGTACTTTGTTAGCTTTACAAAAATGTATATTACTTAAATATTCTAAGCACTTTATTTTATTTTAATTTTGCCTATGGGACAAAGCACTGTGCGACGACCCGAAATTTGCTGCACAGTGTAATTTAAGTCTAGAAAATATGCTTTGTAAGGAAGTATAATATGTGTTTCTATGTGGTTTAGATATATGTACATATTTTTATAATAAAAAGAATACATCGCAAGCGTTAATTCTCTGTGTGTAGAAATTTTATTTTATAAAACATAACTTTTTTGCAAATACATTTCTGAACTAACAGTAGGTAATGAATTATGAAATATATTATTTGCTCGTTTTTCTATGATTTTCAAAGTCTACTATGCTTATTTTTGAAAATTATTTACATACATATTTGTGAATTCTCAAATGGATTTTGAAAATTTGTAAATACTATAAAGGGTTCGTAACTGTTCAAAATTGTGTTTGAAGTCTACTGACGATTTAGCAAAGCACCAATGAAATGCATATAGACAATGCTTAAACTCCAGGAAATAAATTTCATTTAAAATAAATTGACTGGTTAAATTTTTAAAGAAAAGAAACAGATATATATATAAATGATTAAACATTATTTTTTAGTAATATACATACTAAATTTTTCCAAATATAGAAGTAGCATTAAGTACTCATATATATTTATATATTACAACACTATTTTAGCTTGCAACTTTTGGATGGTAATAGGCTTTTCACACTCACAACATCTAACATCTACCATCAATTTGCGCTAATATGAGGGCAACATATACAACAAAAACTAGATTATGCTTATAGTAGGATCTTAGCTTTAGACATTTTTTACCTTATTTGAGCGGGCTATATTGAATTTGAGGCATTCAATAATGTTCAATTGTATTAAAAAATTAGAAAATATGGAATAAGCTAATGAATTTATATGCAGCAGTGATATTATTTGGGGAGTAATCAAGTGAGTCAGTGGAATAACATTGTAATTTTTAGTTTGCATGCAATAACGTTCATGGAAATAATGTACGTGGACATTTTTTCACATAAAAAAGGAAAAATGTACATGGGCATTATTTCCATTTCGAAAAGAATATAATATCCGCTGTACTGGTTTCGCACGCTAAAATGTTTTTTCCTAGCCCGCCTTCGGCCGGTCTTAAGGATTTTCTCGTCTGAGTATGTCGAATAGTGGCTTCGCTGAGTAAAGAATTTTTGCTATGCAACGTGGAAATAACGTTCATGGTCATTATTTCTATGGACGTTATTGCATGCCACCACTTTTTAATATCAAATAGTATAAAAAAGTACGATCGTATCAACTTTTCCATCACTGGCTCACACACATGTTTTTAATTTTGTTCCAATCTAATGTCATTTTGCTAGCGATGATACTAAAATTATCGAAAGATGTAATATGAAACAAAATGATATATGAACATCTTTGAAAGATGAAGAAAGATGTACATATTTAGCCCTGTACAATTCTTATATCGATATATAGATGATAACATATTGGCGAATTGATGAAAGATGTGAGTAGATGTAAAAAAGCTATTAGGATGGCCCCGGTTTCGTCTTACACGGTTACACGTGTTTTGTGGCACCATACGGCCAGTTTGAGTACATAAGTTTGACTTTCGGCCTGAAGAATGCACTTGCCGTTTTCCAGCGGTATATTTATAACTTATTTAGAGATTTGGTTGATGAGGGCTTGATAATCATTTACATGGATGATATTATTATTGCGACCACCGATTTGTGACACATTTGGAATTGATATCCAGGATATTGAAGAGAATGAAGGAGAGGGAACTGCGACTACGTACTGCCAAATGTAAGTTTGGCTATAATAATTTAGGTATTGAAAGAGTCCCGAGGGAATACGCCCTGGTGATTCTCATATGGCCGCGATAAGGCTGTACCCATTTGCACGTAATCAGGCGGATATGACGACATGTTTGGGATTTTTTTCCTACTACAAGAAGTTTGTTCCGGGTCATGCAAGCATCACGAAAGTTTTGAGATAATTGACACTGGATGGGAAATATACGCTGACAGGAGAATGCTATAGAGCTTTCGATGAGTTGGAGACGTTGGCCATCATATATGCTTTACGCCGTTTTAGAGTTTATCTTCAAGAGATTTCGTTTAGAATTGTGACCGACTGCAACTCATTAACACTGACTTTGGGTAGGAATCAACTCAACAATAGAATTGCACGCTAGGCTCTTGAACTGGATGATTATAATTACACCATTCCACACCGTGGTGGTGTCTGTATAGGACACGTTGATGTCGTTAGCCGCTACCCCACTTCTGGAACTGATAAAACTTCTGATCGTACTTTCTGAGATAGAACTCAATGTGATTAGATTGATACACGAAGAGATTTGTCACTTGGGAGTGGAGAAGATTTGTGATCCAATAAAGCGGAACTTTTGGTTTCCAAGGAAAGAGAAGTTAGCCAAATTTATAGGAAATTGCATTCGTTGCATTATGTGTTCTGCTACTGCACATATAAATGAGCATAATCTATGCAGTATCCCTAAGAAGCCTGTCCCTTTAGATACCATCCATGTGGATCACTTCAGAAGCGCATTTTGGTAATTATTGATGCCTTCACTAAATATGTTCCTCTTTGCCCGGGATTTCCGCTAGCGCAAGAGAGATAATTGTGTGTTTGGATAAATATCTTAGTTACTGCAAGTTTTAGTTACTACCAAGGCGCATTGTATCTGACTTGCTTTACTTTATTGGATTTCAGTACTTATTAATATTAGTTTGAGCGCGTAAACATGGTAATTAAGGCGATGTTGAGTAAGATAACTGAACCTGTTAGTCATGCTAACTGGTCCACCTTGCTGGGTTGGGTGGATTATGGATTGAATAACACTGTGCATTCGACTACTAGGCAGACCCCTAGTAGATTGTTGTTTGGCGTTGGGCAGAGTGGTGGGAGGTTGATGCGTTGGCGGAATATCTTGAGGAGAAAACGCTACAGAAAAGTCGCAGGCATATGTTGAGAGACATTTTCAGTAGAATAAAAACCAGCAAGGGAGTATTGTGAGGGCGATTTTGTTGTTATACGAAATGTGGATACGGTGGTTGGGACGAACAAGAAATTTATCCTAAAGTACCGCGGTCCATACGTTAATCATAACGTTTTGCCTCATTACCGTTATGGTATAAGGGATATCGGGGATTTTCAACTTACTCAGTTACCATATGATGGTGTCTTGGAGGCTCCTAGGATGAGAAGGAGGCCAACGGGTGAGGATACAGCTGAATGATTTTTGGTCTCCTCATGCAATTGGTGATACCTTAGATATGTACTTAGTTATATTATTGATAGTCATTATGGTTAGGTTAAGGGTTAAAATCGAGGTCGACTGAATGTCAGGTCGGCCGAAGTTATGACAAATAATTAGTCATAATTGTCATTGCTATACCACCTTTATACACTGGCAATATACATTGCGAGTGGCAATTTGCTGATTGACCAATGAGCGCTATGTCCATGTCCATATGAAGCAACTTTTGCTTCTGCAACTTTCTTAAATTTTCTTTTGAAGTTGCATTCGTGTCCATATAATGAAATTCTTGCTACGCAGCCTTTGTTTTTTTACATAGAATTTTTTGTTGCTTAATATTACGAAGAAGAAAACAAAAGAGAGTTGCATGTACATGAAGCAGTGTACCCCATGGTAGAATTATACTACAGGTAGTAGCGAAGCTACAACAACCCAACAACAGCAAAAACAACACGGCTTTTTATTGTTGTTTATGTTCGAGGTTGTCAAAAAGCACAAAAGAAAATTTGAAAAAAAATTTATATGTTCACATGTGTGTGTTTACTTCGCCATGTTTTTTTCAGTAGTGTGGGTGTGTGTTGGTATAACATAAACAACTTTTGACAGAGGTGAACTCAAAAAAAAAAGTTCGTTAACGCTTCACCACTACCTGTATTATTCTACCATGGTGTACCCCTTCCCTATCTTATCACCTCTCTCTCCCATAAACTCAAAAGTTGCGCAGCAAAAGTTGACTCATATGGACATAGACTAAGATTCTAGATAAAAAAATTCGTTAAGTTCGTTTTTTTCTCGTTGGCCAATCAGACTTGATTTGCTATTTGGAAGGGTTGTTTTGGCTGTGACAGTTGTGTGATACGCTTTGACGCGTATCAAATTATTTTAAGAATTATAAATAAAAAGTAAATAAAATTAAGCATTTTAATTTAATGTTATTATTTTTTTATTAGCAAACATATGTAAACGTGGCAACTTCAATCATTTTATTCACAAATAGTTCGTAAATCCATAATTGTACCGCATATTTTCCAAAGTTTTTGTTTTCCTTACATTTTTGGAGCTTTTAATTAGTTGTAAATTGTAATCTGTCCTTCATTCATCATCCTCTCCAAATCACATCGAATAATTTTTTCCATATATTTTCAGTTTTAGGACTGAAAATGTTGATGATTTTAAGCGCTTCAAAAAGCGTTTTTTGTATCAAAAATATAGGAATCCAAACCGAGATCTGGCAATACAGAAATCAATAGCGCTATCGGCACGTTTGTAAGTGCTAATTTTACTATATGTATCAGTAAAAACCCGCGTTTTAAGCCGTTTTTCTGCATTTTATTGACATCTTTGGAATAATATTTTGACTGTTATATTAAACAGTAATAAAACTTGATTTCATTTTTCGAACAAAAAATAGAAAACACGGCGTATGCTTTCGATTCAATGGAATAATTTTTTTATGTAAAAGCTATTCGGATAACTCGAACTATATAAAAGTTTAATTTAAAAACCTCAATTTCGATTAATTGGTTAATCAAACAATTGAAAAGTATATTAAAATGAATACCATAGTTATTACTTACCTCCTGTTGATGTAATTTAATTATTGTTATTACAGTTAGATGGCAACTGGCTGTGATTGTACCACCCACAACGCACCATTTCAATGGCAATGGTAGCATGGCATATGGTACAAATATGACAAATAAAATGTACCATATTAAGTTTTCTCGATCGGCAAAACCTACTCCCTCGCCAACAAATCCTTGAAAAAAGATAATTAAAAAGAAAATGTAAGAAAGTTCAATGACGTTTATTTTAAAAGTGGTATACATATTTAAGTCACTCCATAAAAACATTATGTCTGTAATTTAAGAAATAAACATTTTAAGTTATTCAAATTAAATTTATTAATAGGGTAAGTTTCGTATCATTGTATTCAGAAAGAATTGGGCCAAAAGAACCAAAAAAGTTTGACGTAAATAGAACAAAAAATCAGAAAAATAGCAATAAAGAACAATACACGAACGGTAACATTAGGAATTGTCGATAAAACGATGCAGTTATCATCAACTTGAATTGAAATTGCATTCAACAGAGCAACCTGACAAGTGGTGATAAGTAAAATATACATGGGCACTGATGAAGGAAGTGTAGCGGCTTTCAAAAGTAGCGCTGATATGTTCTACTATGTACGCTAAAAATATTGAGTTAATGTTAGTTTTTCCCTTGGTCCTTGGAATATCAATCATGCCCTATTCTTTCTGAGTATATTGTTACGAACCTTATAACCTGTTCAGACATACGCCTTAATTGCGCAATTTAGGAAGTTTACGCAATTAAGGCCTTAATTAAGTAAATTTACTATACACGGCTTAAATTAATAAATTGAGCAATTAGTACTTAATTGTTTCATAAATTGAGTAAAGTTCGAAATGCAACCCTTTGTGACAAGTATTTTTACTGCGAAGTATGTTAAGTGAAAAGCAAAAATTGTATACAGGGGCAAGCCCATGGTGTAATAAGTATGCAGATGGCAGTATAACGTCAGATGATTATTTGTTTGCTCTGATAATTTTGAGGATAAACTACGTCAAACACGTGTATGTTTTGACAACCATTATCTAGTGTTTGTTTTATTGTTTTATTTATTTATTATCTTAGAGCATCTCAAACAATATATATAATCATATTTAATGTATTTGTGACCAATTATGAAGTAATACTTAGTTTGTCAAGATTTTTATATTTCCATATATTTATATCTTTGGGCTATTTTTGGTCAATGTTAATTTTTTCTGGCGATGTAAATAAAACCAATTATTTAATCTTTATCTCAACGTTTCGTCGATGGTTTGTCGACTTCATCAGGAGATGAATTTTATTAAATTCTGTTGAAGAAAAAAATTTTTTTCCCTTAAATATATATTCACATATGTATGTATGTATAAATTTTTTAAAAAATATAAATGTTTGTAATGTAATACATAGTTCAACTTACGATTATAATTTTACATCACTGTCTATTTATTCGTTATTAAAATATTTGTGTAAAGTTGGACAACACGTACAAAAATTAATATAATAAATAAATAAAATAATTAAATTAAATCACAGAATTGAACTAAAATTATATCACAGAACGTACTTTTATTGGTTTATTGCAACTGAATACTGGAGCTTTGTTTGATCTTTGTCTTCTTTTGTGTTTAGAGCTTTCGATAAACGTTGTTGTATCCTTAAGCTCTCTAATGTGTATCTCTTATTTGCGGATTTTTCCTTGTCTAAAATTTTTACGCTCTTAAAATCTACTTTGTGTTGGCTTTCTTTAATGTGTTGTGATAGTCCAGTGGTCTCCTTTCCCTTCTTTATATCTGCCTCATGTTCCGCTAATCGTGTAGCTAGCATTCTTTTTGTTGTTCCAACATAAACTTTGTTACATCTTTCCCTTTCGTTGCCAACGCATGTAAGTTCATATACAACATTATCTTTTTTTAATTTGTCTACTTTTGTCTCTTTGCTTGTATATAGATGCCTTAGTGTTTTGTTCGATGTGTGTGCTATTGTTACATTTTCGTTGTTTATCATGTTTTTTAATGTTTTGTTTTCTGTTAGCCTGGGGATAAATGGTACACTGTAAAAATTTTTTTGTTCTCCTGATTCGGCATTGTTTATAATTTTTTTGTTACTCAGTGTTCTGTTAATTATGTTGTTTGTGATGTAAATTGGATAATTGTTCATAGTGAGCATCCGTCTTATTTTATTTATATTTCCATTTCTAAATTTTTTGTCGCTTATATAAATTATTTTGTTTACCAAATTGGTTGCAGCGTTAATCTTCATTTTTATCGGTTGCGTTGAGTTATAATTTATGAGTCGTCCTGATGCTGTCGGTTTCATATATCAATCTGTGATGACTTTGTTTTCATTCCTGATGATAAGCATGTCCAAGTACGGTATTTGTTGTTCTGACTCTTTTTCGATCGTAAACTGTAATTTATTGTGATAAGCGTTGAGTGTCTCTAATATAATGGTTTCGTCTTCTTTATGAATAATTGCAAGTAGATCGTCTACATACTTCGACATGAATTTTATATGTATATTCCTCACTTTCAGTTTGTTAATTACATCGTCAAGTAGTGCATCTAAAACTATATCTGCAATCGTTGGTGATAATGGGTTTCCCATTGGCATACCATATGTTTGATGGTAAAATTTTTCATTGTACGTGAAATAATTATTGTCAGTTAAGCAGAATTTTAGGAGCTTGAGAAAGCGTGTCTTTGGTATAGTTGTATGTTCTCTCAGAAGTTCCCATTGGTCAAGTATATTATTTATGGCTAGGTGGGTTGGTATATTTGTGAAAAGCGATACTACGTCGAATGAAACTATAATGTCGTTTTCGTCCAAAGATATTGTATCTAATTTATCCTTTAATTCGAAGGAGTTTTTCACGTTAAAAATCGGGGAGATTAGATTTTTTAAGATTGTGCCAAGATGTTTGGCCAAATGGTAGCAAGGAACCTTTATAGATGATGAAATTGGTCTTAAGGGAATGTTTTCCTTGTGTATTTTTGGTAGGCCATATAACACGGGTGCTGTGGCCGCGTGGGACGTCATAACCGATTTTTGGTATTTCGTTATATTATTGTTTTTGTAAAGCTCGTTCACAATATTGTTGTTCATTTTCTGCAATTTAGTTGTCGGGTCTATGTTTATTATTTTATATGTGTTGCGGTCTTCCAGTAAAATCTTCATTTTTGTTTTATATTCCTTCTTATACATAGCTACCGTTTTGTTGCCTTTATCTGCTGAAGTTATCATCAGTGTATCTTTATGTTGATTGATGAATCGTCTCGTGTTTTCGTATATCCCTAAAATTTCTCCCTGGGATTGTTTCTCAGATTTCTCCTGTAGTATGCGATTCTATTCGCTATCCTAGATCTCTTTACATCTTTCTCAGTTTCATCTTTTATTGACTGAACCAGTCTTAATAAATTTTAATAGGCTTTAAATAATAAGCTAATGGATATGAACATTAAGATACATATGTAAGTGTCATAAGAAAAGAACAAATTCCAAAAAATTATAAAAATTTTGATTTAGAAAAAATTTAAAATGAACATGTAAATGTATATAAAAATAAGATACAAAAATAATATTAGTGACTAAAGAATTCTTAACAGCCATGCTGAAAAACGATGCACGGGGATCGGTTTTAACATAATTTGGTAAATTATTCCATAATTTCACAGAACTAATAAAGAACAATCTTGAGGACGATAAATAGTTATAGTTAGGAATAATAAGGTTAAATGTGCGACCAGATCTGAAGAAGTGTTCCCAGGCAGAAAAATACAATCGGGCCAACGTTGGCAAAGCGTTTTCTAAGGTGGTTCAAACGTTGGCAAGACGTAACACGCTCAACGTTTAAAGCGCTTTGCCAACACGAAAATGATAACGTCGATCCAGGCTCGGCCGACTGTTTTTGATGTCGATGGCCAAGCATTGTGAAAACTAAAAATTCAGTGCTTTCCCAACATCATTCCATTCAGAAAAATACAATCGGGCCAACGTATGACGTTCAACTTTTAAAGAGCTTTGCCAACACGCAAATGATAACGTCGATCCACGCTTGGCCGATTGTTTTTCATGTCGATGGCCAATCATTGTGAAAACTACAAACTCAGCTCTTTAGCAATATCATCATTTTGTTTAGTAGAACATTTCCCAATACTATAATTTTGTTTAGTAAAACATTTTCCCAGTAGCTCAAGGTGTTTTTAAATAATATTTCTTTATTAAAAACTATTTTGTCACATATATTATAAAAATATTTGTTTATTACAAAAGAGTTGTATCACAAAAATTATAAAAATTTGATTAAAAGTGCTTTAAAAGGGACTTTCAAAAGTGTTTCGTTTCCAAATCTATTTACATCACATACCTGTAAAATTCCTATTACCATTAAGCTGTTAATAAATTCAAAACTTTAAACTCGTTTTCTGTAAATTGTTTTTTTTTAGTTATGACTCTATTGCAGCAAAGGCTCAATAATATTTTGACGACGTTGCTAAATCAATCAGGGGGAGAATAATCAGTGATATGATAGGATTAGCAATTATGCAAAACAAAAGTTTTAAACACAGCTCTGTGACGTTAATATAAAACATTTCAACAACAGAAAAATTCTTGCATTATTCAAATTTATCAAAATGTCTTACCAATGACTAAAAAAACATAGATTCTTAAAAAATTATCATACTTCAGAAACTAGTAAGTACATTTTTATTTTATGATTAGATATGTCTATTAATTTGAGTTCGTTTCTCATAGACATCGATGCTAATAGTCCCGCTAATATCAATATTGTAGACATTGGAGGGGAAGAGCCGCCAATAACTGGAGCATGGTACGATTCAGAAGATTCGGAAGAATTTATTGGATTCAAGGATCTAAATTCGACAGATGAGGTAGAAATTATTGAAAATCAACAGGGCAATACGTCGAGTGAAGCAAGTTCAGATGAGTTTATTCCTCAAACTATAGATGAAGATCGGAGCGGCTTAGAAAATGGTCCTCTAGAAGACAAAATAAAAATTTTCAAATGTTATAATATGTATATTTCTTTTTTTACTTTCTACATGGTATACAATTGAAAGGCAAACTTTTTAAATTTGAGATTTTAGCTTTTTGTTGCGACATGCCAGCACGAGCTTTTATTAAATGCTGCAGGGATCACACTGGATTTTTTCCTGCGAAAGGTGTACCGTTAAAGGGGAGATGGTATTTAAAGAAACAAATTGCGAGGAACGCTCATATTTCTCATTTAAAAATATAACAAACCCTCAACATCACTTATCGAAAGAAGATAGCCCACTACTGGACATCATTAATATTGATTCCATAAAGCACGTCCTTATTGATGAAATGCACATGCTTTATCTCGGAATTAGCAAGCAATTACTTCTGAAGTTAATTTTAAAGAATTAATTCTCATATGTTTCACAAGAAAGTGTATCAACACTTCAACAAAAGCTACTAATAATATCCAAAAATATACCTTTCGAATTTCAAAGGAAATCATACTATTTAAAGAATTTAGTAAACTGGAAATTTAGCAAATGTGATAATATTTACCTAAAATGCAATATTTTTAGCAAAATGTTTGATTTTTTGAGTATCCACTGTCATCCAGGGACATAGGATTATATATCGTTAAAGATTTAGAGCAGAAATCAATTGAAATAGGCATAAAGATGGTAGATGTTAAGTGTATTCTTACTAAATTTCAAAACGAGACAGTTCGTATCACTCTCTTACATAACTTGTATATATATACCCATGCACATTTATATTGAAATAAAAACCATCAAACCATTTTTCAGGTTGTAAACTGAAACGTTGGCAAACCGTTTTGGTTTCTTCTGTAAAAGGGCTTTCCAGCGCTACAATTTCTGTACGGTTGGCAATTTCTGCCTGGGTAGTTTTTCGAAAATATAACCATGTTCACGCGTATATATAACTTTATGAAGGAATATTATATTTCAAATACATATTATATTTTAAGTACGAAGTCAAACTGCAGAATCTGTAATGAGTACTGGAATATTCTATCATATTTCCTTTTATTATACACATACCTAGCACAGTTATTGGGCACTTTCTGCAGCTTATATTTTGAAGCTGCATCAAGTTTACAAAACACAATAGCACTGTATGTTATGATGGATACTAAATATAAGAGTTTTTAATAGTTTTAGTTTAATATCGCTCGAAATAAATGCTGATGAGCACCATAGTTTTCGAAGAACGTTATACATTCTAGTAATGGAGTAATTAATAACGATTAATAACGATACCTAGATTTTTTACAACTTTTATATATTTAACAAATCATTTTGCATGCAAATTTCCGGCAAGATATTATTAGGGTATGCTCTAACATGAATCAAAATAGCTTGAGTTTTTGATGTGTTTAACTTCAGATTACTGTTGAAAGACCATACACAAATCTCATTCAGATCTTCATTAAGACGACAAACTAAGTCCTCAACTAGCCCCAAAGGCCGTGACAGATAAATTTGAGCATAATCTGCATATAAATTAATGCTGGACAATATCATTAATAAACATGCTAAAAAGTAAACGGCTGAGTATAGAACCCTGTTGAACTCCACTTAACACGGGTTTTAGTGTTGAGAATGCCGATTTTGAACTAACTCGTTGGTAGCGATCAGAACGATATGATCTAATGAGATTGGCAGCATATTTACTAAAACCAAAGTACTTAATCAGCTTAAGTAGTAACACGTCATAGTTGACAGTATCAAAAGCTATTGAAAAATCAATAAGAACTACAATAGTAAGCTCACCATTATCAAAAGATGGACGGATACCTTCCAAGACCTTCACTATGGCAGTACCACAACTTGTCGCAGCACGGTAGACAGATTGATTGTCAGATAAAAGCTTTTGACATTTCAAGTGATTTATAATTTGGTAGAAGCTAATCATTCAAAAGCTTTTGATAGCGATGGCAGGATGCTAATAGGACGATAGTCTTCAGAAAAAGAAGGCTGAATCTTTTTAGCAACTGGAATAACATTGGCAATTTTCTAATCATTAGGATATGTTGATGTTGTAATGATATGTTTAAAGATATGAGTGATTGAGGGAAGTATAAATGGTAATATAAGCTTTATGAATTTAATACTAATACCATCATAACCAACTGCAGTGGAATTAATTGCCGAAATTGATCTACCAACCTCTTCAGTGCTAAATGAGCTAAAGGTAAAGGGGCTACCTCCGAATAAAATATTTTGATTAATACGGTAGGTGTCAGTACTATTTACGACAGATGATTTTAAAAAGAAGTCATTCATTATTTCAAGACAAATATCGAATTCAATTTTCTTTTTCCTCAAACCAAGTTGCTCAAGATTTTTCCTAGACGAAATATTAGTATTTAATTTACTTCAAAATATTCACATTACTTATTTTTCGTAACAACATCCACTGGATTTCTAGCTAACCGATATCTCTCCCAGTTGTACTCACACGGTCTATTCTCCCAAATGAAATTGAGTTTATTTCGTAACTTTATAGCAGATTTAACTTCCTCATTCAACCAAGGCTGGTTGAAGTTGCTAATTTTTATTTTCTTTAAAGGAACATGTTTCTCAAATAAATTTAATATGTTTCTAGAGATGCATGTCAATTTGTCATCAATATTATCATAGAACCAGCATTCATTCCAATTCACATTATTCGCATCAAGAATTAATAGGCGAACATTGATCTGTGTGTAATTACGCGAATAGAAAAAGGTGTTATTATCATTGCAGTGCAGATCAAAATCACTTACAAGAAATAACATATCATGGTCAGAAATGCCAGCAAATGAAAACTGGTCAAAATGAATAGTTAGTGAACTATTACAGGTACACATAAGGTCTAGTAGAGCAGGTTTAACATTGGGTGCGAATCTGGTATAATGATTTTAAATTGATTTATTATATTATTTGTTTAGCAGCCGCTTGTGCGACTGCTTTTCTACAAAGTACTTTATTAATTAATTTTATTTTCTACTCTTAACTCTAGCTTACTACTAAATACATATTGCTATGCCTGGGAACTTGCTGTGCTTGCAAATTCCCAGACATCAGTTTGGTATGTGTGGACAATTATTTTATACAATAACAAAAGTATTGTATTACTCATGCTGCATGCGGAAGGCATACAGCTAATCAATAAAATACTCTACACTGTATGTAGAAGACATACAGTGGCTACGTCAAACACACTACACCTCCCTTTTCCAGAAAGAATAATCAATACCTAGTTGATTATTCTTAATGTTTACAAAAAAAAATTACTATATAATTAAGCTAATGGGGCGGACTCTCTCCTTCCCCTTTTAAAATTAAAATTTTTATTTAAATATATATTTTTTCAAAAACAATTTAAAACATCAAATTAAATTCAATTAAGTTTTACTAAAACAAACAAAAAATCGAAACAATTTACATCTCAATCAAAATTTAAAAATTACTTTTACTTATCTTAATTGTATGGATATACCAAGATTATTATTGTTATTTATCATTATTATTAAATTAAAATGCTAACCTAATAGTATTTAAAAAAAATTTAAAAACTCAAATCAAATGATCAAAACAATCACAATACCAAAATTCATATAATTATAGTACTAAAGATGTAAATATACAATAGTTAACATTGTTCTGCTATAGGAAATTAAACTGCATTTACTTCTTTTATCAAAGTCTTATAATAGTATTACAGATACTTTGTTAACTAATTGTTTATAAAATTCCGGTAATAAAACTTAACGTGATCATTTATAGAAAAAAATTAGTAAAAAAAAATTACCATTAAAACTCAATTAATAAAACTGCCTTAAAAATCACATACTCTGCCATGTTATGACTTTATATGATTTAAATTGGCCAAGGCTAATATTATGCAAGAATATATATATATATATATATATATATATATATATATATATATATATATATATATATATATATATATATATATATATATATATATATATATATATATATATATATATATATATATATATATATATATATATATATATATATATATATATATATATATATATATATATATATATATATATATATATATATATATATATATATATATATATATATATATATATATATATATATATATATATATATATATATATATATATATATATATATATATATATATATATATATATATATATATATATATATATATATATATATATATATATATATATATATATATATATATATATATATATATATATATATATATATATATATATATATTATATATATATATATATATATATATATATATATATATATATATATATATAATATATATAATATATAT
>OY101448.1:108982831-109120678 GCA_956483635.1 Panzeria rudis | reverse complement strand
ATGTTTAAAGAAAGATAAAAATTTTATAGTCGATGACAAATATAAGGAAACTTTTGAAATTTGTAAAAGCCTCTTAACTAATGACCCAATCTTACAATATCCAGATTTCACTAAACCATTTAACCTCACAACAGATGCAAGTAATTATGCAATAGGAGCGATACTATCACAAGGTCCCATAGGAAACGATAAACCGATTTGATATGCAAGTCGCACACTCACAACATCAGAAATTAACTATTCCACAATAGAGAAAGAGCTCTTGGCAATTGTTTGGGCTACTAAATATTTCCGGCCATATTTATTCGGCCACCGTTTCAGAATCATAACGGATCATAAACCACTTACATGGATTATGAGCCTCAAAGAGCCAAACTCAAAATTAATTAGATGGAGATTGAAGTTAGAGGAGTATGACTACGAAATTATATACAAAAAGGGAAGTTAAATACAAACGCTGACGCCCTTAGCCGAATAAAGACATACCCTGCAGAAATTCAAAATATAAATACATTTGATACACTATCTAATCAAGCCGCTTCAGGTAGCACTATTCATTCAGCGGAAGAAAACTGCGACGACGGCATACCTATCTCAGAAAAACCAATAAACGAATTTAACCTACAAGTTTTAGTTATGAAAGGAAACTCTAGTCCTCATACGAAACTCGAAGTAATTTTCAAAAATAAACATAGAAAAACCTTTACATACCCCAATTACACAGAAGAAATTATAGTAGACATTTTAAAAAATCATCTAGCACCCAATAAAACTACAGCAATTTTTACAGATAATGAGTCTTTTCGTATAATTCAAAGTGTATATGCAAAACATTTTGCACAAAGCAAAATATTCCGTTTAATTAGATGTACCGAAATAGTAAAAGACATAAAAGAAAACGATAATCAGGATAAAATCATCCAAGAATATCACGAAAACAATAATCACAGAGGAATACAGGAGACACATGATCACCTGAAACGCGAATACTATTTTCCGTACATGAAGTTAGAAATAACTCAAACGATAAACAATTGTGCGTCATGCCAAAGTCTGAAGTATGACAGACACCCTCCAAAAAATAAATTTGAAAAACCCCCAACTCCTACTAAACCACTAGACATACTACACATAGATATTTATTCAATTAACGGGAAACATATTTTAACAATTATAGACAAATTTTCCAAATTTGCTGCCGCATATACCGTAACAGCGAGAAATAGTCTTTGCATAATAAAGTCTTTAAAAAACTTTCTAAGTATGCATGGCATTCCTAACAAAATCATTTGTGACCAAGGTACCGAATTTAACTCGAACATATTTAAAGACTTCTGCCAGCAATATCAAATTAACTTGCATTTTACGTCTTTTCAACAATCAAGCAGTAATGCCCCCGTAGAAAGACTTCATTCAACCTTAACTGAAATATACAGATTAATAGTAGAAAAAATTAAAAACAAAAAGTTAGAAATGGACCATAACGACATTATAACAGAGGCTCTCATAACTTACAATAATTCAATTCACTCTTCAACAAAATTAACACCCTTTGAACTATTCTACGGAAGAACTTATGAGTTTGACCGTCAGATCACATTTAGCAATGAGCACGAATATCTTTCCAAAATTAATCAATTTCAAAACTTTTCGAATCTGTCGGGAATAAATTGGAATCCGACACGGATAAACGCATAGAAAAACTAAATACGAATAGACAAGACCCATTAAATTATGAAGAAAATGACTATATTTACAGAAAAGAATGTAGACGAAATAAATTAACACCAAGATTTTCTAGGCACAAAGTACAGAAAAACAACAAGGTAACATTACTAACTACACAAAACAAAAAATTACACAAATCAAAGATTAAGAAAAGAAAATATTGAAAAAAAAATTTTAAAATTCTACATATGTATGCCATTTCAGATTAATAGCCACTGTGCACTCACAAACACTGAAAATACAGAATCTGACTGATACTCATGGTTTATTACGAATTAAACTAGGAACAGCCAAAACAATAACAGATTACACTAACCTCATACATATTATAAAACTCGAACCATATTATAATAACATCATGAAGATTGACGAATCACTAAAACATTTCACACCCTCATATTATAACAAAGGTTCTCTGGGAACAACGAAACACAAATTAACGGACCTCAAAAACAAATTAAATTCAATAACGCCCAAATAATGCAACAAGAGAGGATTATTTAATGGTATAGGATCAGCAGTAAAATTCATTACAGGAAACATGGATAGCAATGATGCTTCTCGTATTAATGATTTAATATTTAACTTGACATCGAAGCAACAGATCGACACAAATAACCAAAGTATACTTAACACTAAAATTATTGAAAGAATGGAAAATATTACCAATTATATAAATAGTGAGCAAGATATTATAGTACGGTCATTACAATATTCACAAAACAGTATTTTGTCAAATTCTAGGCTTATTAATGATATTCAATACCTTAATCAAATTAATTATCATATTGATTTATTAGCAAATCACATTTCAAGTATTTCCGAAGCAATGACCCTATCCAAACTTGGGATCGTACCAAAAATGATCTTAAATACGGATGAGCTAAAAGACATCGAAAATAATCTGGGAGATCAATCTGTCAAAGTCAGTACCATAGAACACTTGTATGAACTTTTGGAATTACAAGCCTACTACAATAATACAAATATTAATTTTAATATTCTTATACTTCACATCCCTTATGATCAATACACAATTTCCCACACAATCCCCATACCCATTAACAAAACAAAAGAAATAATAATGAAACCCTATATAATATATAATAATGATAAAATTCAATATTTCGATGAGATATGCAAAAAGATTGAAAACCTGTATTACTGCAAAGAGAGCTTACAACAAGAAACAATAGAAACGTCTTCATGCTTTGGGAAAATCATAAGAAACTTAGAAGCCAAATGTAAACTCAACGATATCGGGCAGATAACTAAAGTCTTACAACTCGAACAAGGACTTGTATTAACAACCAATTTACCACCAACGCAAATAAAAACGTCATGCGAGCCGAAAGAGTATATTATTGAGGAAAACCTATTAATACATTTTCGAAACTGTAACCTTATCATCAATGAAATTACCTACAAAGATAATCCAAACATACATTGGGACGATTTTATTCTAAACCCACCGACACAAGTAAACATAAAACCTTTATCTACAATAGAAAGCTTGAGCATACCCAAACTTAAAGAGTACCATTTAAAAAATAAACTAGCCATTGAATCCTTATCGAACAATACGGAACTACATAGATACATAAACTATGGTCTCTTAACTACAGTCATTAGTGTAACAATTATCATTCTAATAACCAACAGAAAAACAAAATATGTCGTAAAAGAATTCCCTACCATAAATACAGTCGCTCCTGACCATCAATACTTTTGGCCATCGCTCCACTCTAAGGGGGGAGGAGTTACAGAAACAACTGCAACCACAACAACAACCACAACAACAACAACAGACTCACCAGCAAAGCCACCTAGATTAAATAGCTGCATCAGCATACACTAAATATTCACAAGAAATAAAACTAAATTATTAAAAACTTTAATCAGCAAATAAATTTTAACAAGTAATATATTTCCAAAGAATTTAAGCTAATAAGCATAATTGCGAAATTATTTAAAATAAATAAAATAAGAAATTATTGAACCTTAATTTGTGTAAGCACTTTTGTATTTAGGAAATAAGTTTCATTTTAAAGAAAAAGAATGAAGAAAATGATTATTGATTTGAAAGAAGTGAAAGAAAGAAGTTGTGTTTTTTTATAAGTCTCTAAGTTAACTCGCGCATGTATACCATTTATTTCGCCAAAGATCATACACATATGTATACATGCGTAACATACATGGAAAAGAATTAATGTGAAAAGCAACCAGAAAACAAGATATAAAATAAAATTCAAAGTTTGTTAAATAATAAAGTATTCTTCTACTTATACAAAATCGCATATTAAAGAGCACTATAATTCTTGTTTTTGTATCAAATTTGCTGTAATAATAAAGAAAATTAACTATTTATACAAGACTAAATAAATTTATATTACCACCCTAATTCCAAAATATATTTAGGTATAAAACAAACACGCACATACATCTACATTTATATAGTTCCAATCTTATTGCGTCTTCGTGCTAATGAAACCTAGTAAGTAAAACTAAATAAAATTAACAAATTAAACTTCACAATCGAGCTCCATAAACTTTAAAAATATTAGAAAGAAAGGAAAAAGTAATACCTATTAAAAAACAAACAAATAAATTTAATTTAAACATATTTCAAGTTACAACTTGCAATGCCTTTTTTTATTACAACGAATAAAGCATAGAAAACAAAACGAAAAAAAAACACAATTGCTAGTGTGGTGAATTTCGGTACGTCAAAATACAAAGAGAAACATAAATAAAAACAAAAGTGAATCGCATATAAAAATAAAACAAAATTAAGTTCACAACATCGTAAACAAAACAAAAACATAATATCAAAAAATTTAAGAACAAGACAAAACACCTATCAGCAGAATCATAAAATTATTAAAAAAGGTAAAAAAACCCCAATTGTTTATAAATTTGCACTTGACATTATGTACATATGTACGTACATATATATTTTTTTCTCAATTTATTCAAATAAAATTCTATGCATCTCCAAACACATACATACATACACATCATATGCACTTTAATATACCATTTTATTTTAATAAAATTCAAAGTTTGTTAAATAATAAAGTATTCTTCTACTTATACAAAATCGCATATTAAAGAGCACTATAATTCTTGTTTTTGTATCAAATTTGCTGTAATAATAAAGAAAATTAACTATTTATACAAGACTAAATAAATTTATATTACCACCCTAATTCCAAAATATATTTAGGTATAAAACAAACACGCACATACATCTACATTTATATAGTTCCAATCTTATTGCGTCTTCGTGCTAATGAAACCTAGTAAGTAAAACTAAATAAAATTAACAAATTAAACTTCACAATCGAGCTCCATAAACTTTAAAAATATTAGAAAGAAAGGAAAAAGTAATACATATTAAAAAACAAACAAATAAATTTAATTTAAACATATTTCAAGTTACAACTTGCAATGCCTTTTTTTATTACAACGAATAAAGCATAGAAAACAAAACGAAAAAAAAACACAATTGCTAGTGTGGTGAATTTCGGTACGTCAAAATACAAAGAGAAACATAAATAAAAACAAAAGTGAATCGCATATAAAAATAAAACAAAATTAAGTTCACAACATCGTAAACAAAACAAAAACATAATATCAAAAAATTTAAGAACAAGACAAAACACCTATCAGCAGAATCATAAAATTATTAAAAAAGGTAAAAAAACCCCAATTGTTTATAAATTTGCACTTGACATTATGTACATATGTACGTACATATATATTTTTTTATCAATTTATTCAAATAAAATTCAATGCATCTCCAAACACATACATACATACACATCATATGCACTTTAATATACCATTTTATTTTAACAAAGTTGTACTTATTCATACATACAGCATGAAAGTTATTATCAAAATTACGATAGTCATGATATCATAAAATGTAAAGAAGTCATGCATAAGTGAAAATAAAAAATTAAGTTATAAATGTTCGTTGGAAATTTTTATATTTGTGTAACTTAATTGTACTTGCACATAGTATGTTTAACCTTGTCTTGACAGGAAACAACATATATGTGTATTTTCGAACGTTACTACAAGACTTGGAATTATATTGAACACAACTATTTGTAGTACATAAGTGGGTAAACCTATGTTTATGGAACTTCAAAACCCTCAGCAGATCAAAGTTTTCAAAACAAAACTAACTAAAAAAAAAATTACCAAACGCCGCATTTCTAATTGCCTACATACCGTAAGCAATAGTAAATTTTATAATTTACAATCATCCACATTTCTAATTGCCTACAAGTCAGTAAGCAATTTTGCTATAAATTACAAATATTCACGATTCTAATTGCTTATAAATCAGTAAGCAATAATAAAATTGATATAATCTACAAATATTTGAATCCTAATTGCCAGTAAGCAATAGTAAATTCGTTATAATTACAAACAGTCACACGTTTAATTGCCTACAAAATCAGTAAGCAATAGAAAATTTATCATAATTTACAAGTTCTCCAAATTCTAATTGCCAACGAAACTAGGAAGCAATAACAAATTGTTTATAATTTACAAGCAATACGTAAATTTATCAAAATTTACTAACTCACTACTAATTCAAAACAAGAATAATAATAATAATAATAATAATAATAATAATAATAATAATAAATAAATAAAACAAATACGATATCAATCACCAAAACCGCAGATTCAATTACTTGTGTTCAACACATAACTAAAACCAAATATCCAATTATCAAAATTGTAAATTTATTGACACAAAATTCACTCAAAAGTTTGGTTTTTCATCATAGAGGTAGTTGGTTAGTTTACTAAGTTAATCGAAGACAAATTTGAAGTTTCGATTAACTGGTTCATTGAAAATATTGAGAAACCAATTTTTCTGTCTGGCTTACTACTTATTTTTGAGTATATTTATCAGCGAATTCCCTGAAATTTTTTTCCCCATTCGGCTAAAAGTGTAGTATAAATAACATATTGCTGCATGCAATACTTCTAGGCGATACTCAAACCGTTGATTACATAAAATGAGCTTAAATCGACTTTGAAAAATTTGCTGAAACTTACAAAAAAAAAAAGATATAGCATACTATTTCCCTACAAATTTTATACTTTGGCACTGTAATTGATACTGTAGTCTGTCAGAATGAATCCCAATCCAGATGAATCCGCGCAAAATGGTAACTCCCTTAAGCACGACAAGTGCGATCATTTAATTACGTTTTGCAAAAACTTTGCGAGCTCCAATATAGCAGATCAGACAGATTCCGTGCTGGAAAAAAAACTGGAAGATTTGGGGAATAGGTGGCAAAAATTACATTACTCCTATGAAGCCGTGATGCCTCTAATTAAAGAAAACAGCAGAGATATTAAAGACTCTGTAAAAAGTCAATACAGTGGAAGTTCAGACGCATATTACACATGCAGATCAGAAATAGTAGATGTACTTAAACTGTCGAAAGCAATCGACCCCCAAATCACAATTCCACGATCAACCTCATATTCTCAACTAGTCTCCACTCGGAATTCGTTATCATTCATAAAACTACCACCATGTGACATAGAAACATTTACCGGTAGCTATGAGCAATGGCCAGCATTTCGTGATCTCTTCACGACCGTTTGTATTGACAACACAGAAATTCCACCGGCCCAAAAACTCTTTTATCTGCGATCAAAAACTAGTGGTAGTCCTGGAGCTATTGTAAAACGGTACACGCTATGTGACGAAAATTTCGAGCATGCATGGAATGCGCTCAAATCTCGTTTCGATAACAAGCGTCTCTTGATTGACAATAAACTAAAAATATTCTTTAACATTCCAGTGGCTACGTCAGAGAACAGTGAATCGATCCAAAGAATTCACTCAACAGTCACAGACTGCTTAACAGCTCTTAAAGCGCTAAATATGAAGGTAGAAGGTTGGGACCCAATCATTATATATTTAGTATCCACAAAGTTACCTGACGATACATTGACACTGTGGGAACAATAATTTAAGACGCAAGGTGGATTGCCAACATGGGCACAGATGGATGAGTTTCTCATAAATAGATACGAAGTGGTAGAGAGAATTTCCTCTATTAGAACAAAGAAAAAATGTTTAAGTCTGCCTCTTCGCCCTCCACATTCAAATATTCAGTCTGATTCCTCACATGAAAAGCTAACCCCTTCTTGCAATTTATGTAGTGGAGATCACCACTTAAGAACTTGTGAAAAGTTGCAAAAATTTACGGTGCAACAGAGGATAGATTATGTTTTTCAAAATAAAATTTGCAGCAACTGTCTCTCGTCAGGTCACTCCAAGGCCAAATGTTCAAGCAAAAACCTTTGTTTTATCTGTAAATCTGATCACCACACTCTGTTACACTCGCAAAAGCCGCGAGAAGTCCCACAATCTGTTCAAAATAACATGGCAAAGAATTCAAGAGAATTTCGAAATTATAGAAAAAGTGAACCTCGTAATGATCACAAAATGGAAGACAATGAAGACAAACCATCAACTTCTCGCAATTCCCAAGTACAAGCAAATTTTTCCTCCAATAGCGATTATGTATTAGTCCGCACAGCTATTGTACAATTAGAGGTTGGGGGAGAACTATTTACGATCAGAGCCTTAATTGACCCAGGATCTCAACGTACGTTTCTGTCGGAAAAGGTCAGAAGCCTTCTCAAAATACCATACTAAAGGTCTAATTTGGAAATTATTGGTATAGGCGGTCAAACGCAATCAGCAAACAAAGAATGCCACATCACACTATTTGCTAAACGGTGTAATTTAAAATTCAATATGAATGCCATTGTACTCCCAAAAGTAATAAAAAAAATCCCTTCAATTTCCTTTGATCGGCCGAATTCTGACCAACTTCAAAATCTCGACTTAGCTGATCCGCACTTCAATAATTCTTCACCAATAGACCTCATTATCGGAAATGATTCGGAGCATTTCATTAATATTGAAGGGATAAAGAAAAATATTTGCGGTCAAGCGTCCGCATATAATACGATATTTGGATGGGTTTTAAGCGGTCCCATTCATGGTAACTCTATTCATACATTCACTACAACAGTAATTCCTTCAAAAAACTCAGTTCTCAACGATATTTTAAGACAATTTTTGGAGCAGGAAGAGTTGCCATCACAACTCATTATTTCAGAGGATGATGAATACTGTCAGAACTTTTACGAGCAAACAACTACAAGAGAAGTAGATGGAAGATATGTGGTGAGACTCCCGTTCAAAAGAGGATTCTCTGACTCTAAATTTCTCGCCTCATCTCGAATTTTAGCTCTCGTTCAAAATAATCGTATAAATAAACCACTTGCTAAAACACCGGAACTCGAACAAGAATATAATAAGGTCCTCGAAGAATATTTATCCCTTGACCACATGGAACCGACAACGTTCCGTGAAATCGGCTCTAGTGGCAAATATTTCTCGTTTTACTTGCCCCACCACGCGGTGGTCCGCCCGGAGCATAAGACGACTAAAGTAAGAATAGTGTTTAATGCATCACGCAAGACCAAGTCTGGTTGTTCGCTCAACGACATTTTGCACACTGGACCCACATTACAATCTGACCTAATGACAATCATTCTTAATTGGCGATGCTATAGATACGTGTTTAATGGGGACATTCAAAAAATGTACCGGCAAATTTGGGTACACCCAGATGACCGGCCTTTTCAACGCATCGTTTATCAAAAACCTCTCACTAACCAAGTAAAAGATTACCAACTCAAAACGGTCACATACGGAGTTAATTGTGCACCTTTCCTTGCAATCCGTACTCTGCACCAGCTCGCTGATGACTCCAAGGCCAAGTATCCAAAAGCAGCAGAAATTTTACGCCAGGAAACATATGTAGACGACATATTATCCGGTGGTCACACAATTGAGGATGCAAAGGAATCCGAAGCTCAAGTTTTAGAGACTCTTAAATCTGCTGGATTTATGCTAAAGAAGATCACTGCAAATGACAGCAACTTACTCACTCATATCCAAAGAGAAGATCTGTATGATTCAGATCTTCTGCGGTTTCAAGAAACTAGTTCTACAAAAACATTAGGCATTAAATGGAACGCCCTTACCGATCATTTCACTTACTCATTTTCAGCTATACCACACAGTGAACGTATTACTAAACGAAAAATCTTGTCCGGAATTGCATCCATTTTTGATCCAGCCGGCTGGATAACACCTATAATTATACGAGCAAAAATGTTAATGCAAGAACTATGGGTACAAGTGGGATGAAAATGTTAATCCTGAAATCCTAGACAAATGGAATAAACTTCTCACAGATCTCGCGCACGTTGAAAAAATAAAAATACCAAGGTGGTTACATTACAATCCCGAATACATAATTCAAATTCACGGATTTTCAGATGCTTCTAAAGGAGCATATTGCGCAGCCGTATATTTGCGATGTCAAACTTCTTCTCAAGTAGTATTTAGTAATTTACTAGTAGCCAAAAGTAAGGTAGCTCCACTACAACCAATATCCCTTCCTAGATTAGAGCTCAGTGGGGCGGTATTGTTATCGAAATTGGTTGCACATGTCACAAAATCGTTAAAATTGCCAGGAGGTGAAATATTTCTGTAAGCCGATTCATTAATTGTGATTGGATGGCTATCGAAACCTCCGCGAACATGGGAAACTTATGTCGCAAATCGAACCGCAAACATTTACAGCTCTCTACCAAATGCGAACTGGAGTCACGTTCGTACACACCATAACCCGCAGACCTTGGTACTCATGGTTGCAGACCCGAAGAACTAGCAAATAACCTCTTATGGTGGCAAGGGCCACCGTGGTTGACAAAACCTCAGTTAGAATGGCCAAGATAAGCTCTCTCGCAGACTCCAGAAATAGAAAGAAAGATTGAATGTCTACATACCTCAATCCAAGATATTGACATTCTGAATAATTTCTCCTCCTACCCCAAGGCTCTCAAAGTCCTTTCTTATGCGTTTCGATTTTTACACAATACACTATCAAAACATCGAACATAATTTCGTTATTCTCACACAAATCTAAGCCACAAAGAAATAAATTTCGTAAAATATAGATTAATATATATAGCTCAAAAAATGTATTACTCAGAAGAACTTAAAGATATCTCTAATTCTCATCCCATATCCAATAAAAGCTCATTAAAACCACTCAATCCATTTCTAGACCCAGAAAATGTTCTACGAGGGAACGGTCGGCTATCAAATTCATCACTTCCATACAAAGAATACTACCCAATAATACTGCCAGGAACTTCTAGGTTTTGCCAACTTTACTTAGAATATTTACATATTCCTTTTTCATGCCGACTGCAATCAAATGTGTAGAATGGCCCAAACCGAATTCCACATTTCCAGATTAAAGCCTCAGATAAAAAAAAATCATACGCCACTGCAAAACATGTATTATATATAAACAAAAGCCATGTTCACAAATAATGGCACCTTTACCCTCGGATCGATGTAGTTTAACAGTGCCCTTTCAAATCACTGGCATAGACTTCGCTGGCCCATTCGAAACCAAAAGCTCATCCCTACGAAATTCCTCAATAATAAAGAGCTATGTCAGTGTGTTTGTGTGCTTCAGCACGAAGGCCATTTAGAAGTATGTTCAGATTTGTCCATAGCAGCATTCCGAGCGGTATTCTCTCGTTTCGTTGGCCGGCGGGGACTCCCTTACAGGATTTATTCTGATAATGGTCGAAATTTTGTTGGTGCTAGTCGGCAATTGATGTCTTCATAAAATCTGCATCAACAGATATATCGAAAAAGTATGTAACTCACGGTCTAGAATGGATATTTATACCCCCACATGCACCTCACATTGGCGGTCTTTGGGAGGCCGCAGTAAAAAGTTTTAAGTTTCACTTAAAACGAGTCACTGGTTCATACAAATTTAACTACGAAGAATTCACTACAATCCTAGCCCAAATTGAAGGAGTCTTAAATTCCCGTCCCATTTCTTCTGTTTCCGAGGATCCCTCCGACTTCACCGCCCTCACCCCTGGACATTTTCTAAGAGGTGCCCCTATTCTAAGTCTCCCAGAACAACGCGAACCAAAAATAGGACTGCTGAATCGTTGGGAAAGACTCAGAGCCATTCATCATCAGTTATCAATAAGGTGGAAGGAACACTATTTAAGGTCTTTACATAAAAGATATAAATGGAAAAATGTTGCTCAAAATTTAAAACCTGACGATCTCGTAGTTATCATGGATGACTTATTACCTCCTGCCGAATGGCGTCTAGGTAGAGTCGAAAAAACACACACTAGGGTAGATAAAAATGTCCGAGTTGCAGATATAAGAACTGCTACCGGTACAATTACTCGACCCATAGTAAAGCTTTGCTATTTGCCAATACTTAATAATAATGAAACATCCTAGTTATGAAAGCATACAAGCTCTCATTATATCTCATTTACACCTACATATTCTTTCTTTAAATTTATTTCTAATGTTATATATACCATCCAAAACCTCACAACTAATCCACATGTTCTTTCGTTTCGTTATTTTACTTTCTTTTCATCTACAGCCCACGACGCTACCAAAGAAGCCACCGACAAAAAAGATGGGATCCAGATCTGTATCAATGCAGTCTCTGTAAATTCTTTCATTTTATTAGATTTTGCAAGCGTTTTCTTAGAATGGATGTGAAAACACGAACAAAGATAGTTGACCAACACCGTTACTGCATCAACTGCCTCGCCAAAAGCCATGATCTCGCAGTATACCCCTCTATGGATACATGCAGAAAATGTGGTGAATACCATATCACATTGTTGCATCCAAGCATAAAAAGTAGGCTCTACAAAAATAGTCCAGCACGCTGTAGTTCAACACGGTCTAACAATCAACGCAGCCGCAGGGCCGATTCAACATCGTTCAGGCGCACAAATAGTCATGTCCGTAGAAGGCCAAAAAGGTCATCCAGTCAAAGCAGTCGCCGAAACGATTCATCATCGCCCAACCGCAAAAAAACCAAACTTCATACTCAACCACCATCTACCAAACATCAACTATCGACAATGCCTTCAGCCATTCCGGACCAACGCGTCATATCTGAAGCAATACGTTCTTTGGCAAATGTCCTTTGTGTGCAACCGGAGCAACGGCAAAAAAAATGGTCCTAGTGGCCGGAATGTATAAAATTGACTAATTTTATACTAAAAAACCATAATTAAAATAGTTTTTTAAGTTATACACAAATATTTCTCTTCATTCATTTACTTTTTCATTTTCTTAAAACACACACTTGAAATTAACGATGAATTATAACACAAATAAAAGTAAATACTTGTAACGAATAACTTACTATTGTGAATGAATTGTAACCAGAAACAGATTCAAAGTTATGTTAACAACCGTATAAACTATGTTATTAACTTAAAATGAAATTCATGTAGTTAGATAAAATCACTTCCTTTTGAACCGCCAAGCTGAATTGTAGCATCTAAAATAAAGTTCATAACTTGTAATTAAAAGAAAATTCAAACCTATTTCATTCCACATCATTGGAACGACCTACCAAGGTATTTTTACAAAGATAAGAGGTATTTCTACAAGGATAAGAAAGCAAAACACTAATCCTGCAATTTAATTTCTACTTTTTTTCCTGCATCGTTAATATCTGTCTGAATTTCTAATAATTTCTCAATTATATGAAAAATTATAAATTGACAAATTGGTATTTCCCCAAACGTGTTAGCAACCCAACAAAATACAGTCCACTCCTCATTGAAGAATAAATCTAACCCAAGTATTGGGCTAACGCAATCCACTCCAGGTGCCAATTTGTTCACTATGGTATAATGAAAGTTGTCAATATGAAATACATCGAGTTCCTCCACCAAAACTAACGAAATCATTCCCCACGAGGATCCTAACCCGAACCGCAGGACACTTCTAACAAAATTCTATCAGCATAGAATTTAAAAAAATGTATTCCTGTCCCTGAAACAGTTCTATTCCACTTTAAGAAAACTAATAAACCACAAATTCCAGAATTAGAAAAAATTTAATTAAAAAGTCCTTAAAATTGTTATAGTATTTTGTTAAAACAAGAGCCAATTTACCAACTGTGGCTTTTGGCAACATATTTGTTCAATTCACAAGCTCGTATTAACGTCGTATGTGTTGTGTAATCGTCTAATTATACAATATTGTATTTTTGTTGTTGGTAATTTTCATAGAAAAGTGCGTTATAATTATACGATTGAATTTTACATGTTCTTCAAATAGTTGTATTGAGGCCAGGTCTGGGAACATTCCAATTTGTTAGATTAATTTGTAAAAATCTTTTGTATATGTGATATATAACACCAGAAAATACATTCTTCTTAACAATAAATATATAATTCATTCATTTCTATTTAATTGTCAAACTATTTTAATCAAAATTGCTTGTCGCGAAAAAAGTTATTCTATTTGGCGTCAAATTAAAACTCCCATGCCTGGTTTTATTTCATGGTATCAAATCAAAGTGAATTAATACCAGGTGGCCTCGAGAGATCAGGTGACTACGAATTGTTTACCATATTTGAACTGCCAACTGTGTTAATGTATCGGCATTTTTGATAGTCCAAATATAAATTCAGCTCGGCTAATTTATATTTGGAATGTAAAAAAACTGATATATTAACATTGTTGATAGTTCAAATATAGAAACATTTTCTTAGTCACCTGATCTCTCGAGGCCACCTGGTGTTAATTCGCCTTGCCTTGGTATTAATTAAATTGACATTTAAGATACGACAAAACAACGATACAACAAATTTATCTGTTCACAAGCACATAAACAAGTGTCGTCTTTTTTTTAACGATAAGATATACGACTGAGCTTGAACAATTGTTATAAAAAAGTTAAAAAAAATAAAACCATTAAAAATATGAATAGTAACAACTTATCAAAGAAATAAAATTAACACAACAAGAGGACAAAATATCCTCTCGCAAAGTTTTTTTTACACATAATTACTTTTAATAATAAAATTATTCAATAATTGTCATGTCTATGACATTATCACCATATAGTAATTAACCCTCCGATGAGTGACAGTTGTGAACTTCACGGCCGTGTGAAAAGGTCCCTACGGACCTTTTTTGTAAATCATGTTTTTTCATATAAAAATATTGTTTTGTATTTTTTTTTTGTTTTTATTGTTTATAACTAAATTCTACATACAAAAATAATTTTTTCAATTTTTTAATTTTTTTTTGCTTGAATTTTCTTAGACTATTATAAAAAAATTTAAAAATTATTGTTGTTGAGCGTGTACTTCTTGTCCCCCGCCCTGTGCGCAAGTGTTGCAGCGATGTTCTCCGCAAACAGCGTTGCCGCAGGCGAAGCGGTATGCCCGCGTTTTCCGCTGCCGCCCGTACTCAGAACGGCAAGGCGACATGACGGTCTACTTGACCTAGCCGCAAGCGACGGTGCATTGCCTTCCATCGGTCTTGGTAATACCTGAAATGAAAAGAAAAATAAAAAACAAATAAATATATATTCTATTCTTGAATTTGAAGATGTTTTTCTTATCCTGACATCGAATGCTTCCATCGCATTGCGTATCCTTGGATATGAGGTTATATGGTTGTTCAGGGCACGTTCTTCGATATTTGGTCTGGCCAATTGTTTCGTTAGCAGTAACAAGAACGACCGCCGTCTGTCACTGCTTTTTATAGGCTTCGTTTCTTTGTAAATCGTAAAAGCCAAATTCGATGCAGCTGTAACCTCCCTGCCTTTACGATTTGTTTCACGTAGCACTAAGTGTATTATTTCCTGTGTCATGATTGAACGCATTATTGTATAGGGGTCGTGTATATTTCCTGTTGGTCCTGGTTTCTTTCTTGTGAAGTCGACTACGTTATGATTACGAGTGCGTGATGTTGGTGGTGCTTTTTTACTCCATTGGGTGCCATCTTTACCAATATAGTAACTTTCATTCGTTTCCTGTCCATCATTTTCTTCCTCTTCATCATCGTCGTCATCAGTATCTTCATTGAGCTCGACGTATCCTTCAGTTTCGGCATCTGACTCTTCAGCAGGTTGGTATGTGCGATCTTCATCATCCTCAACTTCATAATTATCAATTGCAGCAATATCAATTTCTTCATCCATGTCTTCGTCCATACAATCAGCAAATCTACTATCAGCTGCACGCCTTTCATCCGCAGTCATTTGCTGGTAACGTGTACTACGGCGTACAACCATTTCAGCAACGTCCAAATTACTTGCATCTGCCATATTTATATTTTTGTTTCTATCACACACGATTTTACTCTTCGCTGTCTAAACTTTGACTGATTTGGTTTACGAAACTACAACTAATTACTTTTATACTCTTTCGTACGTCTACCTGAACTCAAAGACATTTAGGGATTACTTCATCATCATTATAATTTTTTTTTTGTTTCAACACAGAATTTACTTGTTCTGAACACAAAGACCTGAACTGAAAGACATTAGGGATGACGATAAAAACAAAAAATTCTAAGAACTGGTTTATTGCTAGTAGTATAAAATTAGAATATTGTGCCTTTCTTGAAAGCAATAAAGTTCATGTCTTCGAATTTTTCTTAGAATTTTTTGTTTTTATCATCTTCCCTAATGTCTTTGAGTTTAGGCCTTTTTGTTCAGAACAAGTAAATGATGTGTTGAAACAATAAAAAAATTATAATGATGCCCAAAAACATGCATTTATTAGTGAAATTCAGTACAAGGTCCATACGGACCTATTCACACGTCCACGTACTATTCTCACTAAAACCTCAATAACTCCTAAAGTAATGATCCGATCGGCTTGATTTTCCAAAAGATGCGCAACAAAATACTCTTTGGTTGTAGTGGCCGAAGTAGGAGTAATTTCAGTTTTAAAAGGCAAAAAGGTCCCTAGGGACCTTCTCACTCATCGGAGGGTTAATATAATAAATACGTACATACATACAGATGATCAAACGCACTTCTAGTGCTGTGAAGGGTACTCTCAGACAGGTTAATTGCACAGCCATAAATTGCACAGCGATATAGAGATGGTCATTGCGTTTAATAGTGCGCCAGTCATAGGCACAAACTTTCCATAATTTGATCAATTCCAATACTCCATTATCCTCCCAATGTCTAAGCTGTGTATTAAATTTTTCATACTTTCCATTCGTTTTACAAAGAAAATAGAATACTGCAATCATCAGGCATCTCACATGAGTATCACACTAGTCAATTCAACTCTCTGAAGATAGTTCCTTTTATTTTTGGAGGCGCTACTCCAAATACATGTATGCCGTATGCATTAGAGCCATAGACACTGATTTAAATTAATTAAAGTTCATTCATGATCACAAGATTTTTCATAATTTACTTCTTTAATTTTGTTCCAAGATTTTTAATGAAAATTTTATAAATGATGTAATTAATTGTTAGTTTTTGTTTTACACTTTCACTGGCAGGATCGCAGGATGTTAAATTGATTTATTATATTATTTGTGTTCGCATCCGTTGTAAAAATCGCTAAATTATTGGACATATTTAATTGTTGTACAGTGTATAGTATGTCAAACTTATGTATTTAGTTATCGCTAAGAACACTGATCTATATTAAATTGTAGACTTAATTTAACGGTATCTAAAGCTTTCTCACTTTTATATAAATTAATTTCGCTCACAGAATCGTTGTTCAGTTTTTGCCTTTTCATTGTCATTGCATACAAGATACATAAAACTCTGCAATTGTTACATATTTTGCTGCAAATATATGTACACACAACTAATTGTGTTTTACATATTTCATCGTAATTTTGTCTACATATTTTTTTGCTAAATAAAAAGAAACAATTTTTTTGTAAAGAGCAAAATCAAAATTTGGTGTTTCTTTAAAACAAAGAAGAAATCGATACACATAATTCAATTGAGTTTATTCGAAACTAATTTTTGCAAAATACACGTGGATTTTTGGATATTCACGTCAACATTTTTTGGTGACCCCGACGTGATAGGAAAGGTAAAAAATGAGTGTACAACAAGTTGAGCAGTCTTTCAACAAACTTAAATCGATACAACTGAAAGAAAAGTTCTCTGCTATCAAGGATGAGTTACTACGTTGCAACCTTGATGCGCTAGATGAAGCTGCCTTGTCTGTTAAACAGGAATTGCTGGACAATTTGTATGTAGATTTTAAAATTGTTCACGACCATTTAGAACGTGAAAACTATGCTGAAATGGAAAGCAGTCTACCGACAGAAGTTTCTGAACTGTAGGTGGCTACAAAAACTACACTTGCGCGTAAACTTATGGCATTTCGGTCTAAGCCTTAGCAAAATCCGACACTGGTAAGGCAATCCACATCTAATGAATCGCAGCCATCGTTTTTGCTACCTGTGCAAAAAACACGTTTACCAATTATACAAATTCCAACATTTAATGGAGAATATACAGATTGGCCGGATTTTTACTCAATGGTTGAGACAGTAATTGGCAATGACGATGACTTGTCTAAAATAGAAAAATTTCAACACCTAAAAACATGCTTGGGTGGTCCAGCATTGGATGCCATTAGATCGCTGGAAATAAGTGATACAAATTTTGATAAAGCAATAGAAATACTAAAATCCAGATTTGATAATAAACGTTTAAATTTTCAGACACATATAAGAGACATTGTGGCGATGAGCAAGGTTGAAGCTGGATCTGTTGGCAAGTTGCGTCATTTACGTGACACCGTAAATTCACACTTAAGGGCTTTGCTTACCATGGGCACTAAAGAGCAGATTGCAGATTGCTTGCTAATTCATATAGTTGGCCGTAAGCTCGATGTTGCAACACAAACCAAATGGGAAGAAACCACCCCTGTTAATGAAATACCAACCTGGGAGCTAATGGCAAGGTTTTTACAGAACAGATGTCAGACAATGGAAAATGTGGAGCATGCCGTGGTAAACGAATCATCAAATAAACAGGTGGGATCTAAACAGTATCAATTTACTAACAAAAGTAAAAAATCTTTAGTAGTCTCAACTAACTCACAAAAGACATGCCCTATTTGCAACTCGCAATCACATTCAATTTATAGTTGCCCTCAGTTTTTATCACAAACAGCATCTGCACGGTTTAAACATATTAAACGCTTGAACCTATGTATAAATTGCCTAAAAAAAGGCCATGCCGTTAAGACATGTGTTTCAAGTGGCTGTCGACATTGTTCTTTAAAACATAATAGTTTGCTTCATATGGAAGCTATACCCAACTCTCAACAAAATAATATGCCATATACAGCTACGGGTGACTTATCTGATAAAAATGCAAATGCTTCATTCAATTATAATTTAGAGCCTTCAGTATCGAAAAATTCATTGCCACAATCGTCTTTAGTAGCCTCAAGCAGTCCACCTGAAAATTATCGAAAAAATGCAACAATATTGGCTACTGCAATAGTTTTTGTAAAAAACAATGCTGGTTCTCTTATTCCATGCAGAGCTATTCTTGACTCTGCCTCACAGGCTCATTTTGTAACAGCAAATTTTTTAAATAAATTACAATTAAAGCCTAAGCGTTCAACAACACAAATTTCTGGTATTGGTCAGTCAAATTTTGCTTCTAGTAAGGTGGTTAACATCTTTATTCAATCGCGGACATCAAACACCTCAGCATGGCTAACATCTGTTGTAGTATCGGCAATTTTAGATCACCAGCCAGCATTTTCAATAGACGTTTCCAGTTGGAACATACCCAGCGACATTCATTTAGCAGACCCTTTGTTCTTTAAATCACAACAAGTGGACTTATTAATAGGTGGAGAACTTTTTTTCGAATCATTGTGTAATGGAAAAATTCACATTGGGCCGGGGCTGCCACTTCTACAGAAAACTGAATTTGGCTGGGTTGTTGGAGGTGGTGGAGTACAACTGCAAAAAAGAAACAATTGCTGTGTTAATGTTCACACCAATGAAAATGTTAGTTATGAAAACAATCTAGATGATTTAATTCGTCGTTTTTGGGAAATTGAGAATCACCTTGATGTTACTTCAAAAATAACAAAAGAAGAAATTGAATGTGAAAACTATTTTCAAAAAACATACACACGTTTGAGTTCTGGTGAATTTGTCGTTCAGTTGCCATTTAAAACAAATCCACGAGCACTTGGTGAATCATATCAACATGCACTTCGTCGTTTTAAAAATTTGGAAAAACGCTTAAATCAGTCCGCTGAAATAAAGGCCCAGTATAGCTCATTTATTAAGGAATATATTGATCTTCATCATATGTCTTTAGTAGAAAATATTCCTGAAAATGTTATAACAAATTTTCTTCCTCATCACTGTGTAACTAAGGTAGATAGCTCAACCACAAAATTACGTGTTGTATTCGACGGATCAGGGAAAACGTCATCAGGAGTCTCCCTTAACGATATACTTATGTGTGGCGCGAACATACAACCAAATCTTTTTGACATTTTATTACGTTTTCGTTCCTTTAACATTGCGTTAACAGGAGATATATGCAAAATGTATCGTTGTGTAAGGGTTTCAAATTCTGATAGTTTTCTTCAATGTATATTGTGGCGAGACCATGCAAGCGACCCGATAAAAATTTACAAATTAGATACAGTTACATACGGTACAAAATCTGCCTCTTTTCTTGCCGTTCGTGCAATGCGCCAGTTAGCTGAGGATGAATGCCTGTTTTTCTCTTTGGGTTCAAAAACTGTGCTACGAGATTTTTACGTCGACGATATGATTTCAGGAGGAGACTCCATAGACGAAGTTGAACAAATTCGTGAGCAAACAACACAACTGCTTAAAAAGGGAAACTTCAAAATTCGTAAATGGTGTTCGAATGACAGTGGTTCAGATTCATATGATTAGTGGCATTAAATATAAGGAGACATCGTAGAGTCTTGAATTTTGGTATATACTAATATTGGATTGTGATAAACAAATACTGCAAATATGGAAAAAATCCGAGCACAACCACGCCTACTTCACATATAACACAGAAGTTAAAATCATCGTATAGTCACAATTTTTTGCTCATTGCAATTTTATGATAATATTAATGAATGTTGAAAAAATTAGCAAAGTCTGCTAACAGCCACGCCCACCTCTCACATAAAATAACCATATAAAATGCAATATTTTCCTTTTTAAAAAGCTAGACCGCTTAAAAAAGCTACACAGATTTAAATTTTCGTGTTTTTATTAGATTAAAACATAAATAAAAAAATATAGCAACAGTCATGTCCATGTTTAGTGAATATATCTGTAAATAAATGGGAGAAAATATAAAAAAAATTAAAAACAAAGTAATTCGTGTACCTTTATTAACACAACAAATCTTTTACTTCATCAGAGAATTCCAATATATCCTTCTTGAACTGTGTACGGTATGAATTTATATATGGATCTGAAGACGCTAGTAACATATGCATGATATCTTCATTTGTTGATATGCGATCAGCTTTTCTGGAGTGGCTTAGGCGATAACTTTAATATTTATTTCGAGCTTCCATAGCTTCCTCCGACAACATGCCAAGTGGCAGTATTGCTGCTGACACAATTTTACTCCCATGAATTAGAACTTTGTGTACAGTAATAGGCATATAGTACCACCTGTACAGTTGTATATATCGTTCTGCAGTGTCCAAACAATAAACATTAAATTTTTCTGCATCTATTTCGGAATTACTGTTTATAACCGTTAAAATTGTACTAAATCGATGAATTAAATTTTCATCAACACCAAGAATATCTGCCGTTATGGAGGGATTTTCAAAAAACCGTCTAGAAGTATTGCCATCATTCTTTGAGCCTATTCCTTGTTTAACCATGTCTACATTTATGCCTAGAACCATTTTCAAATTTTTTTGTATTTCCGCTTTAGCTTTTTCTCTTTCATGTTTTGTATCTTTGGTCACTCTCCACTTTGAAAAACTTTTGTTGTATGCTATATGCAATATGCATTCCATAAATTTTATCCTCGCATGTAAAGGGGAAATTCCAAATTGAAGCCCTTCTTCCGAAACTGGTTTTGTCTTTAGTACTTCTAAATTGTTCATTTCGCTAGGTTTAGCTTGACATATAAAACAGGCAGCCATTCCTGATGTTTGTGTGATTGTATTCTCAACCTTTCCATCAATCATTGTTAAAACTGGAGTATGCAAAATTTCAAAACTTTTGTCATTTATATTAACAACGGTTTTCTTCAAATCTTTAATTTCATTTTGCACCCTTCCCACTTCTTCAGAAATAACATTTGCTGTTTCTTTCACAAATTGAAATTTTATTGGCCTACAAAAAGTTGTTGATGATGGCCTTGTATTTCGCCAGTAATCATTTCTGCCATCTATACATTTCAAATTGAGAGGAACAATACTTGTAAAAAAAATATTTTTGTCATTAAAATTTGGATCATTGAATTTTTGATGGTATTCGCTATGTCCTGAAGATCCATCACAACCCCATTTAGAAATTAGTTGTAGTTGATTTGGAAGAACATCTGTCTCAGCTTTCGTTTTTGCCTTCAATATTCTGGATACAGTATGATCGAGTAAATCTTGCATACTTTGCTATAGTTCTCCTGTACTTCCAAATTTTTAGGATAACATTCCTTTTTAACAGCAAGAACTTTATGATATGAGGGGAAAATATCACATCCAATTTCTTTAGCACTCAATCTTAATATTTGATACTGATGTTTTGATAAACAAGCATCAATAATGAGGCTTAGGGCTTTTTCTGGACTAAACATTTTTGAAAAATTTTCATCCTTATTTACTTTTTTTGCAGCTGATGAAATAAGTTCTGCTGAATTACCATCACATAACTGCTTTACTTTACTCCTTTTAGCACGAGATTTGCAAAGTTCAAAAGCCTTAGAAGGGTGACCACGTTTGACTTCATGAGAACACATTGGTTGTTCATATTCTGGAAGATCTGCACCAAAAGAATATATATTTTCCAACCAAACTTTATTTTGTTCAAGAAATCTATCTTTTATACGTCTTGCACTTGACCACTTAGTTTTCAATCTTGGTAAAAACTGTTTACGTAAAAATTTTTTAAATTGATCTACGTTATTAACTGATAAGTTCGTATTATTTGTTGAAATAATATCGCAAACTACATCAATGTTCTTATCACAATCTAATAAAAGATCAAAAATTTCATAATAAGATAACTGAAGATTGTCCATATTTAAATTTTTTTTTGCTATTTGTCACTTCAAAAACAATAAACTAATTACCTTTAATCACTTAATAACAACTAATAATCACAGCTGATAAGAAATTCAAAACAATAAAGTAATAAGCTGTAATCACAAAAACAATGCAACTAATAATAATCACAGCTGATAAAAAAATTCAAAACAATAAAGTAATAAGCTGTAATCATAAAAACAATGCAACTAATAATCACAGCTGATTAAAATATTGAACTTTCAACAACAACAAAAACAACACTGTAAATAATGGTTAGAAGTTATTGCTATGTATTGTAAAAACACATAAAAAAAGTTGTTATTGCATGCGCAATAACATGATTGAAAAGGAAATTTTTCATAATTTTTTTTAAGTTTTTTATATCGGAATTGCTTACGAGCAAAAACGAGCAGCTGAATTTTTAATAAATCGTTAGCTGTGACTTCAAACTTTAATGTGATATAAGTCTGGGGCCCAAGGCAGTTTGAGATCAATAGATATAAGCCATAGAAGTTAGAGGAAATAAGTCTTGTTGGACAATTCTTAGTAGTAAAGTTTTTTTTTTTAATTTAGAAAAAATGTTTATTTGTATATATATATATATAATTTACACCTTCCAAATGTATATAAAAAAATTATTATAGTGTCATTATAAGAGTATTTTAAAAGCACGAAGCGATAGAATGTAGCATATATAATACGGTCATTTGAAACGCATTCACTTAGTACAAATTTGAATGTCTCTGGAGAAAAAAGTAATAAAGATATAAGCCTAATATTTTTGGTACATGATATCTAGATTGTTTATTATAAACTGTAAAAAAATCAGGTAAATCAGAAGACATAAAAAAATGAATTAATGCCGCTCTTGAACCAATGTGTGGCGTCTGTATTTATTTACGCAGTGAATACAATGGTGTTGTCAATTCAAATATTCTTTGCTCCAAGTCGCGTGTGGCTCCTGCAAAGGCCATAACTGTTCCCAAACTAGAATTATCAGCTGCGCTCTTGCTGTCGGAACTCATAAATTCCATTTCAAAATTGCATATCTTCAATGGAAATCTTTTTTGTTGGTCTGACTCAACAATCGTCTTGTCGTGGATTAAAGAAGAGTCATCAAATTATCAAGTATTTGTTTCAAATCGTATAAGCCGTATCCAATCATTAACACAGGGTATGAAATGGATCTATGTACCAACAACAATGAACCCAGCTGATATTTTATCTAGAAGTACAACATCTAATGAATTATCGACATCGAGCTTGTGGCTACATGGTCCTAAGTTTTTAAAACAAAATCAAAATTTTTGGCCATCTCAACCTGCAACAATAACAAATCTTCCAGAAAAACGTAAACAAGTTTTAATTTGTTCATCAGTAGCTTCGGTGGATATGTCACTTGGTTGTAAATATATTACATCGTTTGGAAAAATCAGCAGAGTCTTCGCATACATATACAAATTCGGCTGTGTTGGTGTTTCGTGCCGAAAGGGTCCATTGACTACAGAAGATATACATATGGGAACAAAGTTGTTAGTTCGGATGGTTCAAAAAAGTAATTTTTCTATAGAGTATAAAGCCTTAAGTCCATCAAAGCCTATTTCAGCATCAAGCTCACTCATATCGTTGAACCCTTTTGTAGACAATTTCGGTTTATTAAGGGTAGGTGGCCGATTGCAGCATTCGGCACTTGATTTCAATGATAAACATCCCGCTATTATACCGAAACAACACCCTTTTACGGAATCAATAATAACATATTTTCATCAAAAAAATCTTCATGCTGGTCCACAAGCGCTATTGGCAACCATAAGATTGCAATTTTGGCCAATAGGTGGTAGAAAAGAAGTTAGTCGAGTTGTTAATAAATGCGTTCGCTGTCTTCGCTTGCGTCCTCGAGTAGTCGAACATATAATGGGGAACCTTCCCAAGGACAGATTTGAGTGCAATCGCGCTTTTCTGGTCACCGGTGTTGATTATTGTGGCCCTTTATATTATCGCTCTGAAATTCGTTCAAGAGCACCAATCAAATGTTATTTATGCCTTTTTATTCGTTTCAGCACCAAGGCTGTACATATAGAGCTGGTGAAGGATTTATCGACTCAAGGGTTTCTAGCTGCACTTAAACGATTTATCAGCATTCGAGGTAGGCCAAAAACAATTTGGTCTGATAATGCCACAAATTTTTTTGGTTTCAATAATGAATTGCAAGAGCTAAAGCAGTTGTTTTTAAGCCAAGAGCACTTAAACGCCGTACATCAGCGATGTTTAGAGGACTCAATAGACTGGAAGTTTATACCACCGAGGTCGCCTCACTTTGGAGGTCTTTGGGAGGCCTCAATCAAAGTCGCAAAACTTCATCTACTTCGCACTCTCGGGCAATCAATATTGGACTTCGACGAGCTTCGTACTCTCATATATCAGGTATCAGCCATCATGAACTCACGTCCACTCTGTCCACTTACAGAAAACCCTGATGATTTGGGTGTATTAACCCCAGCCCATTTTTTCGTTGGAGCTCCGCTTACATCAATTGTAGAACCAGATATCTCAACGCTAAACGTTCAGCGGCTTGGTCGTTGGCAGCGTGTATGCTTCCAGCAGCAACTATTTTGGAAAAAATGGAGTTCCGAGTACCTAACAATTCTTCAGCAAAGAACTAAATGGCAGGTGTCTTCAGCTAATATAAAATTCGGAACGATGGTTCTCCTAAAGGAAGAAAATCTGCCGCCTCTAAAGTGGCAAATGGGTCGTGTACTAGAAGTAATAAAAGGTGACGACGGCGTTGTCAGAGTCGCTGTAATAAAAACTGCAAATGGTGTTGTTCGACGTGCCGTATCTATGATTTGCTGCTTGCTGAATGATGATGTTGAATCCCCGAGGAATTCAACGGGGGCAGGATGTTCGCATCCGTTGTAAAAATCGCTAAATTATTGGACATATTTAATTGTTGTACAGTGTATAGTATGTCAAACTTATGTATTTAGTTATCGCTAAGAACACTGATCTATATTAAATTGTAAACTTAATTTAACGGTATCTAAAGCTTTCTCACTTTTATATAAATTAATTTCGCTCACAGAATCGTTGTTCAGTTTTTGCCTTTTCATTGTCATTGCATACAAGATACATAAAACTGCAATTGTTACATATTTTGCTGCAAATATATGTACACACACAACTAATTGTGTTTTACATATTTCATCGTAATTTTGTCTACATATTTTTTTGCTAAATAAAAAGAAACAATTTTTTTGTAAAGAGCAAATTCAAAATTTGGTGTTTCTTTAAAACAAAGAAGAAATCGATACACATAATTCAATTGAGTTTATTCGAAACTAATTTTTGCAAAATACACGTGGATTTTTGGATATTCACGTCAACAATTTGTTAGCAGCCGCTTGGGCGACTGCTTTTGTACAAAGTACTTTATTAATTAATTTTATTTTCTACTCTTAACTCTAGCTTACTACTAAATACATATTGCTATGCCTGGGAACCTGCTGTGATTGCAAATTCCCAGACATCAGTTTGGTGTGTGTGGACAATTATTTTATACAATAACAAAAGTATTGTATTACTCATGCTGCATGCGGAAGGCATACAGCTAATCAAGCAAAAACACTACACTGTATGCAGAAGGCATACAGTGACTACGTCAAACACACTACACTGGTATAGCAAGAGCTGATGACATTCAAACTACTTGCATTGATGCAATCGAGAAAATTATATGTTCTTGCATTGTTAATCGACAAATCATTATTAAAGTCACCGCAAACACTTAGGTTTCTATAATTCTTCGCAATCTCATTCAACTTGTCAAAAAAGTCGACAAGTACATTTAGCTTATGAAGATTGTAGGCACACACTACCAGGCGCGGATTCAGCTTGGTTTTTTTTAAGGGGGGGGGGGAACTTTTAAGTAAAATATACTATTTTTCCCAACTTCTTTTAGAAACTCTATAGAAATTTACTCGTTTTGGGGGGGGGGGATAACCCCTTTCTCCCCAACCCCCTTGTATCCGCTCCTGCACACTACACAACATATAGTGGGATTAGAGCCATGAAATTCAACGCCAATGAACTCAATAATATCTAGCTCAGATTTCAAGACAATTTTATGCTTCAAACCTTTTTATAATAAATTGCAACCTCCCCTTTTCGCCAGATCTTCTTTCATGATGAATTAAATTAAACTTTAAAATATTATGAATGTCATCATCAGATTCAGGATCAAACCATGTTTCAGAAACACAAAGAAGATCGATATTACAATTTGATAGTATAAAATTCATATAATCTATTTTGGTAGAATTAGGGCTTCTAGCATTCAAGTGGTAAATTTTAAAACCGTCATACCTATTACCAACAATCCCCAAATTGTTCTTAAGTTATAGTTATGACTGTTCGAACTACATAAGTGTCATGAATAACGTCTGTATATGACATTATAAGATAACCGTGCTTGTTTGCAAAATGACTGATAAGAAACGAAAAAATATAATTTGAATATGTATAAAAAAAGTAAAAGAAATAAATAAAGGATTTAAGTTATTATTCTATAATTGAAAAGATTAGAATTTATTAATATTCCAACAATTCAAAGAGCAAAAACAGTTATTATATATATTAAGTTTTAGGAACAATCAAAGCGTTAACACTCGCTGTATCAGTCACAGATAGCCCTTTGATGACTCTCAACTCTGACATATACTTTGCCACGAATTGAAAATGAAGATTTTAATTTACCTTCACGTTTCAACTTAGGGCCATTATTACAACTCAGCAGTAAAGTGGAAGATAGTTACTTGCATGATTAGCAGAAGCGATCGGTAAACTGACCTGCAACAATCTTTCATTATTACAACTTGCCTGTAGAATAAAAATTATCTTTTTCAAAGCATAGCTATACCAGAGCACAAGTGGTAACTTCATACATATGTATTTACAATGGCACTTATAACAGGTACACACAAGTCTACAACAAGAATTAATTTGTTGTAGAAACTACACTACAGTTATAAACAAATGTTGAAAGAGGGTAGACTTATCAGCGCAGGTAGCTCTACAATGAAATGTCCAATACCGTAAAGAAGGGAAGCTCCATATAGTGACGAAATTGTGATAATTTCATCACTCCACTAAGTTTGCCGAGTAAGGTAACACAGCGTCTTCACGACACATTAACTTTGAGATAACATGAGAAAAAACGTCGACAGAATACTAAGAACAAAATGTCGAATTTTCTCTTAATCTCATACTAGGGGAAGACGTAATTTTACTTTTCCGATAAGATTTCATTTTATGCAAATGCTCATCGAGCATTTGCTACTTTTGTATAATTAGTTACTTCATTTTTAATTTTTCACACAAATTTAAATTTATAAATCAATTAAACACATTGATTCATTTATTTAACACAGAAATTTTATAAAAAAACATCGCTTTTCATTTATTTTAATAAACACCTACACATGCACACTATTTTATTTTCATATACATGTGTTTTTTGACAGTTCTTCTCATAGGATTGTTGTTATAAGAATTCTTATAACAACGCTCATATAAAAATTCTTATAACATTGAGATAACACTAATTTGAAGTCTACACGTAACATAATTCTCTCTGCGATTGAATTTGACAATCTCATCTTACATATTATGTTACGTGTAGACCTCAAGTAATGTGTCCTAGTGAGTTCACCTATTAGATACGTCTTGGTGTTTACTTGATAAAGAAGCAAGTATGGCAACCTATGAGAATGTGTGCCGATCATGGTAGAATAATATACTAGGTATTCCTGGAACGCCAGCTGATTATTTTTTTTTCGTGGTACGAACTATCAAATGTTGTGTATATGTGAAATAACTACGTTGCATACACAATACAACACGTATGTTTGGTGCTTCTGTTATACAAACACACACATACATTCTCTATGAATGTTTGACATTTCGGACCTCAAATGTACATTTGTATTAGTTGTGCGGCTACCTTGTATATTATACTACCATTGTGCCGATAAAAGTTAGAGGAAGAATGAACTTGCCAGTAAGTTATCTCACACTTTTCGGTTAAATTAAAGTTGCAATAATGAAAACTGTTTATCCGTCCTATAAAATGCTAAAGCCTAGTTGCAATAATGGCCCTTAGAGGAGTAAAACATCAACTCCCTGTTATTATCTGTCATCTCCATCAATGTCAGACAGGTTAAGCGATCTTTTTTTTTTTTTTTTGTTGTTTTGCAGAACCCTGCAATAGATCTAAACAGCTGGTTCCTCTCCTACGGAGAATGTAATTTACTCATTATCGATGTGAATGTATTATTTTTAGATTTTCAGTTTAATAGTGTGACAAATTTTAGTTATTAATAAATTTCTCATTTTCGGTTTCTGGAATGCCACTGATAATTAAATCAGAAGCAACAATATTATTCTGAAGGGCTTCAAATTTGTTTTTCATTTTTGTCAGCTCAATATTTATTTTAACAATATCCTCTCTTTGGGTATTTTCAACCTTTTTCACTCGTTCTTCTATGTCAATAAGTCTGCTTTTACACAGATCAGTTTTTCTTGAAGCAACTTTTATTTTCTTGTGAGAAAGAGCAAGAGAGGAATATATTTTATGTATAGCTCTCTTGTTCTTTCTCTCTAGAAAATAAAAGTTGCTTTAAGAAAAACTGATCTGTGTAAAAGCAGACTAATTGTTGTTTTCAACTCACCAGAGATAAGATCAATACGCTCCAAAATATTTTTCTCACTATCATTGTATGTATGTGTGAGTGTTTCAATTAATTGTTTATTCTGCTTCTCCAGTTTGTCATCCAATAACTGCATCCAATTAGTTGGAACGGTGTTCTCAGCATTATGTATTTGCAGCGGAGTTAAGGGTGTAGATGGAGGTTTGAGAGCATTTTTTATTCTTGTTGTCATTGCAGATAATTACGAAGCAAGCAAAAAGGTAATAATGATCTTCTTTAAGAAAGCAAAGCAAATTACCTTTAAAAGTATATTGTTTATATATTAAATGCAGCAAAAAAACCGGCTTTTTGAATAAAAGAAAACAACTTGTTATGAATTGTTTAATGTATGTAAGTATGCAAATTTTTCATCGTAAAATGTGATACAGGGACGAGTTTTAAAACTCTCTTCTACTCAGTACCAAACACTAGCTCTTTCTTTTTTGTGGTTTGACCGAGTTTAATTTTTATTAGAATATACATATCGCACCTGTTCATCAAAAGTAACACAACTCAAAAAATTCTATTTTCCACTTTTTTGAAGGAAACAGTGTATGATTACCATATCTAAACACTGTAAAAATTTTGGTATTGTATTATTTTATTGAAATATTATTGAGTTTCCTTTACAACGGTATATTTGTTTATAACAATAATTCCATTATATTGGCGCAATTAGTTTTTTGCCTCTACTGAAAACTTGTAAATTTTGAGTTGTGTTACTTTTGATGAACAGGTGCGATATGTATTTTGTAATTTTTTATTAAGTATAGTCTAACTTTTCATATTATAATTTTTCCATTTATTTATTTAAATATGTACATATAAATTTTGTTTATTTTTGTGTTGTTAAATGTTTTCACGGCTAATTGCACTGGCTAGTGTATTATCACTGTAGTTTTATTATTGTACAATTAAATTATTATTATTGTATAATTAAGATTTTGAAAGTAACCAAATGTTAAACAGGGAATTTGTTGTGTTAATTGTTTGTTTTTATTTAGTTATGTATGTATGACATATATATGTAAGTATGTATTATTTGTTTTAAAACTGGTTTTGGACTTTGTTGCTATTGATTGTTTTAAGTTATCGATTTTATTTTGTACTTTTTTTAAAGATCTTTGTACAAAATTTTGCATTTATTTATTTATTATTTTATTTTATTTTTACGCAATTTTTTTTAACTGAATAGTCCAGGATCCACAGTAAATTTTTTACAATTGATCACTATCAAGCTAATTTTCCGCGAATAGCTTAATTTTAATGAGATGCCCAACTTTTCTTCTTACAAAAATTTTCGATTGTGGTATCAGGGATAAATTATGTCGACTTCATGATTGTCAAAAATTCATTACTAACTGGGTTTTTGTGTGTTAAATCTCAAGATAATTGCCGGAATTATAAAAAAAATTGTCCTATAAAATGTATGGTTTGATCAAAGGAGTCCCCTCCTTCCAACATGTATCGATAACAAGGTCATAAAAAATTCTTACTAACCACATGATTTTTTTTCTGCTGGTTAGTTTATATTTATATATTTAACAGTTACATTGTCCTACGAATTGCGTGGTACGTTATGCCAGTCCTACGCTCAAAAGTTGTACTACAGATCACTGTTGTAAAAATAATTACTATCAATCTAAATCTTCGTGAATAGCTTCGTTTCGGTGAGACGCCCAACAAAGTCACAGTGGTATCAGGGATAAATTATGTCGATTTGATGATTGTCAAAAATGCATTAGTAGCTGGGTTTTTTTTTGTTAAATCTCAAGATAATTATCGGAATTATTCGAAAAAAATTTGTCGTACAAAATGTGTGGTTTGATCAAAGGAGTCCCCTCCTTCCAACATGTATCGATAACAAGGATATCAAAAATGATTACTAACCAGCTGTTTTTTTTTTTTTGTTGCAGAATTTATACTTATATAATTTAACAGTAACATTGTCCTACAAAATGCGTGGTACGTTATGCCGGTCCTACGCTCAAAAGTTGTACTACCGATCCCTGATGTGAAAATATGAAATGTGAATCTTCGTGAATATGTTCATTTCGGTGAGACGCCCAACAATGTGCTCTACGAAAATTCTTGATTATCGTAGCTAACGTGGGTAGCAGGGATAAGATATGTCGATTTGAAAATTGTTATAAGAAATCTTATACAGTATTTATCGCTTATATGCTCGTCGTTTATTTGCATTTAACGTTTATATGCATCCTATCATGAGCAATTTTCTATTGGTATTAAACAAACATAAATATTTTTTGTATTTGCATTTCGCTTATATGCATTTCTGGCTTTTATGCACTGTAAAGTATTGTAAATATTTTCAAAATGTATTAAAAAAATGCTCATTTATGCATGGTACATGTTAAGTATATATTCCAAAAATTAAAGTTTGTGCACCAATTTTTCAGCAGGAAACAAAAAGTTCTTTCTCAATTTAACAAAAAGTAAGTGTAAAATAACAAGCTGAAATTCATTTTTTGGGCAATTTTCTATTTGGCAGTACGCAGTTGAAGTGAGAAATCACTAAAGCAGCCCATCGCTCTTTGATGTAGCAAAAGTCGAATTTTTTCTCTACAGCGCTTTTTTTGTCAGAAGTTTTTTTCACATTTAGTTATTAAAACAGTTTTGTTTTGGCTTTGAAATAAAAATTAATTAAACATTTTTATCTATTGCTAAGAGTATTTTAATTCAAAATCCACCAATTTGCACAAACATATTTAGGTATAATTGTGCGTATCAGGATATTGCGCTTGTATTCCTGCAATAATTAATACTTTTTAGCTAATTTTTTTTATTATCAACTTTTTATTGAATTACCAATGTTTACTTTACATCAATCTTTTTTCATAAGCTCTATTCTATGCGGCTTTTATTCTCGAATATAATTTTACTTTAAATATTGCCAATAACAAGATCAAATATGTGACATGGAGTGAAGTACGCAAACTGCGTCAATAATCTACTTTCAGCCTTAGGTCGATTCTTATGCAAAAAACTATGCCGAAGTGATGCATGTGGTTTGAAGACATGTATTTTCCATATGGAATTTGACAATTGCCGGCATTTATATATTTAAATGTGTGTTTAATTGTTTTATAAATAAAAATGTCTGTGAAAAATTTTAATGCAAAAGTAGTGCATGGTAACTCGGTGAGCATTTGCATAAAATTAAAACTTATAGGAAAAGTAAAATTACGTCTTCCCCTAGCATGAGATTAAGAGAAAAATCTAAATTTTGTTTTTATTATTCTGCCGACGTTTTCTCTTAAAGTTAATGTCTCGTAAAGACGCTGTGTTAGACTTGCCGGATAAAAATGTTTCTTGAGTAATTGTAAATAAACCTAAAGCTGAAAGTCCATAAAGGCCGTGTCAGATACAACCTTGTCGCTTTGCGTGACGTTTCTAACTTTGATAGAAAAGTGTAAAGCAAAAGGTGTATGACACAATGAAAACTTTGACAACACTCGCGCATTGATCGTTTACCAAAAAAGTAGTTGATAATTTTGCTATTTATATATATATATGTATATATATATATATATATTTTTTATAAAAATAAAAGTCAATTATGTTATTTTACGATTTATTATAAATAAATAAATGCCACATACATATTTACCTCTTATTAAAATAGATTCAAACGCGCAATATGTTTCGTTTGGCAATATAATAAAAGAAAATTATTCCAGCTGAATGTCAAAGCAAGCAAAAAGATGAGAGTTGCCGAACTTTTCGCTTCACGCTGCATTAAAAGTGCTTTATGTAGCATGTTTCGTATAAGTATGTACATTTCATCTTAGATGTCAAAGCGAATCTGTAACGCAACGCGAAGCAAAAGTTTTATCTGACATGGCCTTAACACGCGTTTTGTGTGTTTCATACTTTAGACGCCTTTCTAAATTCAAGTTACAAGCAACGCTTTTTGTGCTCCAATGTTTATGTTTTGATCAGCTGCAGTGTAAATATTTTTATTAAATAAAAATAATTTTTGCAAAAATTTTAATTGAAATGGTAAAAGAATTTGTGGAATTTATTGAGTTTATAAATATAATATTTTGTGCAACAAGGGCTCCAAAATAAAACGAGACGGTTTTGGGTGCGTCCCTTGTATTTGGAACGGGAAGTGAGTGGTTTTTTGAACTCAGCGAGAGCTATTCCAACAGATTGTCGGCTCTTCTTGACTTTAATGTAAATTTAATTGTGTCAGTACAATATTGAATAAAGTATAAAGATAAAGTGATAAAATTAATAAACATAACAGAGATGAAACTTATTACATAAAATTAATCGATAAATAAAATGAAAATTTTGTTGATGAAAGAATTATGTTAAAAAATTAATTTTAATATATTTTATTCTTGAAAACATTTGTAAACTCTATTGCGATAGGGTTTTTATTAGACTTCTTTTTTGTAACAACAATTTAAAAAATAATCCACCATACAAACATATTTATCGATAACATTGAAAATATATTATAATTTGTCGTCCCTGGCTATCAAAAACAGCTGTCATTTTTCATGGCGCATGCGACGCATACAAAAGTAGAAAGTAAAGGCCGTGTCAGATAAAACTTTGTCGCTTTGCGTGACGTTTCTAACTTTGATAGAACAGTGTAAAGCAAAAGGTGTATGACACAATGAAAACTTTGACAACACTCGCGCATTGATCGTTTATCAAAAAAGTAGTTGATAATTTTGCTATTTATATACATATATATTTTTTATAAAAATAAAAGTCAATTATGTTATTTTACGATTTATTATAAATAAATAAATGCCACATACATATTTACCTCTTATTAAAACAGATTCAAACGCGCAATATGTTTCGTTTGGCAATATAATAAAAGAAAATTATTTCAGCTGATTGTCAAAGCAAGCAAAAAGATAAGAATTGCCGAACTTTTCGCTTCACGCTGCGTTAAAAGTGCTTTATGTGGCATGTTTAGTATAAGTATGTATATTTCATCTTAGATGTCAAAGCGAATCTGTAACGCAACGCGAAGCAAAAGTTTTATCTGACATGGCCTTAAACCTGCTTTTCGCGTCAAGCGTTTTACGCTTTGTGCTATGTAACTCGTCACATACATTTACATTGATTCTACTTTTTTGACAGCCGCTTATAACGCGTTACCGTGTGTAACGCGTGTTATGGACTTTCAGCTTAAAGGTAGAAACAGCCAACCGTACCGTACTGTTTCTTTAAGAAAACGTGTCAGCTGTTCGTATATGGCTTGGGAAAACCAATGCAAAAGCTTACCGAATTTAAATATCACGTTGCCGGAACGTCTCAACCTGTATAAAATAGAAAACCTAACGTTGTTAAGTGACAGTTGTAAAGCAGTGATGGGTTGCTTGTATGCTAAATGGAATGGGGGCAATTTTGCTCTGTTTTTTGGTACTTTTGGTAATAATAATATGTGTGTGGGAAAACAACTTAAAGTAATATACATGTATGCCTGTCTATACATAAATATACATATATTAGATGTATGCATATAATAAAGAAATACATATCGTCATATAAAATGCAAAAGGGCATATCATCGTTTTTAAACATTTTCAGGAGAGATAAAAAACTTAATAAAAATGAAACTATTGTGATTACAAAAAAAAAATTCAGAATAGTATCATTAATTCAGACTTTCTATAATCACAATAGTTTTTTTATTAACTTTTTATCCTGAAAAGTTATTTAAGAGGATGATATGCCATTTTGCATTTTATATGACGATATATATACGTTAAATATAAATTTGATATAGATAAAAGGATTAAAATGGCTTCAACACATTTTTTGTGTATGCACATAGAAAAAATAATTTCATTTATTATATTGGTGAAATACATCGGAATTTATTAAAAAGCCGATTCGTTTATTTTTTAGTTATTGCTTTTGGCGTTTTATTTAACGATATGTATGTTTCTACATAATTATTTATTATAAATATATAATATACATAGATATATTTGTATGTACCTACAACAGTTTTAATACTATTTACATCGTTGAGGTACTTTTTCTTCGCAAGACTCACTATTTGATCATTTTTAACTCCCATCACTGTTTTGTGAACAGCTGTTTCTTTTTCATATTAAAACAACAAAATAGAGTAAAACATACCCACGTTTTTAATTGTTCTATAAGTGGACAAACGTGCTAACAGTACGGTACGGTACGGTAGCGATACAGCAACGGTTGGCTAACGGAGCCTTAACCCTTTTTCTTTTTAGTAGAAGCGCTGACTTAGTAACAGTTGTCTCTTTTTAATGCAGCAATTATTCCAGTGTTGCCTGAATTTGATAAATTATACTAAAACAAAACTACCGTGTTTTAAGTGTTAATTACAATTATTGTCGGACTAAAGATAACTACCTGTTTTTTTTTTTGTAGGACACTGTTCCATTTGGATAGAAAAAACACTAACCTATTAGGTAATATTTTTGTCCTACAGTTAGTAATGAGAAAATGGTCTTGTGGTATGAACAACTTTTGAGCGTAGGACCGGTATAACGTACCACGCAATTTGTAGAACGATGTCACCGTTAAATTATATAAGTATAAACTAAGCAACAGAAAAAAAGATCAGCTGGTTAGTAATCATTTTTGATGACCTTGTTATCGATACATGTTTAAAGGAGAGGACTCCTTTGGTCAAACCATACATTTTGTAGGAAAATTTTTTTTCGAATAATTCCGATAATTATCTTGAGATTTAACAAAAAAAACCCAGTTAGTAATGAATTTTTGACAATCATCAAATCGACATAATTTATCCCTGATACCACTGTTCTCTACCAGAATCGAAAATTTTTGTAAGAAGAAAAGTTGGGCGTCTCATCAAAATTAAGCTATTCGCGGAAAATTAGCTTGATAGTGAGCAATTGTAAAAAATGTACTGCGGATCCTGGACTAGAATACATATGTAGGTATAAGTCTGACAATTTTTTATTATTTCGGCTTTCTAGTTCAATATTTTTTAATTAATGTAAATTCAATTCAAATCTCATCAGCGTTCTTGTTCACTTTTACCAGTTATGAAGGTGGATGCTTTTTACAAGGAACATGTGCTATTTAACTAATTTTTGCTAGCAAATAGAATTTAAGACTTCTTTTAAATTCGTGCCATGCATTTTTTTATTGTGACTCAACTTAGTTTTTGCCGAAATTTCCCTATCTGCCATGATATAATAAAACAGGTACCACGACGACGACAACAAATACAACACCAAAAAACACACATATTTTGTTGGTGTCGCACACATTCATAAGCTCCCTCAAAGTTACTACCACACAAGGCGAATTAATTATACAAGGCGGTGTTAAAAAAACAGCTGATTACCTTTACTTAGAAGCTCGGCGTGTCAAAATTTGTTTATAAACAACAATAATCAGTGTAACCGTTATGCAAATAAAATGGGCATTTGCCACTGCCTTGCCACTTTTTTTAAATTATGTAATGGCGTTTTCTAAGACATTTTTTATTTTTATTAAAAAATCGCAATGTAGCATTCCTTTGTAAGCGATGATACAATAATTTCTAAGAAATTCACTTCCTCGAAAAATTATTATATTGTAGATTTTCCTTGAAAAGTGGAAACAACGCAACATTTTTTTGTAGATAAGAAAACGTTATAAATCTGCCATCTTTTGATTAATTATGCTCCTTCTCGTAATTTTTTAAAGTGGTATTTTATGTTATTATGAGGGCTTTCTATAGTACGATAATATTAAAAAACGTATAGCCGTTAGCTTTCTTTTGCATATTGACTTCTAGTAAAATTTTACGTAAGCCGTATTTTTAATACTAACTAGCTTGTAAATTCCGGTTTTTTATAATGTTTTAGCACAAATTGTAAATAAATTCGAAATTAACATTTTAAGTTTTGTATGATTTCTGGTGTTTAAGTTGAGTTTCGATCTTTGGTGTATTTGAAGTCTTACATATAGTAGAATTTTGTGATAAATATATTTGAGCCCGCTGCGCTGAAATAAAAAAATTTTAATGCAGCATCACAGCGGACAAATCAGTATATTTAAAAATAAAATTTATTTATCACTAAGTTACCTGGTTCAGAATATAGGGCATTTTAAATATTGAGAAAAATTGTGTTGTAATTCTTTGTTGATTTTTATATCAAATTTGTTGGCATATTGAATAGGTAATGATGGACGTTTTCGGACAAAGCAACTTTGTTTTGATAAAGTGCTATATCAGTTATTTTAAACGGATTTACTCTATATATTTGCTATTTCAGTTAAGGATTAGAAGCGTAAATACAGAAAAATCAGGTTTTGAAAATTTTTCTAAATCTTTATAGAGATACAAAAAAAGTATACCATAGTATACCTGGAATATTAATATAGATATTATGGAGTAATATTGTTTCAAAAATTAGCTGAGGAGGCTTTCGTATGCGACTTTTACATCGGCTTTTCTAACTATACGCCTTTTTCTAAATTTCCTACTTGTGTGTATTTCTAAATGATTTTGTTGCAATTTGCTTCCGAAACCACTTGTTATTAAATTAAAATACCAATAAAGTAGCCGTTTTCAATTTCAAGACCACTTTTTAATGCATTTTGAAATTTGAATACACTTTGGATTTTTTTAATATTAATTTTGAATTTTTAAATATATCGCCCACTGTGTTAAAAATATCTGCCTAACTTTGAAGACAAGTTGTAGACTACATAAATCCTTACCTATAATTCATCCATAAATTTTTTGTGGATGAGACTATTAGCTTTGAAGATATGATTTTTCCGCCGCTAGATTAGCCTTTTCCCCACTGTGCGCTGTATCGCCGTTTAAGTCGAAGAGTTAGTTATACGGTTAAAATGTCCCCAAAATGTAAAGCTTACAAGATTTCCGAACCCGATTCACTATAACAATGTGCAAAAAGAAGGGAACGATTTTACATCCTCTTTAAATAAAGGACAAACGTAGATTTTCAAAACGACGACACATATATATTTTTTGATATCTATTACCACAATCATTCGCTAGAGGCCTATTATTTTTGAAATTTAGACTTTGTTGTACAGTGTTCTTTTTAGTCCACGTAATTAAAAGAAGAAGGTTATCAACTCGTTTGTATCTTTTATGATTGTTCCTTCAGAGCACCGCCATTTATCGACTGATTTGCAAAATATTTATTTTATATAAAAGAAAACAAAGCCGTATTGGCTGCAATACTTGTTTTTACTTTTTGTTCACCTGTAAATATTTTTGTTTGAATTGTTTACATGTTACAACTTATGTATGTGCCAAAGTGCTTTTGACGTACCGAGCTTCGAATACAAAAACAAAAACTCATGAAGGCGAATTGAATTCGCTTATGACACCACCTTGTAAAATTAATTCGCCTTGACTAACACATACCCGTTGCTGATAGAAAAATACCAGAAATGTGTCAAAATCTATTTTCTGTGTGATGCACACATTCCCAAATTTACTAGAACAGCTGAGCTTGTACTGATACCTGTTTAATGTACCTTGCTATCTGCTTATGCTGACTTTAGACGACATGTATTTTACATCTGACTTGTCAAATTTCCCACTGCAAAAGTGATACATGCCGTGTGAAACTTATGAAACATTGTCAGATGACATTTACAGAAGCAAAGTCAGATGAAAATTTTTCAATTAGAGCGTGTTCTATTTTCATCTGACAAGGCATCTGACATCAGCTGTATTAAATTATCAAAAGTGTGGTTTGGCTGAAAAAACATTAAAAAGCAAAGAGGGATTTATATATTTTCGAAAATTGTGCAAAAACTCAGCTGTTGTGAACACTCAGAGGTTATGTCAGATATAATTGCACATGTACGTGTGAAAGCAAATATTATAAACCGCCTGTAAATTGACAATTTTGACAAACATGCGAAGTTACATATGTCACACACCTAACAAGCCATATGTAAAAAACATGTCGTCTAAAGTCAGCATTAATGCATTAAACACATTCACCACAGCTGGATACCAACTACAAAATATCAAAAATAGAATACATGTGTGTATACGAAAATGATTATTTTCACGGCTTCACGACTGCACGACTACAGGTTGTTGTCCATGCTTACTTTTGTCGCGTATCCAAATTAAACTAATTTCTATTTTTGTTGGCTACAAAATAAAAATAGTGTTGACAGTATAACAAAATATGTAAAGCAAATTAGCGCTTAGATATATTTTTTATTGTCAAATAAAAAAGAAAATTACAAAATTTAAATGTTACAATATATATGTACCGAGTTTTAAATAAATGAATTTGTATTGTTATATATTGTTATACAAAATAAGTAATTTCTATAATATTTAGTGAAGTTCATGTACATGTCTGGAATCGTGTATGTTTTCGGCTTAAGTCTCGTTTATGCACTTTTCCACGATCATACTCAAAGTTAATTTCTATTTTTGTGGGCGACAATGAACAAATTAGTGCTGCCAACATCATGAGAAATATTAAATAATTAGGAGCTTAATAAAAATATTCTATAACAATTAAAGAATACCCACATTGTTAAAAATAATAAAATTAAAAAAATTACGCTGTAACAGCACTTTTCAACCTTTGCACTGGTCTACAACATTTTTAAGTCCATTAACCCATTGCGAGCAAAATGGAAATTAAAATAATTTTTATATGACTTTTCATGTAAAAGCACCGTTATCTTAAAAACTGACCGATACAACGGTATTTACGCGTGTATTTAGTTTCATCTAGAACCTTCCAAGCTTTAATTTGATATGTAATTGGAAGCTGTCATCTGTGTAATTCGTAAGTTATGGCACTATATAAATAAGATTTTAAAAATAAGTTAAAAGATGTCAGATTTTTATAAACCAGTAGGAAGGTATTTTACAGAACTTTACCGTGATATCCATATCACTTATATATGTTCTTAATTCTAGGAGTTATGGCTTATAAAAAATTAGAGTTTTGAACCCTCTAACTGCAGAGCCAAGAAAGATCTTCTAAAAAAAAACTTTAAAATTCTCTGGTTAAAAAAGCCTACCACGTCATGATTTTTTTGCCGAAAAAACATGACCAAAGACGAGCTAAAATTGCATTTTCTTTAATTCCAATATTTTTTTTCAAATATGGGTTCTCATTTATTAAAAATAATGTAGAAATAGCATTCTCCGGCATAATTGACTTTATTTTGTGATATAAAAACCAAGTTAAATCACACTAACCCTGGGCAAAAGTAGTGGTTACGTTTTTTTGGTAAATATTTGCCAAGTGTAACCGTACCTTTAGTCAATATTCTATTTGATTTAACAAAGAGAACATCAAAAATTTAAGTATTAAAAGTACAATAACAATAACGAGACATTAAACAAATAAATTTATTTGCTTTTACATTTTGCGACATCTAAGTATATTTTGAATAAGCGCTTTTATTTTTATACACGTGAAACATTTCAAAGTGGCACCACTGCAATATGTACTTCTACAACAAAATGTCAGCTGGTAAGATGTCTCTGTCGCTTTCCAAATAATTAAGTAGCTGGCTACGCGGCGACAAATGCAGCTAGCGACATTTGAAGTCGTGTATTCGTGTAGCCTGCTGTGGTAAATGTGTTTAAAGCATAATAATCCAAAACTTGTTATTTGTTGTCTCGCTCTGATGGGCATTTTTTCAATACCTACAATCTAAGCTGTTTGTGTATTAGTTTCTTAAGGCCGTGTCAGATAAAACTTTGTCGCTTTGCGTGACGTTTCTAACTTTGATAGAAAAGTGTAAAGCAAAAGGTGTATGACACAATGAAAACTTTGACAACACTCGCGCATTGATCGTTTACCAAAAAAGTAGTTGATAATTTTGCTATTTATATATATATTTTTTATAAAAATAAAAGTCAATTATGTTATTTTACGATTTATTATAAATAAATAAATGCCACATACATATTTACCTCTTATTAAAACAGATTCAAACGCGCAATATGTTTCGTTTGGCAATATAATAAAAGAAAATTATTTCAGCTGATTGTCAAAGCAAGCAAAAAGATGAGAGTTGCCGAACTTTTCGCTTCACGCTGCGTTAAAAGGGCTTTATGTGGCATGTTTCGTATAAGTATGTACATTTCATCTTAGATGTCAAAGCGAATCTGTAACGCAACGCGAAGCAAAAGTTTTATCTGACATGGCCTTTATGCATGCTAAACTGCCATGCTAAACTGCCAAGGGGCATTTGCCTCATTTATAAATTAGGTAATTTTATTGTGTTAATATTGCATGTGTTGTTATCCATAAGCTAAGCACTTTTATTAGTTATTAATTTTATATAAAAGAAAGTAAAAATGAACGTATTTTGAGTCGATTGTTTCAATAAGCATAACAAGAGTATTTTTGTTACTGAACAGCTTTTTTCAAGTTACAAGTGCTTGTAAGGAAAAAACTATTTGGGAACTTAAGCTGAAAGTCCATAACACGCGTTTGGTGCTTTTTGTGTGTTTCATACTTTAGACGCCTTTCTAAATTCAAGTTACATGCAACGCTTTTTGTGCGCCAATGTTTATGTTTTGATCAGCTGTAGTGTAAATATCTTTATCAAATAAAAATAATTTTTGCAAAAATGTTAATTGAAATTGAAATGTTTGTTAAGATACATATGTAGCTGTTTTTTATTCTATTTGTTATTTTCTTTACTTAATAAAATTTGCTTATATATTTTGTATATTAATATATAGGCGAGCTGGCAATAACCTTTAATTGCAATTTTATTTTCATTTAATTAATAAATTCGCTTACTCAACTTATAGAATTGTATATTAATATATAGGTCAGCTGGCAATAAACTTTAATTACAATTTTATTTTATTTGCTTACTCAACTTATTGACTATTCATATTAATATCAATTGAATATCATGTACTAACTCAGTTTAATATCTAGGTCAACAAATAATGTATTATTAATTATTAAAATTGTAGTTAAGCATTTGTTTAATCCAATATGTAAGTTTTGCACTTCCGTATAACTAAGCATCTTTCTTTAATGTCTTAATGATATTTAAAGAGAAGTAAAATAAAGTTTTCTTTAGTGTTTTATGATACAGCAATTATATTGTTTTATTGTTCAACACTGTCCTTCAAGTTTCCAAGTGCTTGCAAGGAACCAAAACGCAAATTAGTGAAGGCCTAAATTTATGTGTTTAGACCACTAACCCCTAATTAAACTACATTATACATTTTGGTGACCTCAACCACCATTGAATTTTAAGCTTCCCCCACCAGCGGTAAGGAGCTTCGAAAATTTATTGGTGACATACAACTACACGCAGCCTACCCAGTAAAATTGGTCTTCATTGGAGATGTGCAGCACAAAATCTGCCCAGCGAGCCCTTGTCTTCAGCGGAGGCTATAACAAGCATCATACCATTGGTGCGACGAACATCAGCAGTTCCAGCAACTTGATTGGAGCACTGACAACAGGCACCAACATTTTGGTGACCCCTAAAGCTAAAAACACGCAACCATCTTTGAAGGCGATAGGGACATCATCAAGGATATATAGTTCATGATAAGGACACCTTGCTAATCATCAAAAACATCCTCCATCATCAACAAGTTCGACGAAAAAATTGTTTACTCAGCGCAAGAAAAGTCAACATGTCAAGCTTGGAAAATCTAGTGTCTCAACAGGAGGTGATGGCGATTGAGATTGAAAGTATCGTCTCCAATGCTAAAAAGGCTCCACAAGATCGGAGGACGGTAGAATTTTACGAAACCAAACAACAGAAATTATGGGAATTATGGATAGCTTTTGATAAAACGGAGAATACAATAAGAAGAGATCCAACATTGGCAAATGATGATCCATATATTATTAAAAATCTGCACAAAACAATTGGACTTACATACAACACAACAATTGAATTAATTGAGAATCAGATATCCAAGGTACGCCAGATAAAAGAGAACCCGAAGCCTGTACCAACAACAAGAGAAAAAACGTTAGACGTCCCTTCACTCAGCCAATATGGTAATAATAATGAAGCGATTCAAGGATAAGCAATACAAATAATGGCCCGTATGACAGCACTAACTCGGTTTCTACAAGGTTTATCTTCACTAGAAAAATAACATCATCCCACACAATTCTATAAAATCAAAGCTGACACGATAAGAAGTCTATGGACTCAAGTACAAGAGTTATACAATGAACTGTGGGAGAAGACCGAGCACCCCTCAAGGGTAGGTCTAGACCAGACTAGATACGATGACCTGGAAGATTTAGTGCAACAACATCTGATACAACTTGCAGTTACAGCAGAGAAGCACAGAGATTCAGGAATCTCCGCACCTCAGATGGGAGGAAATGTGCAAGTACGCAACTCGTTACCACTGCCAAAAGTAAGCATTCCTCAATTTAATGGAGATTACTTAAAATGGCACCAGTTTTATGAACTCTTCCTAGAGATGGTGGATAAGCAACTTCTCCCTAAGGTGCAAAAAATGTGGTACCTAAAAAACAACCTGTCAGGGAGAGCTGGAAGACTCATAAGCCACCTAACCTTAACAAAAGAAAATTACCAAACAGCTTGGACGCTACTTCAGGAGCGTTATAACAACAAAAGAGTGTTAGTAGCTACGTTGGTTGACAAAATTCTGAATCAACCAAATATTTTGTCTATGAACGGGCCTACAAATGAATTTGTAAATATAGACATAAATACCTCAGCAGTTTCATTGAAAAAAAACGTGTTTTTTCAGTGAACAAATTGTTTAAATCTATAAAATAATTTGTCTAAAAATATTTAGAAATTGTAGACGAAACAATTTACTAAATCGAACAAAAATATTTACTGCATTTTCTCAAAAATATCAAACAATATTTCTGTCTGAATTTAATAAACAATCAGTCAAAAAATGCTAAGAATTATTAAACAAAATAATTTACTTAATCAAATAAAACTACAAAGAAATTTTTTGTCTGTGTCATCATCATCATCTATTACACATTCATGAGATTTCACTTTGTTAAATGTGTTCAAGTCTGAATGTTTATCTAAATACTCTAAAAAATGAATGAGAATTAACGCATCGACATTAACTAATCGACTCACTCAAAAATCTTTTGTAAACAAACTTGGTACAATTGCATTCCTCTCGCTATGATTGTTGTTGTTGTTATTTGTGTGTATGTCGTCATCGGGGTGGTTTTTTACGACACAGTTTTCATTGTTGTTTTTGGTGTTTCCGTTCTAAATAAAAGTCAAACAAACAATTCATAGATTATGGACAGAACATTTACTGAAAATTAAATTTATTTTTAGACAAACTTTTGTTTGAAAATATTTCGGTAATAGTTTTTTCTGTGTAGTTGAGTGATGCAATACTCATAATTTCATCGCCGCCATCAAACTGTAAAATCTGTATAGATACTTTTCTCTACGGTATTTGACATATACTTATTCAGCTAGTTGCGCTGATGCTTCCACCCGTCTTTCAAAGTTTTTTGACAACTAGTAAAGTATTTCTACAACAAATTTTCTATTGTTGTAGAACTGCGAGTACCTGTTAATTGTATCATGGTCTGATCAGTGCCCTAAGCAGTGTAGACAGATGAGAGGATTTGGCCCCAAACTGGGGATTTCAACTTTTATTTGAGGAAAAAAAAAATATAAAAGTACCCTGTAGGTAAAATGTTGTTAAAAAATTGTGATGAATTATTATTGAGTTAAAGTGTTAGTGTGAAATTATATTATAGATAATGGTTTGTGTTATATGAATTTCGGCTATGGCTGTATCTGTGGGTGAGTGGGGTTCGATACCTACCATAGACCCTGGATGTTTTCCGTCGCTTCGTGGGTTGTGGTTGTGTTGAGATAGTGACCTAGGAACAATTGATTGAGTATAGACTAGATGGTTCTTATGGGGTGATATTGAGACATTGGGTAGTGAGTTTGGAGCTTGAAAGTATTGGATTAGTATAGACAATGTGGTTCTTATGGGGTCATATTGAGAGATTGGGTAGTGTTTAAGATTATATGTGGAAATAAAGAGTGTAGACAAGTTTGGTCACACCGTCACCAAACTTGTATATAAAAAAAAGTAGACTTTGGTTCCTACGGGGTTTATTGTGTCGCTATTATTATTTTTTTGTTCTTGATAATTTTTTGTGGTGCTTGTGTTTACATTTACTTTGTGCATGGCTATGGGTGCCTGGATGTGTGGGGGATGGGGGTGTGTGTGTGTTTCTTTTTTCTTATCTTTAGATTTGTGAAGAATGTGTGTATGTCGTTTCAAATGTCCGTCTTGTTTATTTCTTGGAATAATAATTTGAATATTTGTTCTACAGAATCATGTTTATTGCTTTGTTTATTCAGCTGCACATTTTTTGAGAATGAGTCATCATTTGAAATGTCCGTCTGATTATTTGTTTTGCAGAATCATGTTTTTTTCTTTGTTTATTCAGCTGCGCATTTTTTGAGAATGAGTCATCATTTGAAATGTCCGTCTGATTATTTGTTTTGCAGAATCATGTTTATGACTTTGTTTATTCAGCTGGATATGTTTTGAGAATGAGTCGTCATTTTATAACAAAATTTTATTAGTCATCATTTAGTTGTGTTGTATTTGAAATAAAAAAACAGTTGTTTTAATTTTTTTTCTATGCATTTAATTTTTATTAAATATATTTAAGTGATTAAAAAGTTTTAAAATTGTTAATTTTAAGACAATAATAATAATAATTTGTATATATAAATTATTTTAATCAAGATATTTCTTTTGTTAGTAAAAGAGCATTTCTTAATGCGCAAACACCATATGTATGATAATTACAATATAAATACTCGGGATATTTAATTTCCATTTGTTTAAAGTTGATGCATCCAAAGTCCTCGATGTTAAAAACTCTTTTTTTAAGTAATTTTTCTAGCCATTGTCTTTTGTCTTCTCCTTTAACATATATTTTAGAATAGCGTACATTAGCTTTTAAAAACTTGCAGACGCTTTGAAATGTGACTAATCCATCGTTCCACTTTAGGTGATGATAGTTCTTTGTTAACCAGTTTACTTCTTTTTGCTTCTTTGGCGATAGACATATAAAATCAAAGGGGGGTTCTATAATGAAATTTATGGCTTCATTGTTGTTGTTGTTGAAAACGATCGCTACTTCTTTTGCGATGAAATCATTTGAATCGCTTTTGAATCCTTGCATATCTATACAAACTATATTATCATCCATATTGTTAAATTTATAAGACTTTTCCTTTTATGGGTACATATTCAATTATGCGATCATGAATAAGGATGCCGTAAGCTGATGCCTTTGGCGCAATATTTGTAGCTGTTTCAAATTCAATTTTTATATCAATTGGTCCGTTATTAAGCGATTCATTTTGATGGCTGACATCCACTACAATAATCGGTGCATTATTTTTAAATTCTTGAGCCGTTAGAAGCGGTTGAGATTCTCTCATGTAATAGCTCTGTTGAAATCTTAAATACATATCATATAGAATCGCAAAACGTTCATTCTTAAATTTGATATTTAGGTCATCATATGGATATGACACTGAATTTAAATGTACTTTTAAATTTGTCAGGTCACAATGAGCAAACTTATTTTCTTGTTGAAAAGCAATCAATACAAAACGGGGTCGTTCTCTACTTGCAGCTAATTTAACATTCCAGATATGACTTGTTCCTGTATTAAGTTGTGGATTAACATGACAATCCCAACTACGGAATGCCATCGGTATAGAAGCACCATTGTTAATAATTTTTATCATATTCAACTTGCTAAAATCAGATAATTGTACATGTGGAATTCTCCATGAGATGAGTGAAATTGAAAGTTTTGCTTTTTCCGTGGAAACGCTCGAGTGTACAAGATCTTCATCGTTCTTATTACGCAAGAGTATCATTTCATGTTTTCCATTTAGTATGACTTTGTTGTAGTCTTCAGCGAAACCCAAAAGCATTTTTAAGGGTACATAAAAGTTAAAATATCCATTAACAAGTTTTAAATCATCAATTTTGTTCCAGCCAGCATTCTGCATTCCAGTGCTTTCCGTTGGTGATAAAGAAACCAAATTTTTTATGGTACTTGTACCTCCTAAATATCTTGTATGATCAATTTCAATAACATTAAGTTCATAACGAGTTTCATCAAAGAGATATGCAACAAAGTTGTTTTTTAATTTAAAGTTGTCTGTAGATGTGGAGGTTTTCTCATCTACAACAGATCCCTCGACATATATATAACTTTCACTAGGTAACACATACTAATCTTGATTTTGAATTGAAATGCGAATTTCATCATTATTGTTGTAGGATTGTAGGTATGGCACATATGTATGATAGTCCTTTTTGATTATATTTTCATCAGATAAGGGTTTATCTAAGACATTTATTATTGAACTCATTTTGCCTTCAATTTAAAATTCAATGACTTGAGAATATTTTTATTTGCTGTCGTTAGAGTTTTTTGATGAATTGACCTCTTTAATTGTGGTTTAGGTCGTAATAATATTTTAGGTTCGTATGCTGATGATGTTGTTGTTGTTGCTATATTCTGTGATATACTCGAGTTGAATATTAGCATTATTTAGTTGGTCTTAAATGAATTCGTATTGTTGTTTCCTCTCCTCGGAAATTAATTAAATCACCGTGCTGATCAACTACTCGTAGAGCTAGTGAACTTATCTCCCTGGAGTTCACCGGTAAATAGATGAGATTTCGAGGTATCTCATCTATTTTATAGCCAGAAGGCACATTAATCGGAAATTCATGTAGTGTATGCGCCTTGGAATTATTCATATATGTATTAACAGCGATACTACTTTCAATTCGCAGCAGATTCACCTTGAAAATATTAACTGGAAGATCAGAATAATGATCTACGTTTGGAGTTAAGATTTTACTATTGAATCCCAAGAGTTTTCCAATTGTATTTTCTTTATTAAAATATATTGCATCCTTAGAGCTGTTGACTTTAACTTGCATTGTATTGTTATTGGCTTCTATAAAAATTCTATTTTCTGGATTGTAGCGTTTATATTGTTCCTCTATATAATCAACTATATCTTTCAATTAATAAGATCCAATTGTTATTTCAATCACATTTTCACTTATATGAAAAAAATTGTTGTAGACATCAACATTTGGGATGCTATTATATGAATGAAAATCAGTTAGAGTACACTCATATGCCCCATTTAAATCAATAGGTGGGAAGTAATTAGCGGATAACTCTGATGAGTTGGAGCTTAGAGTAAGTGTTATTGACATTACGACTGTCTGATTACGAATAAATAAGTTCAACACAAAATTTTTTATAAAAAGGATTTACATATTTATTTCATCTTTTTTATTTTAAATTTACATTATAATCTTAAGTACTAGGTATGTATGTATAATAATTGCTCATATTGTTTAAACTATAATATTTCATTTTTACTTATTCAAGAATTGTGATCGTTACTAAATACTAACCATTTAACAAATGCTTTGGGTCCTCTGGTTTTAATAATCTTTTCAACTAGATATGTATTAGGAAATCTTGTTTTTAAAAGTTCTTCATCATAAAATCCACCTTTAATATGATTTCCACGATAATCTTCTAATATGTATATTGTGGGATATGTATTTTGAATAGATTTAATTGTGAAATTTTCTGTTGTCCAATTTGGAGTATAACCTTTATCAAAAATATGCTTATATTTGCTTATGCGCACATGATCACCAACATTAAATTTCGATATTTTATACATTTTCAAATGACTGTATACTGTATTCAATAATGTTTTCTCATTTGAAGAGTTGACTTTAATTGGAGCCATTTTAATGGTACAATGAACTTTTCTGTTATATGATTCTAACAGATCTTTGTAGATATCAAGCCAATTGCATGTACCATTAAAACTAAATTCTTTCCACATCATCCCTTTTAATGTTCTATTAAATCGTTCTACTATTGATGCTTTCATTCTGCTATACGTTGAATAGTGATTAATGTTGTACTTATCCATCAATTTTCCAAAGTGTTTATTGAAAAATTCTTTACCATCATCTGGTTGTAGGTTTTTTGGTACTAGTCCCAATTGAAAAATATATGACATGGCTTGGGTTGTTTCAAGTGCAGTTTTTGTTTTAAGTGGTACTGCCCATGCAAATTTGGAGAATGTGTCAATGAAAGTTAACAAAAATCTATAATTTTTATTGTCCATAGAATAATTTCGCATTTTAACTATATCAGCTTGCCAAAGATCATCTACTCCTTTCATCACAACTCTACGACGTAAAACAGATTTTCGAGCTTGTTTATGGAGTTCATTTACTAAAATTCTTTTTGAAGTAATTTTTTTAGTATTAAGAATTATTTTCGATGTGTTGTGATCTATTTGATACACTTTTAGCTATTGACACAAACATGTAATATTCAAATCTATAAATCTTCTCATTAACTTTTCTTTTGTATACTTTCAAAAAATTTTTGTAGATATCCGTCTTCCAAAAATTTTTTGATTTTGGAAATAGTTTCTTGCATTTTCTTATTCTCTTCCAACTGTAATATTATTGCATGTTGTAGCATTTCGATTTGAGTTCTTAGAGTATCATGAATATTGTGGTTATCTTCCTTAAAGTATTTTAATAGCTTGTGTTCTATTTCTTCGATTTGAGTTTGCAGAAACAATTTATTGATAACATCGTTTTCTTCCACAGCTTTTGCCACATTTTTGATTCTTTTGTTTTGGACATCGATGTTGTTGTTCGCATCTATAAAGAACCCCAACATTTTAGGGGCATTTTTCAATGAAATTATATTGCTTGTATCGTTTAGATAATGTCCAAACTTATCAACAGACATACTTTATATAGATTATTCTATTATATTAGCTTCGCGAAGTTCTTCAATAATTGACACAATTTCGTTATTATGGTTAGTATGACCTGCAACTTGTGATGATACCAGTAGTCGAAGTCGATCTACCATCTCATTTGGATCATCCCAGTATATATAGTTTGGCTTATGAGGGTTAAACTGCATCAATCTATCACCTTTATAATTAGATATTGTCTTATTTGGTATTGATTTTGATAAAGTCTGGTGGTTTTTCTCTTTAAACATCTTTTTAATAATATATTTATATATATAGGCTTTTGTTCCCTTGATTTGTCCATCAGGTTTATAGTCTCTTCTGTACGCATTTGTATTAATTAAAATTTTTTTGTAGAGTTCTAGTTCATATTTATCATAGTTTTTGATATTTTATCAAACATTAGAGAAAATAGTCCTGGTGTTAGAGCCCATATTTAACTACCAACATGTATTTTGTTTTCATTTAATTTGAGCTTACTATCACCAAATTTCCATTCATTATTGAAATCTTTATGTGGACCATAGTTAGTATCTAATTCATTTCTTCCTTCCAAAACAGATAAGTCAGTGTAAGTCTCTTCAGCATTTGAGTTTTGAGAGTAAAAATCGTCATCATCATCATCATCATTATCAATAGTACTTTCACCATTAGGATCAGCAAGTGAATTGCTGGTATCAAATATTGATTCTTCTACAAGTTTCTTTGGTGTACTTGTCTCCAACTTAATTGATGGTTTTTTAAGATGATTAGAACTGTTATTATATTAAATTTCTGTTTTTATCTCATTCTTTTCTCTTTTGATAATTCCATTGATATTATTAGAATTATTTATAAATTTGTTTAAAGGATCTGTTATAGGTTTAAATGTATCTTTTAGTTGTTCACGTGTGCCTATTTCGCCCGTTTTTATACTACGAAGCTTTTTCTTCAAGACATTTCTTGTCGCAACCAACTCTTTTAAAATTTTTTCATCCATTTTCCAGCTATCAGATCAGCTTATTAGGTATCTGATCAGGTTATCAGATCAGCTTATTAGGTACCTGATCAGGTTATCAGATCAGGTTATTAGGTATCAGATCAGCTTATTAGGTATCTGATCAGGTTATCAGATCAGCTTATTGGGTACCTGATCAGGTTATCAGATCAGGTTATTAGGTATCAGATCAGCTTATTAGGTATCTGATCAGGTTATCAGATCAGCTTATTAGGTACGTGATCAGGTTATCAGATCAGGTTTTAGGTATCAGATCAGCTTATTAGGTATCTGATCAGATCAGCTTATTAGGTAGATAATTAGATCAGGTATAGTTGATATTTCAAGAGCTATGTAGATGTATTATGGTTAAAGCCAGATTATATACTAAAGTTTTTCTTTTATGTAGGGCAATTTATATTGTTATGAAATAATCGAATAATTTTCTGTAGCGCCCATTGTTTAAGTCCTTATCTTTGCTTATCATCAAAAATCCATATTTATCCTTCCAGCACAATCGACAAATTTCATGAAACTTTGCATAACTCATATCGCTGGCAACATGATCCCTATAAACATGTTTCATATTTGTGTCATCTTGTTTAAACATTATAATCATATTCGCATTGTCTCTTATTAAATGCTTGGGAATTCTGGCATAAGTTTGGCACAAGTAGAATGAATTACCATCCCTATGTCGTCCCATACAAAAATAATCACGTATATTATTCTGCTTCTCACATGCAACATCATCAAATATCATAATTGAATTAGTTTTAGCTTTGTCAGGCGGAATAACTGATTCATTTTCGGCGAATGTGTAATATCCCATTCCTTTAATAGGTGTAATTAATCTCTTCAAGTATTCTTATTTCGGCTGATATAGAGATTTTGAGTATAAATAGATGCTTTCAAACTTTAGTCCATCACGAATAGAATTTGGTAAGAGTGAACTATGTTTTATTTTTAAAATGACGTTCGATGAATCATCAATGTTTCGAACTAAAATATTTTTATGTTGTTTTACTAACTGCATTTTTATAACTAAATGCAATTCATGTTTGTTACTTTTTATTACAGAAAAAATAGATAAATAAGATGGTTATACATTATCAAAAGTCATTTAGTCATAAAAACACCTTCGTTGGAGCAGGTTTACTAGATAAAATAATAAACTCTCTTCCTGTTGAACTTCATCTTCCTGGATATCAATACTGTGGACCTGGAACTAAACTAAAGGAATCAATTTATTGGACTCTGCCTGCAAATATCAGGACAGAGCTTATTCTAAAAATAAAGATTTAAATATTAAACATCAAGCTGATAAAATTCTTGAAAGTTCAGCTTGGGATCGAGTTTTATCAAAAGATAGCAGTCTTGCAGAAAAATCATATATGCAGGTTACTAACGCTATGAAAGCCAAAACAAAATTTGGTATGGGTGTGGAGAAAAAGAAAAATGTTAAGAAACCTAAATTAAATGGTAAAAATTGTACAGTTCATCAATTAGAGCTGCAACAAAAATACTAAAGGAGAAAAAACCTTTAGACATTAACAACGCTATTAGAATAGCACGTAAAACTATCAACAAAAAAATAAAAGGCAGAAAATCCCAAGTTATAATACCTCGCATAATAAATGTACCAAAAATGGGTGGGTTTTTACCACTAGTACCGATTTTAACTGCTCTGGATGCAATTGGAAGTCTAACGACTGGAGATGCTGCTATAGCTAAGGCTGTAAATGCGACAAAGAATACAACAAATCAACTTGATGAAGCAACTCGCAATAATAAAGCGATGGAATCTATAGCTGTTGGGAAAGGACTTTACCTAAAACCATATAAAAAGGGTTATGGTTTAGTTTATAAAGAGCAGACAAAAAACTCTTAGAAATGCTACCTAATAGACCACTATCAGAAGTCGACTTGAGAAATTTTTCAAACAAAATTCCACATTTTAGAGGAGTTTTCATGTTGGACTCACTACCAAAACGACCAAAGAAAAAAGAATGTGGCATAATCAATTTGGATATATCACCAGGACCTGGTACACATTGGGTAGCATATTATAATAACATCAATGAAAAAGAATATTTCAATAGTTTTGGAAACTTACAACCTCCTTCGGAAGTACTCAAATATCTGGGCACAAATATAAAATACAACTATAATCAACATCAGAATTTTAATACATTTACCTGTGGTCATTTATGTCTTAAGTTTCTTTATGAAATAACTGAAAATATAAAATAAAAAACAAAATTGTATATATTTATATATATATATATATATATATATATATATATATATATATATATATATATATATATATATATATATATATATATATATATATATATATATATATATATATATATATATATATATATATATATATATATATATATATATATATATATATATATATATATATATATATATATATATATATATATATATATATATATATATATATATATATATATATATATATATATATATATATATATATATATATATATATATATATATATATATATATATATATATATATATATATATATATATATATATATATACATATATATATATATATATATATATAATATATATATATATATATATATATATATATATATATATATATATATATATATATATATATATATATATATATATATATATATATATATATATATATATATATATATATATATATATATATATATATATATATATATATATATATATATATATATATATATATATATATATATATATATATATATATATATATATATATATATATATATATATATATATATATATATATATATATATATATATATATATATATATATATATATATATATATATATATATATATATATATATATATATATATATATATATATATATATATATATATATATATATATATATATATATATATATATATATATATATATATATATATATATATATATATATATATATATATATATATATATATATATATATATATATATATATATATATATATATATATATATATATATATATATATATATATATATATATATTTCACAAAACTCTTTAATGCATTTTTATTTATTTATAATTTACTATACAGAATTAATTTTTTATTTTTTTTATTCCCAAATGGGATATTGAGCATTTTGAATCAAAAATTCGTCTATCTCACTCTCAAGGATTAAGCTTTGTTCAGCATCTCTGCGTACTTGAAATATTCCACTCGAGAGATCCTTAAGTTCATCATCTGTCAGAGCATTATATCTTTTAGGTAGAAACATTATATTTTTTTCCATCTCAACTCTTAGTGTTGGTCCATATTTTGTTGTTACCCGTGTAATATTTTGAACTGGATATTTAGCAGCTACATCTAGATCCTTTATATGAATTAACCTTCATAAGGTCCTCAAAGTTACTGACGTTAATGTTCTTCGGGTCAAATTTGACCCATATAGAAAATTGTATGTGAAGACAATAATTTACTTTACTTAAGTGTATTGTTAGTGTTTATATATTATTTCTAGCTATAATTAGAGTACGTAAGCTGAAGTTTTTGTAAACATTTATTGATTTTATATGTACATATGTGAATTAAATATTTATAATGTTACATCGATATTGTTCTTAATTATTACATTGGCTACATAAAATAATTGTTTTAGAGTGCTGTTTGCATATAAATTTTTTACACATACTAATGGCGTTTTATTATCGGTTTTGGGGCAAAATTGGCAACGACTTCTTTTTGTTGCAGTTTTGATTTGCTTGAAGTTGACGGCTGCTGATCCTGCTCAGCTACATCAAGTAGTTTTTGTGCAATTTTTCGTGAAAATGGTACTCTTGGCAAAATTTTTCTCTGCTTTATATAAGGCGCGGTAAGCTGCATACGAAAATTTTCTAAGAAGTGTCTACGTTTGACAAAACAGCAAGAAATACTTTGGCCTTCATTATTGGTATATTTCAAAATAATGTTCATACCAGGAGGTGGGAAAAATAATTGAAAACTGGAAATCTCTTCCTTTGTAATTCTTGAACAAGAATAACCTGTCAAGTCTAGCGCCATACTGGTTACATTCTCCGTTCGGACTCTTCCATATCTATATGTAAGAGGTTCCTTGAAATATCTTATTTCACCATTTTTCGACGGCACTGTCTGAGTAGGTGCAACCCCATTTTCACTATCACTAGAACTGTCGGGCAGCTCAGAATATTCTGGATGATCTTCATTTTATGAACAAGTTTCTTCCTCGTCTGATAGCGCATTCAGCATAATTTTTTTTGACTCGTAAATTTTTCTACAAGAAATAGCAATCAAAAAACTTCCAAGCTTTTCCACGTTTCATTCGTTCCGCGTTTATTCTATGAGTGATATTGCAGTAAGCAAACAAGTGAAATATTGTTCGTTTTCATAGAAATACGGCCAAGTCACAGAGTTTAATTCCGCCCGGAAACGGAATTCAATCTACCCCAAGCTGTCAAACCCTAGCCGAAGCATACCCCAGAATACCTGCGCCGCCAACAGTCTGAACACACCTGACAAATTTGCGTATTTTAGTTTTCTTTTTTAGACACCAGCTGCTACAAAAATGGGGTGGATGAATTCCGTTTCCGAACGGAATTGAACTCTGTGACATGGCCGATAATGTTCGCTAAATATGATGAGGAAAAGAGATAGACATATGTATGTACGTATTCAGTGGTACCAAATCTTACGATATATATAGTTTTACCAGATCGCCAAATATGTCCCAAATTGTGATGTTCAGCATAACAAAACTCGAGCTTTTGACTCCAGGTCAAATTTAACCCGAAGACCTTTACTGTAAAAAATTTCATAAATGATTTTATTGCATATATATTATTCCGAAAGCCTAATGTGGCTGTTGATATTTTAAATTAAATAAAAGTCATAAAATATAAAAAGCAAAAACCAAAAATTTTCGGGAAAAAACCCAATTTTTTTTTTAAATGGGTCAAAATTGACCGGAAGACCTTATGAAGGTTAAGCTTTTGTTGTTTAGTGAATTAAATTTTGATATTAAATTTTTTGAGGAGCTCATTTTGTAAATAGAGCTTGTCACTTTGAATCTTTTATTGAAATTGATCTTGAAAGTAGTGATGATGAGTCCAATAAGCCTAACCGAAAATATTTATTGTGAGAAGGTTAATATGTATGTATATGTGGAGAAATAGTAATAGAGAAATAGGGATAGATATATAGGAATATTAATATGAATGTTCCTTCTTTTAATTTTTTAATAGTCTCTCTGAAAATTAGTTGGAAAGAGAAATATGTATATTCTATACCCTCTATTCTAGAAGGATTATAGGAAAATGGAGAAGGACATAAGAGGAGGAAAAAATAATATTGAATTTTATTCACTTTGTAGCTAAATATTTAGGAAAAAATTATCAGTATCGACGAATCCTTTGAAAAAGTAAGCAGCAACAAAATTAATACGGAATATTAACAAAAATAAGTCAAATAAGAAGGAGTCTTAATAAATTTATATCGGATTTTGATAACTTTAGACTATACGATCATTGGGAAATGATCATATTTTTTCAAAATATGCTGGACAAGAATTATGAATTTGATATTATGGAAGATGAAGACAACACAGAAGGACATTTCAAATGCTGTCAGTGCTGGATATACTTTCTACGGAAAGCTATATTAGAAAATTTAATGGAATCTTATTATACAATGTTTCAATCATCATAATTAAATTTAATAAATAAAATAGTTTAATAATACTAAAACATTCACTGTCTTGTATTATTTTTTCTAAAGGATAATTAGGAAAATTAAAGAAATTTTTAAGTTAAAAATTTAATGAATAACTTATGAGATTATCCAACTTTTTTTTTTGACTCTGCAATAATTAAATTTATACAATTTCATAATGTTGTGAATTTAAATTCCCTTGTCAAGAAATAAACAAATCAAATCAAGATTATGCAGGATTTAACAGTACAGTTAAACTTATAAACAGAAAAATTTGCAAGTAAGCAAAAAACAAGACAGGAATTGTTTTGATCCAACAAAAATTGTTTTCTCTCCTAGCAGCAAGACGTGTATGCACAGTCAACTTCAGCGTTTTTTCAATTTGATGATCATATCAGGGCTGAACAAAAAAATAAAACAAAGATTGTATATATATTTTTTTTGATATTAATAAGATTTTTTTTTTATTATTTAATTTTTTTCTTTTTTATTATTATTATAATTTTTTTTAATAATAAACCAAATTTTCTTAATAACTAAACATTAATAACTAAATATTTACATATAAACAGAAACAAATTACATTTAAGTAAGAAACTCATCATTCTTCTTGAAGCTTATCAATTTCCAGTTCATATTCTGGATTTTTTTCCTCAATTCGATAATTATGCCATGCTAATGTATTTATGCCATCACATTGTATTTTTCTTTTATCATCTTGATAACTAAGTACAACCTTATTTAGTTGGTTGGTATAAATTTGATGAACTTTTGACTTAAATGTTAACATATCATCATAAACAATAGACTTATTACATAAACAATTTCTATGCGCTTCTAAACTATATTTTTCAAGAACACATTTCTTAACCCCTTAGATTTTTTTACATCATTTTCATATTGCACGCTAAAAGAATACATTTTTGACCGAAGTCCCACAAATTCTTTCATCACTTTCCCACAATTCTCATCCTTCATCATACCCAGCACCTTTTTGTTTAAAAGAGGACTACATATACGTTATCTTTTGGGTAATCAGAAGTGTCAAATTCTTGTTCTATGTCAGATTTTATGTCGCCATAAAAGTCGTCATTTTTATTGTATATATAAATGAGTCGGTGTCCATGTAATTTAAAGATAAATTTGCTTTAAACTTGGGCTGCATGAATCCATAATGAAAATTATACATTTTCCATTTAGAAAGCTCCACGACGCAAAATCCCAAGAATATGGGCTTGTTGTAATATGTTTTGACTCTATTCATTTCTATAGCTACCATATCTTCAGAAAATATAGATAAACTATGAAAATTGGATTTAGATATCCAATCTTGAGCCCCCAAAGGGTTACAGTTTGTTCTATTTCAGTTGGTCACAATTCTAACATCTTTTCTTTTATCAACGTTCTCCATGGTCTTACCGTATACCGCGTTATTAAGTAATTTAAAAAAAAAATTTTCAAATGCAATTTTTGCTGAAGCTCTATGTTTCGTATTCAAATCTATATAGTCTTTTAGCAATGGAGATTGTTTAAATGCTAGAATACGATGCGTTTTCTTTAGAATCAAATCATATTCCAAACATTGGTTAAGAACTCTGTAATGTATTACATAAGAGTTTTTGGCGAAAAATCCGCTATTAATTTCTTATGGTTTGATTCTAAAGTTTTCTTGTTTTCAACACAGAAGGGAAGGTCATTGTGAGAGTCATGCAGATGTGAAGGATATTCCAAAGTGACCTGATATGCATAGCCATCTTGTGAGTTATTATCTATGCTTTTCACATCCAGATTCAGCTCATCACTTGTCAGCCATCGGAATCCTCCATAAGGAAGATACTCAGTCATCGCCCAACCGTAAAGGTTATTTGCGGCTAAATATATTAGAAATTCTGAAAGCTTGTCTTCATCAAAATCATCTAAATATTTATTATTTGCTTTGGAATATCGCTTACTGCACTGTACCATTCCACTGTACCATTCCACTGCGTATTCCCTTTTTAAAAAAGTTATACATGTCAATGTCTGTTAACAACTCTAATTCTATTTGTGTGTGTTTTAACATGGCATCCCATGATAGTCCTGGAGCAGTATAGTACTGACACAGATCTAGATTATAAATCCCCTTACAGACTTTTCGAAAATTTTCGAATATGTCTGCTAACAAAAGCACATCTGTTTTGAGATATAATTCCATATAATCTCGCAGGGTTTTATAATTAAAGGTATGCCAAATCTTTATTGCATGCTCATAATCTTCAATTGAGCATTCCTTGTTATTTAATTTATTAAAAAAATCTTCTCTTGATGGAAGCTGACCATCATCCAATTTTTCAAATGAATCAAGATATTCATAAGGGAAAACACCCTTTCTTCGTACAAGGTCAAAACTGTCTTTCTGTTAAAGTGTGCCCTAACCGTATGGAAATCATTGTCCGTTAGATTATTAGCTAAGGATTCTAAGCTACCAGCCATAAAACGAATAGTATCCAAAAATCGGAGTTCAAGATTGCAATTGTCAGTCATTTTTGTAAATGTAGATAGTGAAATGTACAGTTCTTTGTTCAGTGGTAGGACTTTTATGTTGTCAGACTTTTTACCTACTTCTTTAACAAAGAGGTGCGAGTCATAAGATGAATAATTATGAAAATATATGTGTATGAACTTCGGAATTTGGTACTTTAAGTTGCAAATATTGTGAGCTGCACCTCGATATTTACCACTTATATGACAATGATCTCTTACACGATCTTTACCGAGAAATTTGTCACATATGTGACAATTTATTGAATTTTGAAAACTGTATATTTCCGAAAGGGTCAAGCTGTTCATTTTTGTCGTACTGGTGAGGAACTGATTGTAAATATCTTCACAATCGTCAATTAACCAGTCAACAAATTTTACAGATGCGTCCTCACCAGTATATATCTTAAATTTATATAAACTATTATTACCTATACATTTTATATAATAAATAAAGGCACAAGGAATGTGTCTCTTTATAACTTGAGTTTTGTCACTTACAGTAGTTTGGATATCTTCTAGTATGCATTCGAAATCTGCATATATAACGAATGGCACATCCATCTGCCGCTGGTGATTTTTGAATTTTAAAACACTATTTTCGGGAGAAGGTAACGCAGCAACAATTTTCCCACATTCTGTTTTGTGTTGGTCCATAGTCCATTCATTGTGTGTATATTATAGGCAGGTATTACAGAATAAAAGTCTGTTACAGCGCTTGGTTGTCTGAGCTTTCAAAAGTCTGTAAAAGGAATAAATTTAGATATGTATATAGTTATTCAATCATAAATATGTATTTACTTACCTTGATATATGTTTAATAAAAATGTAATGGTGAATGTCTGCAGCTTCCAGCAGAATTAAATTAACATGCTTTATATTTTCTTTTTGTGTATTGTAGAATGGTCCAATTATTTCATCCTTCTCATTATCATACCCAAACACATTCACACTTATTCCATCATTCCTATCCTCAAATACTTGAATATTTTTTAATGCCAATGGGAACTTGAAATTTGTGAAATCAACCACAATTCTATTTTGTAGGCAAATGACATCAGCACTAATGTTCTCGATGTTATATGAGCAGCAACGTTCGTTATGCTTTATTATTGTGGTATCCAACGCGGCAACTAAACTTCATTTAAAACAATAATCATCATTGTTTTCAATATTGATACAGGCCTGCTTTTTAGCTAGCTTTAATGGTGTGCTTATCCAATGAGATCCTGTTACCAATGAACTTTTGTTTATGTTAATTTCAGCGCGAATAATTCTTATTAAAGTCTACCCAGAGTCTCTTTCCTGGAATTCTGACATTTTATTATGAATGTCCTGGAATTGTTTTTCAATTAGCTCATCTACATTACTTCCCAGGCACAATAGATCCATTTTTGTTCTGTGTGAAATTGACACAAGTCAATTTCTTCCCCAACAATTTTTATGTACTCTCCAATAAGAGTTACACAGAATTTTAAAATATTATGTTTAACCAAACTTTTTTCAAGTCTTTCCTTGAAAATAGGTTTATTTTCCAGAACAAAGTCTTCAAATAGAAGATCATCTTTTTTGTTGGGAATTCCATATGTTGCAATATTTTTTTGAATGCACTGTTTATTTCATAATATTTTGGTTCTACATTCAAAGGAGTATTATCATATTTACCGCTGGGAGAATTTGAAGTATCCATGTTGTATCCATGCTGTTGTTGCTGATGATGTTGCTGCTATTGTTGTTATTGTTGTTGTTGTTGATGATGATGCTGCTGTTGTTGCTGATGATGTTGCTGTTGTTGTTGTTGGTGTTGAGGATTCCTGGAACTGTCCATCGACAAGGCATGTTGATTATTCGAAACTGAAGGATAATAGTTGGGTATGTTATATTGCTGCCATAGCATTGGTGAAGTATATTGATAGGGAATAGGAAGATGATGTGGAATTTGTATGGGTACTGAAAATTGATTGTTCAACCCCGTATGATAGTGCGAAGTTCTTGGAAGCTCTTGAAAGGACGCCGGATATTGCTGTTGCATATTGTTCCAAGGAATAGGGTTATATAAAGGCATTGGAGGATGTACATCACATGACACTGGCATCTGCACATGTTGTAGTTGAGCATAACTTTTGCAATGCTCCAAATACGACTTTTGGTATTTGTACTCCTTTTGAAATATTTCACAAACATAGCTTGAAGAATTCATTTTTATTTATTTATTTAATCAAATTTATTTTATTATTTTATTTTACTTATTTAGTCCTTTTTTCAAAAACACTATAAACTTCTTTATTAATAAATTTTTTGTTTTCAAACTAGTTATTTAATTAGTAACAATTAACTTTATTTAATTATTTTATTTTATTTATTTAGTTCTATTGTAAAAACACTATGAAATTATTTATTAATAAATTTTTTGCTTTCAACCGCACTTATTGAGATATCAGAATATACCGATGAAAATCTGCATTATTTCTTCTACTTATATACATCCTATGAGAATCGCGTAGTAGGCATCAATTCTGATTTTTTATTGATATTACGAGATTGATGAAATTCATATGTATACATAGCAACAGCAAGAACTAGAACATAACATTGTGTAATATTTTATTTTATATAAATGATGACTAATGAAATTTTGTTATCAAATGATGACTTATTCTCAAAACATATCCAGCTGAATAAACAAAGCCATAAACATGATTCTGCAAAACAAATAATCAGACGGACATTTCAAATGATGACTCATTCTCAAAAAATGTGCAGCTGAATAAACAAAGTCATAGACATGATTCTGCAAAACAAATAATCATACGGACATTTCAAATGATGACTCATTCTCAAAAAATGTGCAGCTGAATAAACAAAGCAATAAACATGATTCTGTAGAACAAATATTCAAATTATTATCCCAAGAAATAAACAAGACGGACATTTGAAACGACATACACACATTCTTCACAAATCTAAAGATAAGAAAAAAGAAAAATAGCGACACAATAAACCCCGTAGGAACCCAAGTCGACTTTTTTATCTACAAGTTTGGTGACAACGTCTACACTCTTTATTTCCACATATAATCTAAAACACTACCCAATGTCTCAATATTAGCCCATAAGAACCACATTGTCTATACTAAGCCAATACTTTCAAGCTCCAAACTCACTACCCAATGTCTCAATATCACCCCATAAGAATCACATTGTCTATAGTAAGCCAATACTTTCAAGCTCCAAACTCACTACCCAATGTCTCAATATCACCCCATAAGAACCATCTAGTCTATACTCAATCAATTGTTCCTAGGTCACTATCTCAACACAAACACAATCCACGAAGCAACGGAAAACATCCAGGATCTATGGTAGGTATCGAACCCCACTCACCCACAGATACACCCATATCCGAAATTCATATAACACAAAACATTATCTATAATATAATTTCACGCTAACACTTTAACTCAATAATAATTCATCGCAATTTTTTTAACAACATTTTACCTACAGGGTACTTTCATTTTTTCCCACGAGTATCAAATTACACTTTGTTTATTTAACAATTAAAATTTCAAAATTTCAAATTTTAATTACCCAAACTTTAAAATTTTAATGGGGGCCGTACATACTGTTCCTATCTACTAATATTTTATTAAGTGGGGATTTTATAAGTTAACTTTTCTCTTGGCCGCTGGAAATTGGTAGATGGAATTAGTATGCTGTGAGCGATAGATACGGTGACCATTTTTGGGAACGAAAAATACAGGATAAATACAAAATTATGTTAAAAATGAAAAACAGAAAAAATAATCATATAATATATTTATTATTATTATTATAAAATTAACTAACAACAAAAACAAGTCTTCTTGACTAGAATAAAAAGTTAAATAAAAAGTTTTTATAATATTATAATTTAAAAAAATAAATTTGGTATTATAAACAGTCTTCTTGACTAAGGCTAACAAAAAAAATAGAAAAAAACTACATAAATGTTAAATTTAGTTATGATATTTTCCCACAGAATGGATTTTTTTTAAAACATCTGGATTGTTAATTAAAAATCCTTTTAATTCTGAGCAATTCATTTTAAAATTGCATTTTGTAATTAATAATGATCTTAAAGTATTTACTTTTAATTGCGATTTTTCGGTGGTCCAAATATTATTCACTATTGAAAACACTCTCTCGGTAGCAGCATTTGAAGCTGGTAGACATATACAAAATTCAACAAGTATCAATATATTTTTATATGCAACCACATTTGTCTTAAAGTGATTAAAAATTTCAATCCATCTTTCATCTACGGATATATTTTTTACCCTCCAGTCTTCTATTTTTTCATTATTTGCAAAATTTTTCACGCAGCTCACTTCATCAAATAAATCTTCATTATTTATTTTTAAATCATTTCTAAATTCATTTTGATAGGATAAAGTTTTTTCAATCTTGTCTAAAATCAGTCTAAAATTTCTACATCTCTAAAAGCTTTATCCCACTGATTTAGGTAATCAATGCATGTTTGGTAGAAATTTGTTATATGTTCTTTAGTTATTGTTTCATCAAAATCATTACTTTTCTGTAATTCGAGAATAATATTTTTGCCGGTAAGGGGTAAAAACAGTTCCTTTTTCCGTTCGACCAATTTAAATTTTAAATCTTTTAAAATAGTTGAAGCCTCAGGCATTGAAATATTTTGTGATTCTACATTAAGAATAGCTTTATGAAATGTTGAAGCTTGGCTATATGCAAAAGATAACCATAATTCAGCACAAGGATTCATAAAAAAATTTCGTAATATTGTCGGACATTTTGGTTGAGACGTAAAATATAATTTTAAAGCTTCAAATAGTTTTATGATTCTTTCCAAAGCAGGCATTAAAGTTAACCATCGAGTTTTGCTATGTCCTAGTAACTTTTTATATTCTATTTCAATATCTTCACATATTTCTTTGAAATTTTCAATTCTAACTGTATAAATATAAAAAAAAAGAATAAATTTTGACAATAATAACTTCAATATCAATAGGTAAGCATTCTGCTGCAGTTTGTATGCAGTTGTTCAAAATATGTGCAGCGCAATTTACACCTATCAGTTTTTGGCCAATGAAGTTTTGCATTTTGTGAAAGATATTATTCTGACCTTTTCTGGCTGCACCACCAAAATTACAATTTATGCTGTCTCCACAAAACGCTATCATTTTACTAATTATTTAATTTTTTTCAAGAGTCTCTTGCACATATTTTGAAATAATATCTGAAGTTTCTCCAATAAGGTCTTTAACATCCAAAATCTTAATCTGAATTCCTTTATTCGGCAGAAAGTATCGAGTTAATATTGGACAAATTTTAACATTTTTGTGATTCGAACAATCTAAATATATTGTGATACATTGAACGTTTGACAAATCTGCTTTGATTGTATTTAATGACATTGGTGTAAAAATATTGTTAACAATGGATTCACATTTTGTTCTAGCACAAGAATATTTTTCATTGAAACACGATTTGATCAGCTTTGATGTGCAATCGTTAGACCTAAATGAAAAATTGTGCTGAACACTGTGAAATGTCCAAGTACCTTCTACAATAGCTAGGTCCTTTTCTTTATCATTGAATGTATTACTTCTTAAAAAATTCGTTAAAACTTTACTTGATGATTTGGCTAAATCTGCTCTTTTATGCTTTTGTGTTTGCAAATGCTGTTTAATATCAGTACGTCCACTATTTGCTATAGAAAAATGTGCCAAGCATTTTTCACATCTCACCTCATTGGAGCTACTTGTTGTTTTAATAAATGGAAACTCGCTTTTTAAGTCATCATTGAAATTACATTTTCTTTTTGTTGGAGCCATATCTCTAATAAAATGAATGCTATTTTAAATGTGAATTTAAATAAATAAATAAATTACTAACCACAAATCATTCACATTGTTATTTTAACAAGTTGACATAGACAATTCAATTTCAAGCTGACAATTCACAATATTGCCAGATTATAGGAAATTTCCCATATCCCAGTAAACAAATTTTTCACTTTTTGAAATGTAGGGAAAGTATACAGTTGGATTTTTATGATAATTTTATATTAATGTTCGTGCAATGTATATGCTAAAAAGAGGACATTTGCATATCAAATTAGGAAATAAGGGACATTGTACTGTCCTGTATTTACAAAAAAATCTCAAGGGACAGCATGTTAAAAAACAGGACTGTCCTGTAAAATACCGGACGGATGGTCACCGTAGCGATAGATAATCTTTGTATTAACGTGTTCTATTGTTTGAGTTTTGTTTTATTTTTCTGTAGCATGTCATTGCACGAACATATGTATGTATATTACTTAATAATAAATATATTTTCTTATACTGATTTGTTATTCAAGGCTAGTTTTTTATTTATTTATTTATTTTTTTGATGTGCAGAGTAAAGCTGGTTGTTTTAAAACACCACCGTTTAATAAAACATTCTAAAAATATGAAAGAAGCAAGTGTTTATTATAGAGATTGTGATGATTACATGTTTGAAAATTTTTGATACAAATAAATGCAAAATCTAAGATGAAAGTAATTATTTATGCTTTCTAGTTCAATTATTTGAATTAATGTAAATTCAAATTATTATTATGAATGAGATTCTGCAAAGTCTGTTGACTAATTTCATACCGAAACTGAATATACAAATACGTACTATTTTTAAAACTCATATTACAACACATATCCTTGAAAATACAATTTAATTGTAGATATATTTAGGAATATTATTACTCGATATCTTTTTGAATACTATTAAATTACAGGTTGATAAGAAGTCAACTACCAAAATATTCCCATTAGATTCATGTGCTTAATTCAATACCATAATGGTATAGTCTTAATAAAAACATAAGGGGAGAATTTAAAAAAGCAAATATATAGGTATTTTATGGTATACATGTATTCCTTTAATTCAACATTAGACATATGTACTATATATACATGCATATTTAGAATATTTATAAGAGAATTTTTAAATAATTATGTATCTATGCAATATTTAAGAAAGTTATAGTGAACGATAAAAACGAATTACTAAACTATATTTTATAGACTAATTTCGATTTATATTATCAAGTCATCAAGTTCGAACACACTAGAAGGTTTTTTTATACGATGATGATTGATATGATGACGTTGCTAACAAAATAACTGAATTGTCAATGAATTCTACTTAACTATATGTACAGGTATCTCCTCGTGTAATCATCTGAATTAGTTTCGAAGAAATGATTACTAATTAGTCATATAGTACGGATGATTATGAATATGTTGGAAAAGTATGTACTACATTCAAATGTAGTACTATGATGTAAAGCAGAACTTTACAAATAACTCAAATTATCTCATTTATTTAGTTGTAAACAACTTGTATGACTATGGTATAGTTATTACCTACCATATTCCATTCTTCATTGGTTGAAGATTCATAAAATTTTAATTTAGATGATGTAAGGGAAGCTTACAAAATTTACAAACATTTGGATACATATTAGATTAGAGCCATAGAAATTTAATAACTTAATTGTTATTAGATTAGACTTAAAATACCATCAAGATTATACAATTGTCAAAATGCTTTATCATTTTGTGTAGAAAACAAGAAAATTCAAAGCATGAAACAAATTGATTTAATAACGCATTTAAGTAATAAAACAAATACTAGCATCGCTGGGTGACCGAAATTCAAACGAGGATATTTCTGGGGAACTTCTGGAATTTTGAGGATTTTCGGTAAAAAATATATTACGCACATCTAGACACAAATATCTTTTTAAGCGTATATGTATGTTTCATTAATATTGGTGGACAATAAGATACTTAAAAGTGTACGACAAAATTGTGTAGTCTATTTATATATAAGATGTAGCTCACTAACTTTAGAAATATCTGATAATGTATTCAACAAGGAATCATTTCAAATAAAACACATAGAACTCTTAGGTTTAACTGCTCTGAGGGAAATGTTATACCAATTGTTTTGAATGCATTTGTTGTATGACTAGTGAAAATGGGATTGGTACAAAATCTTCCTGAGTTGTAACCGGTGAAAACAATCACATCACGAAACTAGAACAAAAATGATAGGAAAATTCCTTCATTATACAGCAGATTTTGTTCCAAATTAAACTCATTTGTTTATAGTACAGTAATTTAACTAGTATTAAGACCCCATCACATGATAAGTAGCTTAAGTTTGGGTCTAGAACCTATCACTGGGTATCTTAATTATGTCAATTGACCTCTTGGCGAACCAGTCACGTGACATGCCTTGTGACAGGTTCTTTTCTCTCTCTCTAGGGTAATTGAATAGGTTAGGGAAGAATATTAGTTTCAATATCCACCATCGATTATTAGATAAAAATTCATTTTAGCAAAAATTTTTTATTAAAGAATGCCGTCGGAAAAAATATTTTGAAATAGTGTATGTGAATGAAAGAATATAGCTGAAAGGTTGTATGCTGTAGCCCTTGTCTTACAGATAGTTTTTTATTGTGTTGAAGCATATCAGGATTGTTATGTATGCAGTACTCGATCTATGTTTGCTGGTTAAATTATTAGATTGATACCTACTCACGTGCCTACTACATTTACAGAGTTTTAATAATTGTCTTTGTTGTTCACCTTTTTAATAATAATATCCGTTAAACTTTCATTTTATTGACAATTTCAAGTAAATATAATATAAGGTGAAGAAGTAACATTGGCTTAAAAGTGATAGAAAGAAACATAGTTAGGTTATATCTGTTATTTTGAAAGCGTGTGTTATTCTAATATTCTGATAAAGTTAATATATATATATATATATATATATATATATATATATATATATATATATATATATATATATATATATATATATATATATATATATATATATATATATATATATATATATATATATATATATATATATATATATATATATATATATATATATATATATATATATATATATATATATATATAAATATATATATATATATATATATATATATATATATATATATATATATATATATATATATATATATATATATATATATATATATATATATATATATATATATATATATATATATATATATATATATATATATATATATATATATATATATATATATATATATATATATATATATATATATATATATATATATATATATATATATATATATATATATATATATATATATATATATATATATATATATATATATATATATATATATATATATATATATATATATATATATATATATATGTGTGTATGTTAGTCTATAAGACCAATATATAATTGTATATATGTATGTATGTACGCAATTATTGTCGTGGACATCAGTTCTTCTAACATCTTATCCGTAAGCTCTTCTTTCAAAAAAATATTTAAATATTCTTCGATAAAGATGGATTCAAGCACATCCTTTAACTTGAGTATCCACTCATAGAGCATAGATCTGGATAGAAGTTAATTTGAGATCGATGATGATCTTTCGATTAATTCCGCAGAAAAGCAAAGCATATTTAATTGTTATTACTAGATCCTTTATCTAACAGTCGAGGGACCTGAATTCTGATATATGTGTCTAATGTTAGTTAAAGTATCCAGACTGTAGAGTAAAGTCTAACGAAATATAACTATATGGAGGAATTAAACACAATCTGATCCTACACAGTTCGTTCCTCTTCGATGTCTAGTTGAGTCAAGCTAGATTGCTCCAGTAGCATATCTGGTAAAAAAAGTACATGCAACAACAATTAGCAGCTCCCACTCGTTTTCAAAAGCGTGCGAAGCGCTGTTGTATCAAAAATATTCATATAAACAATGGTTCGGGACACATTGTAGATCATGATGAGCCTCAAATTTAACTGAGTTATGTGCTTATATATGTAAATAGGCGCTAATAGCTAATATGTACGAGTATCTATAATATTTGATTTATGTGCTTATATCACTATAACATCACACATTCTAATTAAGATATTATTATTATCTTGCTGTATGTGGTATATCAAATATATAAGTAAATGAACGAAAAGATATGAACAGATTTAATAAGATTTATTTGTAGAGTAAAATAATTGAAATTTGATCAGTATTGAACATAATGATTTATCCTGTTGTATCCAAAATATATGTAATTACCTTTAACACAGACTTTAATAAGAAAAACCTCTATCATCTATATACACTTCAGTCCAACAACTACAAACAAAGTTTATCTGAATGCTGTATCTGTTCTTCAGACAGAAAATCATTTCAATGATTATCTTTATTCCTAATACTAAACGAGTTAATAGAGATTATGGTAAGTCTAACTGCCATTATAGCTGTCTGATTACAAAGCAGTAAATTTTATTACAATATTCTCCAAAAGTTATGTATTTGTTTCCTATTCTTATTATAAAATTATATTATTAGATTATGTACTAAATATGATTTTTTATTGTTTCTGTTTCAACTACAATATTTCATCTATGTATGCTTATACAAGAATTCTGTTGATTAGACAGTCCCAGCTCCTTTAGCTTTACGAACCCTTTGAAGTGCCTATACAGAAATCTCCTTTTTGAAAGTTCTTCGTCATTGAATCAATCTTTAATAATATTACCGTTACCTAATAACCTGATCAGGTATCTAATAACCTGATCTGACAACCTCATCAGATATCTAATAACCTGATCAGATACCTAATAAGCTGATCTGATACCTAATAACCTGATCTGATAACCTGGTCAGACACCTAATAAGCTGATCTGATAACCTGATCTGATACCTAATAACCTGATCTGGTAACCTCATCAGATACCCAATAAGCTGATCTGACAACCTGATCAGATACCTAATAAGCTGATCTGATAACCTGATCTGATACCTAATAACCTGATCTGATAACCTCATCAGATACCTAATAACCTGATCAGATACCTTATAAGCTGATCTGATACCTAATAACCTGATCAGATACCTAATAAGCTAGTCTGATAACCTGATCAGATACCTAATAAGCTGATCTGATACCTAATAACCTGATCTGATAACCTAATAACCTGATCAGATACCTAATAACCTAATCAGGTACCTAATAACCTAATCCTATACCTAATAACCTGATCACGTACCTAATAATAATTATAATAGCTCAAATTAGAAGATTTTCGTTGTAATATCACTAAAGATTGATTTAATGATGAAGAACTTTCAAATAGGAAATTTCAAATAGGAAATAACCTGATCAGATTTCTAATAAGCTGATCTGATACCTAATAACCTGATCTGATAACCTGATCAGTTACCTAATAAGCTGATCTGATACCTAATAACCTGATCTGATAACCTGATCCTAATAAGCTGATCTCATAACCTGATCTGATACCTAATAATCTGATCTGATAACCTGATCAGATATCTAATAAGCTGATCTGATGCCTAATAACCTGATCTGATAACCTGATCAGGTACCTAATAAGCTAGTCTGATAACCTGATCAGATACCTAATAAGCTGATCTGATACCTAATAACCTGATCTGATAACCTAATAACCTGATCAGATACCTAATAACCTAATCAGGTACCTAATAACCTAATCCGATACCTAATAACCTGATCACGTACCTAATAATAATTATAATAGCTCAAATTAGAAGATTTTCGTTGTAATATCACTAAAGATTGATTTAATGATGAAGAACTTTCAAATAGGAAATTTCTGAATATGCACTTTAAAGGCTTCTTAAAGCTAAAGGAGCTGGGATTGTCTAATCAACAGAATTCTTGTATAAGCATACATAGATGAAATATTGTAGTTGAAACAGAAGCAAGAAAAAATCATATTTAGTACATAATCTAATAATATAATTTTATAATAAGAAGAATAGGAAACAAATACATAACTTTTGGAGAATATTATAATAAAATTTGCTGCTTTGTAATCAGACAGCTATAATGGCAATTAGACTTACCATAATCTCTATTAACTCGTTTAGTATTAGGAATAAAGATAATCATTGAAATGATTTTCTGTCTGAAGAACAGATACAGCATTCAGATAAACTTTGTTTGTAGTTGTTGGACTGAAGTGTATATTGATGATAGAGGTTTTTCTTATTAAAGTGTGTGATAAAGGTATTTACATATATTTTGGATACAAAAGGATAAATCATTATGCTCAATACTGATTAAATTTCAATTATTTTACTCTATAAATAAATCTTATTAAATCTGTTCATATCTGTTCGTTCATTTACTTATATATTTGATATACCACATACAGCAAGATAATAATAATATCTTAATTAGAATATGTGATGTTATAGTGCTATAAGCACATAAATCAAATATTATAGCTACTCGTACATATTAGCTATTAGCGCCTATTTACATATATAAGCACATAATTCAGTTAAATTTGAGGCTCATCATGATCCACAATGTGTCCCGAACCATTGTTTATATAAATATTTTTGATACAATAGCGCTTCGTACGCTTTTGCAAACGAGTGGAAGCTGCTAATTGTTGTTGCATATACTTTTTTTTACCAGATATGCTACTGGAGCAATCTAGCTTGACTCAATTACACATCGAAGAGGAACGAACTGTGTAGGATCAGATTGTATTTAGTCCCTCCATATAGTTATATTTCGTTAGACTTTACTCTACAGTCTGGATACTTTAACTAACATTAGACACATATATCAGATTTCAGATCCCTCGACTGTTAGATAAAGGATCTAGTAATAACAATTAAATATGCTTTGCTTTTCTGCGGAATTAATCGAGAGATCATCATCGATCTCAAATGAACTTCTATCCAGATCTATGCTACGTTGTTCTGCTTTATGAGTGGATACTCAAGTTAAAGGATGTGTTTGAATCCATCTTTATCGAATAATATTTAAATATTTTTTGAAAGAAGGGCTTACGTATAAGATGTTAGAAGAACTGATGCCCACGACAATAATTGCGTACATACATACATATATGCAATAATATATTGGTCTTATAGACTAACATACATATATATATATATATATTAACTTTATCAGAATATTAGAATAATACACGCTTGCAAAATAACAGATATAACCTAATTATGTTTCTTTCTTTCACTTTTAAGCCAATGTTACTTCTTCACGTTATATTATATTTACTTGAAATTGTCAATAAAATGAAAGTTTAACGGATAGGTTCTAGACCCAAACTTAAGCTGCTTGTCATGTGATGGGGTCTTAATACTAGTTAAATTACTGTACTATAAACAAATGAGTTTAATTTGGAACAAAATCTGCTGTATAATGAAGGAATTTTCCTATCATTTTTGTTCTAGTTTCGTGATGTGATTGTTTTCACCGGTTACAGCTCAGGAAGATTTTGTACCATTCCCATTTTCACTAGTCATACAACAAGTAAATTCAAAACAATTGGTATAACATTTCCCTCAGAGCAGTTAAACTTAAAGAGTTCTATGTGTTTTATTTGAAATGAATCCTTGTTGAATACATTGTTAGATATTTCTAAAGTTAGTGAGCTACATCTTATATATAAATAGACTACACAATTTTGTCGTACACTTTTAATTATCTTATTATCCACCAATATTAATGAAACATACATATGTATATGGTCAAAAAGATATTTGTGTATAGATGTGCGTAATGTATTTTTTTTACCGAAAATCCACAAAATTCGAGAAGTTCCCCAGAAATATCCCCGTTTGAATTTCGGTCACCCGGCGATCCTAGTATTTGTTTTATTACTGAAATGCGTTATTAATTTAATTTGTTTCATGCTTTGAATTTTCTTGTTTTCTACACAAAATGATAGTTAATTTATTAAATTTCTATGGGTCTAATCTAATATGTATCCAAATGTTTGTAAATTATGTAAGCTTCCCTTACATCATCTAAATTAAAATTTTTTGAATCTTCAACCAATGAAGAATGGAATATGGTAGGTAATAACTATACCATAGTCATACAAGTTGTTTACAACTAAATAAATTAGATAATTTGATTTATATGTAAAGTTCTGCGTTACATCATAGTACTACATTTGAATGTAGTACATACTTTTCCAACATATTCATAATCATCCTTACTATATGACTAATTAGTAATCATTTCTTCGTAACTAATTCAGATGATTACACGAGGAGATACCTGTACATATAATTAAGTAGAATTCATTGACAATTCAGTTATTTTGTTAGCAACGTTATCATATCAACCTACATCGTATAAAAACCTTCTAGTGTGTTCGAACTTGATGACTTGATAATATAAATCGAAATTAGTCTATAAAATATAGTTTAGTAATGCGTTTTTTTCGTTCACTTTAATTTTCTTTAATATGATTATGCATAGATACATTATTATTTAAAAATTCTCTTATAAATATTCTAAATATGCATGTATATATAGTACATACATCTAATGTTGAATTAAATGTATACTTAATATGATAACTGTAAGCAAATGGAATATGCTTTTACAGTTATCTAACAATATTTGAGTTTGGTATATTCACTGATTCCTAAATACAATCGAAATCTGTACATGTATACTATAAAAGGCCTAAATATTTGCTTTTTTAAGTTCTCCCCTTATGTTTTTATTAAGACTATCCCATTATGGTATTGAATTAAGCACATGAATCTAATGGGAATATTTTCGTAGTTGTCTTCGTATCAACCTGTAATTTAATAATATTCAAAAAGATATCGATTAATAATATTCCGAAATATATCTACAATTAAATTGAATTTTCAAGGATATGTGTAGTAATATGAGTTTTAAAAATAGTACGTATTTGTATATTCAGTTTCGGTAAGGAATTAGTCAACAGATTTTACAGAATCTCATTCATAATAATAATTTGAATTTACATTAATTAAAATAATTGAACTAGAAAGCCTAAATAATTACTTTCGTCTTAGATTTTGCAATTTATTTGTATCAAAATTTTTCAAACATGTAATCATCACAATCTCTATAATAAACACTTGCTTCTTTCATATTTTTAGAATGTTTTATTAAACGCTGGTGTTTTAAAACAACCAGCTTTACTCTGCACATCAAAAATAAAAAAAAACTAACCTTGTTTAGCAAATCAGTATAAGAAAATGTATGTATTATTAAGTAATATACATACATATGTACGTTCAATGACACGCTTCAGAAAAATAAAACAAAACTCAAACAATAGAACACATCAATACAAAGATTATCTATCGATCACAGCATACTAATACCATCTACTACATTCCAGCGGTCAAGAGAAAAGTTAACTTGTAAAATCTTTACTTGATAAAATATTTAATGTAAAGAAATATCTTTGTATATCAAATAAACTTATTGAAATTATTAAAAATATCGGATGTGAAAGTGATAGAAATAATTAATGTTCCTGTCTTCCATGTATAGGTATAAGCATTCAAATTAAAGAACAACAATCATGTAATAAGTATATTGATTAACCTTTCGCCCTCAAAAATATAACCGCAGAATACTAAAATAAATTTCCTTAGTCATGAAAACCTTCCATGACTTCCCCAAAAAAAAAAAATAATCTTCTGGTCCTCGTGTAGAGCTCATTGTAAAACAATCACACAAAGTGATAAAAAAATAATGATGTATATGCGCATCAACTACCACTATTAGCTCAAGACTATACAATCTTTAAATGATAAACAATAATATCCAAGTCAGCAGAATTAATGATATGTACATAAAAAAAATTTAAAAGAAAAATGAATATGTACAACCTCAAAAAAAATTTATATACATACATACATACATAAACAACCTACAAAATAGGAAAATTTATATAGATACTAGATCGATCACAACAGTATCGTATACACACACTCAACCCAACACACACCTACAAAAAAGTGATGACTTAATACTCATACACAAACATAACATATAATAAAATGTATATTATGTATTGTGAAATTCAAATTCCTTTTTCTAGCAATACGAAACACTGTTTTTTAAATAAATAAACGAAGGTCCCATAACGACACCTTCGTCTCGCCAACGAAGCAATAGTCGGACAGACAAACCCCATAAAATACTAATGTCACCTTAACATCTATCTACAATTGTTACATTAAAATAAAGAAATCAAAATATCCATCACAAGCTCATTAACCCTATTCAAAAACTCTGGTTATCAATACTATGGTCCCAAAATATTGAACAACTGACATGCACTTGTACATAAAAAAAACCACTGCAAACAAAATACATATTTCAAATAAAATATATCAGCATATTTATTAGCTACACACAACTACAAATCGAAACGATCATGCGAATATTTTGCAACAAAAAAACAAAAGTTCTCACTTGAAAAAAATGAATACAAACATAGAGCAAACACTTATTTGTATGTATTTACATGCATACATCAAATAAATTTGTAGATATGTACATAAGTATGTACACATATTGGCAAATTTCATACCCATGCGATTGCGTACTCAGAACATTTAGTAGAACTTAACACAGCTCCTCCTCCCCTCTCACACTTCCATAACCACATAATGAAAATATACAAACCGTTCACCAACCGACTGACGTTGAGTCAAAAATGGACGGACACGCTTAAATAAATAGAAACAAAACATTTTAAAACTTTAAATATAAACAAATTGAATTTAACATACATAGCACAAAGATAAGCTTGACAAAATAAAAAAGTTCATCGTCCACAGTATTATAAAACACTGATCTAATCAAACGGATTTTAGCATAAACATACAAAAAATACGGAAGGTCACATACATGAGAACATTTTATACTACATATGTACATCACATGTCGCCTACAAAAACAATTCAAACTATTTTAAAAACATACCTCCAAATCATGGACAGACTCAAATTCATATATTGAGACATATATAAAGTCCCACAGACATACAGAAATTCTCACGCCACCCCATACTTACACTAACAAATTGAACAAAACATCAAGCTATGAACATCTCACATACACAAATATATATTCTCACGGACAGACATCAATCCACATATAGAAATACGATGAAATTCATATACATAGCAACAGCAAGAATTCGCACGATCAGCACAAAATCAAGGGCAACACATACAAATGTATGTAGATGTACCCATACGCAACTATATGCACACACACACATACACACACAGACACACTACAATTTCCTAATGTTGTGAAATTCAAATTCCATTGTCAAAAAATAAACAAGATTAAGCAAGACAGACATCAATCCACATGTACAGACTCTTTATGTAAACACAACCTGTAACTAATCCCCACCAACAAACAAACAAAAATTAGGATGATGACTCATTCTCCAACACATCCACCTGAATAAACAAAGCCATAAACATGATTCTGCAAAACAAATAATCAGACGGATATTTCAAATAATGACTCATTCTCAAAACATGTGCAGCTGAATAAACAAAGCAATAAACATGATTCTGTAGAACAAATATTCAAATTATTATTCCAAGCAATAAACAAGACGGAATTTGAAACGACATACACACATTCTTCACAAATCTAAAGATAAGAAAAAAGAAACACACACCCCCATCCCCCACACATCCAGGCACCCACAGCCATGCACAAAGTAAATGTAAACACAAGCACCACAAAAAATTATCAAGAACAAAAAAATAATAATAGCGACACAATAAACCCCGTAGGAACCAAAGTCGACTTTTTTTTATATACAAGTTTGGTGACGGTGTCACCAAACTTGTCTACACTCTTTATTTCCACATATAATCTTAAACACTACCCAACCTCTCAATATGACCCCATAAGAACCACATTGTCTATACTAATCCAATACTTTCAAGTTCCAAACTCACTACCCAATGTCTCAATATTACCCCATAAGAACCATCTAGTCTATACTCAATCAATTGTTCCTAGGTCACTGTCTCAACACGACCACAACCCACAAAGCGACGGAAAACATCCAGGGTCTATGGTAGGTATCGAACCCCACTCACCCACAGATACAACCATATCCGAAATTCATATAACACAAACCATTATCTATAATATAATTTCACACTAACACTTTAACTCAATAATAAGTCATCACAATTTTTTAACAACATTTTACCTACAGGGTACTTTTATATTTTTTTTCCTCAAATAAAAGTTGAAATCCCCAGTTTGGGGCCAAATCCTCTCATCTGTCTACACTGCATAGGGCATTGATCAGACCATGATACAATTAACAGGTACTCGCAGTTCTACAACAATAGAAAATTTGTTGTAGAAATACTTTACTAGTTGTCAAAAAACTTTGAAAGACGGGTGGAAGCATCAGCGCAACTAGCTGAATAAGTATATGTCAAATACCGTAGAGAAAGGAATCTATACAGATTTTACAGTTTGATGGCGGCGATGAAATTATGAGTATTGCATCACTCAACTACACAGAAAAAACTATCACCAAAAAATTTTCAAACAAAAGTTTGTCTAAAAATAAATTTAATTTTCAGTAAATGTTCTGTCCATAATCTATGAATTGTTTGTTTGACTTTTATTTAGAACGGAAACACCAAAAACAACAATGAAAACTGTGTCGTAAAAAACCACCCCGATGACGACATACACACAAATAACAACAACAACAATCATAGCGAGAGGAATGCAATTGTACCAAGTTTGTTTACAAAAGATTTTTGAGTGAGTCGATTAGTTAATGTCGATGCGTTAATTCTCATTCATTTTTTAGAGTATTTAGATAAACATTCAGACTTGAACACATTTAACAAAGTGAAATCTCATGAATGTGTAATAGATGATGATGATGACACAGACAAAAAATTTCTTTGTAGTTTTATTTGATTAAGTAAATTATTTTGTTTAATAATTCTTAGCATTTTTTGACTGATTGTTTATTAAATTCAGACAGAAATATTGTTTGATATTTTTGAGAAAATGCAGTAAATATTTTTGTTCGATTTAGTAAATTGTTTCGTCTACAATTTCTAAATATTTTTAGACAAATTATTTTATAGATTTAAACAATTTGTTCACTGAAAAAACACGTTTTTTTTCAATGAAACTGCTGAGGTATTTATGTCTATATTTACAAATTCATTTGTAGACCCGTTCATAGACAAAATATTTGGTTGATTCAGAATTTTGTCAACCAACGTAGCTACTAACACTCTTTTGTTGTTATAACGCTCCTGAAGTAGCGTCCAAGCTGTTTGGTAATTTTCTTTTGTTAAGGTTAGGTGGCTTATGAGTCTTCCAGCTCTCCCTGACAGGTTGTTTTTTAGGTACCACATTTTTTGCACCTTAGGGAGAAGTTGCTTATCCACCATCTCTAGGAAGAGTTCATAAAACTGGTGCCATTTTAAGTAATCTCCATTAAATTGAGGAATGCTTACTTTTGGCAGTGGTAACGAGTTGCGTACTTGCACATTTCCTCCCATCTGAGGTGCGGAGATTCCTGAATCTCTGTGCTTCTCTGCTGTAACTGCAAGTTGTATCAGATGTTGTTGCACTAAATCTTCCAGGTCATCGTATCTAGTCTGGTCTAGACCTACCCTTGAGGGGTGCTCGGTCTTCTCCCACAGTTCATTGTATAACTCTTATACTTGAGTCCATAGACTTCTTATCGTGTCAGCTTTGATTTTATAGAATTGTGTGGGATGATGTTATTTTTCTAGTGAAGATAAACCTTGTAGAAACCGAGTTAGTGCTGTCATACGGGCCATTATTTGTATTGCTTATCCTTGAATCGCTTCATTATTATTACCATATTGGCTGAGTGAAGGGACGTCTAACGTTTTTTCTCTTGTTGTTGGTACAGGCTTCGGGTTCTCTTTTATCTGGCGTACCTTGGATATCTGATTCTCAATTAATTCAATTGTTGTGTTGTATGTTTATTTTAGCTGGTTCTTTTTTTTTAATTTGGTTAACTTTCTGAAACTATATTATATTAGATTTTAAATTTCATTTTATATATTTTTTATATTTTATATTTTAAAAGCGCAAACTTAAATCCAAGTTAATTTTGTGTTCCGATTTATTGTATTTACATATGCTCAGTTCCATACTGTAATATAAGACTTAAGTCTTGTGTATGGGACATCGAAAATAAAGAAATAAAAAAAAAATATGTAAGTCCAATTGTTTTGTGCAGATTTTTAATAATGTTGGATCTCTTCTTATTGTATTCTCCGTTTTATCAAAAGCTATCCATAATTCCCATAATTTCTGTTGTTTGGTTTCGTAAAATTCTACCGTCCTCCGATCTTGTGGAGCCTTTTTAACATTGGAGACGATCCTTTCAATCTCAATCGCCATCACCTCCTGTTGAGACACTAGATTTTCCAAGCTTGACATGTTGACTTTTCTTGCGCTGAGTAAACAATTTTTTCGTCGAACTTGTTGATGATGGATGATGTTTTTATGATTAGCAAGGTGTCCTTATCATGAACTATATATCCTTGATGATGTCCCTATCGCCTTCAAAGATGGTTGCGTGTTTTTAGCTTTAGGGGTCACCAAAATGTTGGTGCCTGTTGTCAGTGCTCCAATCAAGTTGCTGGAACTGCTGATGTTCGTCGCACCAATGGTATGATGCTTGTTATAGCCTCCGCTGAAGACAAGGACTCGCTGGGCAGATTTTGTGCTGCACATCTCCAATGAAGACCAATTTTACTGGGTAGGCTGCGTGTAGTTGTATGTCACCAATAAATTTTCGAAGCTCCTTACCGCTGGTGGGGGAAGCTTAAAATTCAATGGTGGTTAAGGTCACCAAAATGTATAATGTAGTTTAATTAGTGGTTAGTGGTCTAAACACATAAATTTAGGCCTTCACTAATTTGCGTTTTGGTTCCTTGCAAGCACTTGGAAACTTGAAGGACAGTGTTGAACAATAAAACAATATAATTGCTGTATCATAAAACACTAAAGAAAACTTTATTTTACTTCTCTTTAAATATCATTAAGTCATTAAAGAAAGATGCTTAGTTATACGGAAGTGCAAAACTTACATATTGGATTAAACAAATGCTTAACTACAAGTTTAATAATTAATAATACATTATTTGTTGACCTAGATATTAAACTGAGTACATGATATTCAATTGATATTAATATGAATAGTCAATAAGTTGAGTAAGCAAATAAAATAAAATTGTAATTAAAGTTTATTGCCAGCTGACCTATACATTATATTAATATACAATTCTATAAGTTGAGTAAGCGAATTTATTAATTAAATAAATGAAAATAAAATTGCAATTAAAGGTTATTGCCAGCTCGCCTATATATTAATATACAAAATATATAAGCAAATTTTATTAAGTAAAGAAAATAACGAATAGAATAAAAAATAGCTACATATCTTAACAAACATTTCAATTAACATTTTTGCAAAAATTATTTTTATTTGATAAAAATATTTACACTACAGCTGATCAAAACATAAACATTGGCGCACAAAAAGCGTTGCATGTAACTTGAATTTAGAAAGGCGTCTAAAGTATGAAACACACAAAACGCACCAAACGCGTTTTATGGACTTTCAGCTTAAGTTCCCAAATAGTTTTTTCCTTACAAGCACTTGTAACTTGAAAAAAGCTGTTCAGTAAATACTCTTGTTATGCTTATTGAAACAATCGACTCAAAATATGTTCATTTTTACTTTCTTTTATATAATATTAATAACTAATAAAAGTGCTTAGCTTATGGATAACAACATATGCAATATTAACACAATAAAATTACCTAATTTATAAATGAGGCAAATGCCCCTTGGCAGTTTAGCATGGCAGTTTAGCATGCATAAGAAACTAATACACAAACAGCTTAGATTGTAGGTATTGAAAAAATGCCCATCAGAGCGAGACAACAAATAACAAGTTTTGGATTATTATGCTTTAAACACATTTACCACAGCAGGCTACACGAATACACGACTTCAAATGTCGCTAGCTGCACTTGTCGCCGCGTAGCCAGCTACTTAATTATTTGGAAAGCGACAGAGACATCTTACCAGCTGACATTTTGTTGTAGAAGTACATATTGCAGTGGTGCCACTTTGAAATGTTTCACGTGTATAAAAATAAAAGCGCTTATTCAAAATATACTTAGATGTCGCAAAATGTAAAAGCAAATCAATTTATTTGTTTAATATCTCGTTATTGGTATTGTACTTTTAATACTTAAATTTTTGATGTTCTCTTTGTTAAATCAAATAGAATATTGACTAAAGGTACGGTTACACTTGGCAAATATTTACCAAAAAAACGTAACCACTACTTTTGCCCAGGGTTAGTGTGATTTAACTTGGTTTTTATATCACAAAATAAAGTCAATTATGCCGGAGAATGCTATTTCTATATTATTTTTAATAAATGAGAACCCATATTTGAAAAAAATATTGGAATTAAAGAAAATGCAATTTTAGCTCGTCTTTGGTCATGTTTTTTCGGCAAAAAAATCATGACATGGTAGGCTTTTTTAACCAGAGAATTTTAAAGTTTTTTTTAGAAGATCTTTCTTGGCTCTGCAGTTAGAGGGTTCAAAACTCTAATTTTTTATAAGCCATAACTCCTAGAATTAAGAACATATATAAGTGATATGGATATCACGGTAAAGTTCTGTAAAATACCTTCCTACTGGTTTATAAAAATCTGACATCTTTTAACTTATTTTTAAAATCTTATTTATATAGTGCCATAACTTACGAATTACACAGATGACAGCTTCCAATTACATATCAAATTAAAGCTTGGAAGGTTCTAGATGAAACTAAATACACGCGTAAATACCGTTGTATCGGTCAGTTTTTAAGATAACGGTGCTTTTACATGAAAAGTCATATAAAAATTATTTTAATTTCAATTTTGCTCGCAATGGGTTAATGGACTTAAAAATGTTGTAGACCAGTGCAAAGGTTGAAAAGTGCTGTTACAGCGTAATGTTAAAGGAGAAGAAAAGATACAATGGCTAGAAAAATTACTTAAAAAAAGAGTTTTTAACATCGAGGACTTTGGATGCATCAACTTTAAACAAATGGAAATTAAATATCCCGAGTATTTATATTGTAATTATCATACATATGGTGTTTGCGCATTAAGAAATGCTCTTTTACTAACAAAAGAAATATCTTGATTAAAATAATTTATATATACAAATTATTATTATTATTATTGTCTTAAAATTAACAATTTTAAAACTTTTTAATCACTTAAATATATTTAATAAAAATTAAATGCATAGAAAAAAAATTAAAACAACTGTTTTTTTATTTCAAATACAACACAACTAAATGATGACTAATGAAATTTTGTTATAAAATGATGACTCATTCTCAAAACATATCCACCTGAATAAACAAAGTCATAAACATGATTCTGCAAAACAAATAATCAGACGGACGTTTCAAATGATGACTCATTCTCAAAAAATGCGCAGCTGAATAAACAAAGTATAAAACATGATTCTGCAAAACAAATAATCAGACGGACATTTCAAATGATGACTCATTCTCAAAAAATGTGCAGCTGAATAAACAAAGCAATAAACATGATTCTGCAAAACAAATAATCAGACGGACATTTCAAATAATGACTCATTCTCAAAAAATGTGCAGCTGAATGAACAAAGCAATAAACATGATTCTGCAAAACAAATAATCAGACGGACATTTCAAATGATGACTCATTCTCAAAAAATGTGCAGCTGAATAACCAAAGCAATAAAAATGATTCTGTAGAACAAATATTCAAATTATTATCCCAAGAAATAAACAAGACGGACATTTGAAACGACATACCCACATTCTTCACAAATCTAAAGATAAGAAAAAAGAAACACACACACCTATCCACCACACATCCACGCACCCACAGCCATGCACAAAGTAAATGTAAACACAAGCACCACAAAAAATTATCAAGAACAAAAAAATAATAATAGCGACACAATAAACCCCGTAGGAACATAAGTCGACTTTTTTATCTAAAAGTTTGGTGACGTTGTCACCAAACTTGTCTACACTCTTTATTTCCACATATAATCTAAAACACTACCCAATATCTCAATATCACCCCATAAGAACCACATTGTCGATACTAAGCCAATACTTTCAAGCTCCAAACTCACTACCCAGTGCCTCAATATCACCCCATAAGAATCACATTGTCTATAGTAAGTCAATACTTTCAAGCTCCAAACTCACTACCCAATGTCTCAATATCACCCCATAAGAACCATCTAGTCTATACTCAATCAATTGTTCCTAGGTCACTATCTCAACACAACCACAACCCACGAATCGACGGAAAACATCCAGGGTCTATGGTAGGTATCGAACCCCACTCACCCACAGATACACCCATATCCGAAAGTCATATAACACAAAACATTATCTATAATATAATTTCACACTAACACTTTAACTCAATAATAATTCATCACAATTTCTTTTAACAACATTTTACCTACAGGGTACTTTCATTTTTTTCCCCACGGGTACACTTTGTTTATTTAACAATTAAAATTTCAAATTTTAATTACCCAAACTTTAAAATTTTAATGGGGGCCGTACATACTGTTCCTATCGACTAATATTTTATTAAGTGGGGATTTTATAAGTTAACTTTTCTCTTCGCCGCTGGAAATTAGTAGATGGTGTTAGTATGCTGTGAACGATAGATAATCTTTGTATTAATGTGTTCTATTGTTTGAGTTTTGTTTTATTTTTCTGTAGCGTGTCATTGCACGTACATATATACAGTAGTTTGAATGTCTTCTAGTATGCACTGGAAATCTGCGTATATAACGAATGGCACATCCATCTGCCGCTGGTGATCTTTAAACTTTAAAATACTATCTTCGGGAGAAGGTAACGCAGCAACAATTTTCCCACATTCCGTTTTGTGTTGTTCCATAGTCCATTCATTGTGTGTATATTGTAGGCAGGTATTACAAAATTTGAGATTTTCACGGTGCTTCGTTGTCTGAGCTTTCAAAAGTCTGTAAAAGGAATAAATTTATATATGTATATAGTTATTCAATCATAAATATGTATTTACTTACCTTGCTACATCTTTAATAAAAATGTAATGGTGAATGTCTCCAGCTTCCAACAGTAATAAATTCACATGCTTTGTTTTTTCTTTTTGTGTATTGTAGAATGGTCCAATGATTTCATCCTTCTCATTATCATACCCAAACACATTCACACTTATTCCATCATTCCTATCCTCAAATACTGTGATGTTTTTTAATGCCAATGGGAACTTTAAATTTGTGAAATCAACCACAATTCCATTTTGTAGGCAAATGACATCAGCACTAATGTCCTCGATGTTATATGAGCTGCAATATTCTTTATGATTTGTTATTGTGGTATTTAATGCAGCAACTAAACGCCATTTAAAACAATAATCATCATTGTTTTCAATGTTGATACAGGCCCACTTTTTAGCCAGTTTTAATGGTGTGCTTATCCAATGAGATCCTTTTACTAGTGAACTTTTGTTTATGTTAATTTCAGCGCGAATAGTTCTGATTAAAGTCCACCCAGAGTCGCTTTCCTGGAATTCTGACATTTTACTATGAATGTCCTGGAATTGTTTTTCAATTAGCTCATCTACATTACTTCCCAGGCACAATAAATCCATTTTTGCTCTGTGTGAAATTTGACACAAGTCAATTTCTTCACCAACAATTTTTATGTACTCTCCAATAAGAGTTACACAGAGTTTTAAAATATTATGTTTAACCAAACTTTTTTCAAGTCTTTCCTTAAAAATAGGTTTATTTTCCAGAACAAAGTCTTCAAATAGAAGATCATCTTTTTTGTTGGGAATTCCATATGTTGCAATATTTTTTTTGAATGCACTGTTTATTTCATAATATTTTGGTTCTACATTCAAAGGAGTATTATCATATTTACCGCTGGGAGAATTTGAATAATCCATGTCATCAAACACAATATTATCTAGTTGTTGCTGTTGTTGTTGTTGATGATGCTGCTGTTGTTGCTGTGGTTGTTGTTGATGTTGTGGCTGTGGTTGTTGTTGCTGTTGATATTGTTGCTGTGGTTGTTGTTGCTGTTGAGGATATCTGGAACTGTCCATCAAGGCAAATTGATTATTCAAAACTGAAGGATAATAGTTGGGCATATTATATTGCTGCCATTGCATTGGTGATGTATATTGATAAGGAATAGGAAGATGACGTGGAATTTTTGTGGGTACTGAAAACTGATTATTCTATGACATTGGTATCGGATAGCTGGTAGACATACCGTATTGCTCATAATTCATTGGTAGTGGATATGGTTGGTACCGTAGAGAAGCTTGGTGCTGATGTTGTTGTTCTCCATTTGAGTTCTGATTGATGATCACTTGACCTGGTTGACCATGATTTCGGACGTGATCCAAGAACGCTTTTTGGTATTTGTATACCTTATTACACAAATTACATTGATATACAGAAGAACTCATTTTTTTATTTATTTATTTAATCAAATTTATTTAATTATTTTATTTTATTTATTTAGTCCTTTTTTCAAAAACACTATAAACTTCTTTATTAATCAATTTTTTGTTTTCAAACTATTTATTTAATTAGTAACAATTAACTTTATTTAATTATTTTATTTATTTTCTATTGTAAAAACACTATGAAATTGTTTATCAATAAATTTTTTGCTTACAACCGCACTTATTGAGTTATCAGAATATACCGATGAAAATCTTCATTATTCCTTATACTTATATACATCCTATGAGAAAAATAATAATAGCGACACAATAAACCCCGTAGGAACCCAAGTCGACTTTTTTATCTACAAGTTTGGTGACGTTGTCACCAAACTTGTCTACACTCTTTACTTCCACATATAATCTAAAACACTACCCAATGTCTCAATATCACCCCATTAGAACCACATTGTCTATAGTAAGCCAATACTTTCAAGCTCCAAACTCACTACCCAATGTCTCAATATCACCCCATAAGAACCACATTGTCTATACTAAGCCAATACTTTCAAGCTCCAAACTCACTACCCAATGTCTCAATATCACCCCATAATAACAACACCCTAAATGTCTATAACACCAAAAAGCATTACCCACACTATAATTTTGCACAATCTTCACTTTACACATTTTGCCTACAGGGCACTTTCATTTTTTTCCCACGGGTATCAAATTACACTTTTGTTTATTTAACAATTAAAATTTCAAAATTTCAAATTTTAATTACCCAAATTTTAAAATTTCGGCAAAACTTCAAAGGAATATTTTGAGTGAATTTTGTGCTATGTCGGCCTACTGTAGGGCTGTACGAATTGTTCCTATCTACTGGAAAATTCCTTCATTATACAGCAGATTTTCTTCCAAATTAACATTTTTTGTTTATGGTACAGTAATTTAACTAGTATTAAGATCCCATCACATAACAAGTAGCTTAAGTTTGGGTCTAGAGCCTGTCACTGGGTATCTTGATTATGTCAATTGACCCCTTGGCGAACCAGTCACGTGACCTGTCTTGTGACAGATTCGTTTCTCCCTCTAGGGTATTTGAATAGGTTAGGGGAAAAAATTTGTTTTAATATCCAGTCATCATATCAATCATCATCGTATAAAAATACCTTCTAGTGTGTTCGAACTTGATGACTTGATAACATAAATCGAAATTAGTCTATAAAATATAGTTTAGTAATGCGTTTTTATCGTTCACTATAATTATCTTTAATATGAATATGCATAGATACATAATTATTTAAAAATTCTCTTATAAATATTCTAAATATGCATGTATATATAGTACATATGTCTATTGTTGAATTAAAGGAATTTTTAATATTATAACTGTATGCAAATGGAATATGCTTTTACAGTTATCTAACAATATTTGAGTTTGGTATATTCACTGATTCCTAAACACAATCGAAATCTGAACATGTATACCATAAAAGGCCTATATATTTTTAAGTTCTAGTCGTTCCACATTTATCAGGAAAGCTTCCATCTAATAATTTTCAGCCATCATCATTTGCCAAACTTGCAAATCTACCACTTGCTGACCCTAATTTTTTTAATAGGTCGAATATCGATATTCTAATTGGCGGTGATATCTTTCCGTTGATAATGCTCTCCGGCGTCAAACATGAAGTTTGCGATTCTCTAATGGCACAAGAAACCATCTTTGGATGGATCCTTACTGGACCGGTTTCACATAACTCTCTTAGTCCTTGCTCCAAAATAACATCCTTATTTTGTGAAATCTCTTTAGATAAAGAGATTTCTCGATTTTGGGAGGTGGAGAACCTTCCACAGAAGACCGTCATATCTCCAGCAGATGAATTCTGTGAAGCAAATGTGCATCTCACGTCTTTCACAGATGAGGGAATCAGGAGAAATTGGAAATCTGAATGATTGGAGATATCTTAATCTCTGAGCCCAAAACCAAATTTTGTTACTCAGAAAAATAAACAATTTATTTCCACACGAAATGAAATAAAAGAAAAGAACAAAATACTTTGTGTAAGAAATCGGAAACAATTATTTATTTACATAAATTCTGGGGAACGGAATGTCTTACCAGTTTGAAGGTTGAAAATACAAGAAGGAAAAAACTTTCTTGGTCAGATTGTGGAAATAAGTATCTACGACGAAGTTTGTAACTTAACGAAAATTTAATATCGTATCTCAAAGAAAAGATATAGATAATTGTACTGCATCCACAACATGCAGTACAAATATATATTATGGGGAAAACTCCAAGGGGAACTAAAGTAATAATTTTCGGGATTGATGTAAATTTATGGGATTAAATTTAGACCTTAACATTACCGCCCGCCTTGCATTATTCATGCAAAAAAAGGACTTGGCCAGTTGAACTGATCGGTTTTTAGGTTTGTGTCGTAGGTACTTATTTTTCAAACAATTTAACACAATTATTTTTAATTCAAATACTTAGTATATAGAAATTTGTAACAAATGTAGAAAGGGTTTTTTTTAAATAATTCAATATGTTAAATTATGATAAGCATACATTATAATATACGGTTTTTATAATTAATTTTTTTTTTATATAATAAAAGTTACGAATCTATTTTGCATTTAATTCAGTAGTGCATGGAAAGATTATGGTTATTAATTTCTTAAGCATTAACGTGTTTAATTTGAGCATGTTCCATATATGGTCCACCCAAATAGTGTACTTTGTGCCGCTGGTAAGCCTACCTTAGCAATAACACCCTCACGTATAACTTTTGGATAAATGTCCACTCCGATAATCATATCAATACCATCTGATTCAAAAAACTTGGGGTCTGCTAAGAACAGATCTCGAAAATTTTTCTTAAAACTTTCCGGAAGAGATTGAGTGGGTGTCTTAAGGAGCATACGGTTATCAAACCTAAATATTGCCTCAATTTTCGATTCAGGGTCAAATCAAGACTTAAGTACAATAGGACACAAAGTCTCGTCCTCCATAGTTAACGTTGTTAAATTTAATTTTTCAATAAGTTTTTTGGAAACTCGGCTTACAGAAGAGCCAGAGTCAAGAAGACAACGAGCATAGGAAGTAGTCGAAACAATTTTAACTAGCACTGTAGGGAGGAGTATAACGCTGTTTTGCCGAATTAAAGATGTCAAAGTTGTTAGCTTTTTAGTTGCAAGGCCTTGCGTTCCAGTTGGTTTTTTCGCTTCCGATGATGTGGATGGTTGATGAGTTGTAGAAAACGAAGGACTAGGAGATGACTGCGATTTTTTCAGAAGACGCGGGTGCATATGGAGCAGCGTATGGTGAAACTTCCTGCAATATTTGCAACCATGTTTTGAGAAGCAAGTGCCCTTAGAGTGATTATGAGCGAGGCAGTTGTGACAGTACTTATGAATTTTAACCATATGGATGCGTTTATCGGTATTCATCGCCAGAAATTTTTTACATTTTCGGAGAGGATGAGGACGAGCGCAAATGCGACAGAAGAACGTATTGTACCCCTTTGGAAGTCGTCGACGAATATCAGTTTTGTTCTTCTCTTGGGCGTTGTTTTTAGGCATCGTAATCTGGAATAAATATGAAAGGGAAATCTGAAATTCGGAAACGTGAGGAAATCTGAAGAGGAGAGTTTTCCACTATTGAGGTGGCAAAAGTATTAATTTCGTAATCGGCCTTACCACTTTGCCTCGTTGCGTAAGAATATCTGCTACTCTCACACGCTGGTCCGAACCCAAATAAACTTTCTGAACTCTGCCCAGTCGCCAAGAGTTGGGAGGAAGGTTGTCTTCTTTTATTATAACCATTGAGTTTTCTTGAAGACTATCTTCTGGTTTTTTTCCACTTTATTCGTTTTTGTATCTCCTTCAGATACTCATTTTTCCAACGAGCACAAAAGTTTTGGTGAATCAGTTTCAACCGCTGCCATCGGTTTACAATAGAAATGGAAGTGGTGCTTATCTGTGGATCGACAGGAGTAAGGAGTGGGCCGCCAATAAGGAAGTGCCCTGGAGTTAAAGCTGCGAAGTCAGATGGGTCGTGGGAAATAGGAGATATAGGCCTAGAATTAAGGCACGCTTCAATGCGACTAAGCAGCGTTGAAAATTCCTCATAAGTATATTTAAATGGGCCGGCCATCTTCCGGAAGTGCAGCTTAAAGCTTTTAACTCCTGCCTCCCACAGACCGCCCATATGTGGAGCTCCTGGCGGAATAAAGTGCCATGTTAAGTTTTGATTTGAAAAGTTGGCAGCTACTGCTTCGCGCGAGGTTTGAAGGAATTCTTTCGCTAAGGGTTTTGAAGCTCCGACGAATGTTGTACCATTGTCCGAATGGAGGTAGAGAGGACACAAAACGATTGAAAGCTGCCAAAAATGCTGCTGTGGATAAATCTGTCGTAGCTTCTAAGTGTATCGCCTTAGTGGAAAAACATACGAAGACGCAAACGTATCCTTTCGTAATACGACAAAATCGACTAGTGTATGCTTTTATTTCGAAAGGCCCGGCGAAGTCCAGACCAGTATGTGTAAATGGACGGGATATTTCTGTCCTTTCTGGAGGAAGTGATGCCATTATTTGTTTTTGGCACTTCTTCTTGTAAATTATGCATGGTTTGCACTTATTTATTGTGGACTTTATTAAATTTTTCACTCTAGGAATCCAATACTCCGTGCGTATGCGCCTTGAAACGAGCTGATTCCCTCCATGAAGACTTATTAAATGAACAAAGCTTACGAGGAGGCGTGAGTATTGACAGTTATAAGGAATAATTATAGGATATTTTTCACAGTATGGTAGCCCTGGACAGGATGAAAGTCTACCGCATGACCTGATTACTCCTTCAAAGTCAAGGAACGAATTAAGATTTAAAATAGCGCTCGAGGACGATATATCTTGTTTGGACGACAGTGCTTTGTAATCGGTAGGAAAGTTAACCTTTTGACACAGTACAATCAACCGTGTACGGACAAAAATTATTTCAGAGCTGGAAATGGTAGTAGAGGTTTTGTAGAAGCTTTGACGCAATTTTGGATGCGTATGGAAATAAAAGCGGTACATGTACGCAATAACACGCATCGCCCTGGGAAAGGAAGAGAAGCGTTCTAGAATGTCTTCATAGTTTTGAAAATATGAAAAGTAGGACTTAACTGATTTCTTTTCTAAATCGGTTTCTATAAAGTCCTTTTTAACTTCGTTTCTCCATTTCTCACTTGGGTCTCGTAACCATTGCGGCCCCTGCCACCATAGATCGTTGTTAATTATATCTTGAGGATAAACCCCGCGACTTGCTAAATCAGCTGGGTTGTTATCAGAGGTGACATGATTCCACATAGAAGGATTTGTTATCTGTGTAATTTTGGAAATTCTGGTGGCTACAAATGTTAGCCACGAACATGCGGGTTTAGCTAACCATGAAAGGACGATAGTGGGGTCTGTCCAACAAAATATGGAATAGTTTGTTATCTCGAACTTTGGAATAATATTATCTATCATTTCCGCTAGTAAGACTGCACCACAAAGCTCCAATCTAGGAATGTATAAAGTCTTTACCGGTGCGACTTTTGTTTTGGAAGAAATCAGATGAGTAAAAATCTTATCGCCCTCAGCTATACGTATATATAACGCCGCTGCATAGGCCTTTTCTGAAGCATCGCAAAAGGCATGGTATTGAATTTCAGAGCTAGGACGATAGTCAATCCATCGAGGTATATGGATTTTATTAATATGCGAATAATTTTTTTGAAACAACTCCCACTGGTGTAGCGATTCAGGAGTAAGGACTCCATCCCAGTCTGTTTTATCAATCCAAATTCATTGCATTAATATTTTCGCTAGGACCACGCAAGGTGATAGCCATCCGGCAGGATCAAATAATTTGGCAATTTGGGATACAACTTCCCTCTTGGTCCATTTTGGTGATTCAGGAAATGGTTTAGCAATGAAGTAAAAAGAATCTGTGAGGGCGTTCCATCGAATACCCAATGTTTTAGCCGTGCTTCTATCATCAAATTCTAAAAAGTCTTTACAGAGAAGATGTTCTAGTGGAATTTTTTCTAGGATTTCTTTTGAATTCGATGCCCATTTTCTTAAGGAGAAACTGGCCGATTGAAGTGCTAAGACTAACTCGTTTCGTGACTGAAGAGTTTCTGAAATCGTATCGCCACCCGCTAATACATCATTTACGTACATAGAATGACGCAAAATGCTGCTACCTTTTGGGTACATCCTTTGGATGTCGTGAGATAATTGGTGAATAGTTCGGATAGCCAGGTAAGGGGCACAATTTAAGCCGAATGTTACGGTTTTAAGTTCATAATCTTGCACAACTTCTGAGCGATCTTTCCGAAATAAAATTCTTTGAAAGGGTGAATGCTTCGAATGGACTAGAATTTGCCTGTACATCTTCTGGATGTCGGCATTGAAAACGAATTTATAAAATCTCCATTTAAGGATGAGGATTGTCAAATCGTTTTGCAAAATGGGACCAGTGTGAATTATATCATTTATACTAAGGCTATTTGAGGATGGAGACGAAGCATTGAATACGACGCGCACCTTTGTAGTTGTGCTGTCTGGCTTCAGAGCCGCGTGGTGTGGCAAATAATAATGCTTTGGAAATTTAAAATTCTGTGGGGGATCTACTTTCTCCATATGCCTAAGTTCAAGGTATTCCTGAACCACCTGATCATATTCTTTTTTAAATTCTGGAGTTTGAAATAATCGAGCATCATTGCGAAGGAACTGAGCCATTGCACTTCTCCTGGACTGGCCCAACGTGAGATAATCTGGATATCCGTCTTTAAAAGGAAGACATACAATATATTTTCCTTCTTGATTTCTTTTTGTTGTTGTTTTGTACAAATTTTCACAGAATCCATCTGCTGGAGATATGACGGTCTTCTGACGAAGGTTCTCCACCTCCCAAAATTGAGAAATCTCTTTATCTAACTTCATGTTTGACGCCGCAGAACATTATCAACGGAAAGATATCACCGCCAATTAGAATATCGATATTCGAGCTATTAAAAAAATTAGGGTCAGCAAGTGGTAAATTTGCAAGTTTGGCAAATGATGATGGCTGAAAATTATTAGATGGAAGCTTTCCTGATAAATGTGGAATGATTAGAGCCTTAACGGACACCTCCACATTAGTATTATATCGCGATCCTAAAATAAAGGAAGCTTCTTTGTGAACGTTGGCAGAGACGGAATTATTTAGGCCCGAAACTTGGGCATTGACACGATTATAAGGAAGTCTTAACAGATTAAACAGTTTATCTGATATGAATGACCCTTCTGATCCAGAGTCAATCAGGGACCTGGCTTGGTATCTCATGGTCGCACAACAGATTTCAACCCATGCAGTGCCAAGTAAAACACCCTTGGAGTTAGTAGAAAAGCATGATTGTACCACATCAGTTCCCGCATTATAAGTGGACTGTTTTGTTAGCGATTTGGAGGCAAAAGGAACAGAATGTGGATTCAGTGGTGTAGTAGCAATAGGTTGAGAATCCTGAAAACTTGTGGGATTTTCCACGTTTTTATGTAACAGCGTATTATGCCGCTTATTGCATTTGTAACAATTGATCTTGCTGGAACAATTTTTTAGCAAATGTGTTTTTGAAAAGCAGTTTAAGCAAAGGCTTTGCTTTTTGATCTGTTCAATGCGCTTGGCATAATTAAAGCTTAGAAAACGAGGACATTTGCGAATGGGATGTGTCTCATTTGGACACAAATGACATTTCGGGGCTGAAACATTGTTCTAGAATGCTTTCACTTTCCGAGACGAATTACTGCACCCTTTTGTCTTAGAATCCGTAGATTTTGAAGCTGTAGAATGTCGAATATCCGAAACTGACTCTAGCGTTCTAAAGCGGCTCGACAAAAATGAGTCCAATTCTGACCATTTTGGAATTGAAGTCTTGTCAACCAAGCTCTGCTCCCACAGCGTTAGTGATAAAGTAGGCAATCGATTTGAACAAATATATACAAATATTGGATCCCAACTCTCAACATTTATCTTGCAGAGTTAAAGAATTTAAATACAGGAATTAATGTCCCGCTGCAATTTTTTAATTGCGTTACCCGACTCTGAGGTGATCACCTCCAAGTTAAAAAGATTTCGCAATTGCCCATTAATAAGAACTCTTCGATTTTCAAATCGGTTGCACAAGTTAGACCATGCCAGATCGAATCCTTCGTTACTGAGTGGACTTTTTTGAACGATTTCTCGAGCTTCGCGCTTGGTTCGTTGAGTTAGGTGAAACAGTTTTTCGACGGGACTTAGTTTGGTGTTTTTCACATACATAGCAGTGAATAAGTCACGAAAAGTGGGCCATAGCATATAGTCACTATGAAAGGCTTCAATTTCACAAGGATGTAAATGAAAACTATGGGTATGATCAGAACCCTCGGTAGGAGAGGAGGAGATAACATTCCGCGATTCGACCTTACCGGCTTTACTTTGAGACTGCGAACCGGCAGAAATTTCTAACAATTTGGCCATACAATTGCTATATGTAATGTAAGTGCTTTTGTATTTCACTTTTAGTGATTCCACACTTGTAGCGTCGCTATCGTCCTTTGCATCCTGTTCCTCCTCGTTATCTCTACCTAGCATGAACTTTTCATAGGCATTTTTAGTTTTAATCCATATACCCCTTAATTCGCTTTTGTGAACTTCGATCTTGTGGATGGAATTAAATGGATAGTTGTTAGCATTAACATCGGAATCAAATTCCACGATGCTGTCAGCCAGACATATGAATTCGTCAAGCGACATATTTACCATATAATTATATAATGTATGTAATGGAAAAGAAAACAACCAAACCCAGTAATTAACAAAGAATTATGCTATATTAATTTATTTCAAACGATTAGTTTTGTAAACTTTCGATAGGAGGAATAATTGCTGGTGAGTTTGGAATAGAAGAATAAACACTTTTAATACTCTGGATGGATATAAACGAACAGCAGATCATGTGTCGCAAAAATTTAATTTTAAGTTCAACTCTTTCCAGTGTAACAGTTATTCCCACAGATACTGAAAGTTGCTCTCAATTTTACTAGATAATAATAATGAGGATAATTATCTTTAAAACATTCAGGGGAAACAAATTTTAATCACTTCCAGAATGAGCTAATTTGTTTCTTTAAAGAGAATTTGTGGATTATATTCTGTATGTAGAGTTTGTAAATCAGAATGTATGTATGTAAATATGTTTGTTATCTTACAAACCATAAATAGTAGCCGTGTTCGTTCTTAACAGTGAGTTAAAAAGTTTTAGTTTTGATGTACATACAAATGTATGTATGTACTAAGTATTTATATTTAGTTACATATGTATATACATGTGTAGATATGTATGTATTTTTTCTCACTGTGGGATAAAATAATCTAGCTGTCAAATTTTGTTTTGATTAAAACGGCTGTTAACAAACGGCACGTATTTTACGAAATTAAATATACTACAGCAAAGCAACAGAATTATTCTGTATGTATGTACCAATGTATGTACATATGTATATGATAATGTAAGTATGTAATTATTGAGCGGAACTGCGAAAGCACATTCCAATTAACACCACATTAATGTTAAGGGATAATGAAAGAGATTTTTTTGTATTTTATTTATTTTTTAATTTAATAAATTATGCAAATTTTTTATGTAGCCCTTTTTCCATATGACCTTACATTAATGCACTTTCAACTGAATTAAATTAAAACTTAGAGCAAAATAGAAACGAACCTGTTTTTTGGGTTGAATAAATGTTCCAGTTTGTATGTATGTTGGTGTATATGTATACAGTGTCCCCAGTGAATGAGTAGAGTTCTCAGAGAGCCAAATATTTCCAATATATTAGTCCGGTTCGATGGATCAAATGTGCATCTCACGTCTTTCACAGATGAGGGAATCAGGAGAAATTGGAAATCTGAATGATTGGAGATATCTTAATCTCTGAGCCCAAAACCAAATTTTGTTACTCAGAAAAATAAACAATTTATTTCCACACGAAATGAAATAAAAGAAAAGAACAAAATACTTTGTGTAAGAAATTGGAAACAATTATTTATTTACATAAATTCTGGGGAACGGAATGTCTTACCAGTTTGAAGGTTGAAAATACAAGAAGGAAAAAACTTTCTTGGTCAGATTTCGGAAATAAGTATCTACGACGAGGTTTGTAACTTAACGAAAATTTAATATCGTATCTCAAAGAAAAGAAATAGATAATTGTACTGCATCCACAACATGCAGTACAAATACATATTATGGGGAAAACTCCAAGGGGAATTAAGTAATAATTTTCGGGATTGATGTAAATTTATGGGATTAAATTTAGACCTTAACACCCCTTATGTTTTTATTAAGACTATCCCATTATGGTATTGAATTAAGCACATGAATCTAATGGGAATATTTTGGTAGTTGACTTCTTATCAACCTATAATTTAAAAATATTCAAAAAGATATCGAATAATAATATTCCGAAATATATCTACAATCAAGGATATGTGTTGTAATATGAGTTTTAAAAATAGTACGTATTTGTATATTCATTTTCGGTATGGAATTAGTCAACAGATTTTACAGAATCTCATTCATAATAACAACTTGAATTTACATTAATTCAAATAATTAAACTAGAAAGTCTAAATAATTGCTTTCATCTTAGATTTTACATTTATTTGTATCAAAATTTTTCAAACATGTAATCATCACAATCTCTATAATAAACACTTGCTTCTTTCATATTATTAGAATGTTTTATTAAACGCTGGTGTTTTAAAACAACCAGCTTTACACTGCACATCAAAAATAAAAAAATAATAAAAAACTAGCCTTGATTAGCAAATCAGCATAAGAAAATGTATGTATTATTAAGTAATATACATACATATGTACGTTCAATGACACGCTTCAGAAAAATAAAACAAAACTCAAACAATAGAACACATCAATACAAAGATTATCTGTCGCTCACAGCATACTAATACCATCTACTACTTTCCAGCGGCCAAGAGAAAAGTTAACTTATAAAATCCCCACTTAATAAAATATTTAATGTAAAGAAATATGTACGTCTTTGTATATCAAATAAACTCATTAAAATGATTAAAAATATCGGATGTAAAAGTGATAGAAATAATTAATTTTCCTGTCTTCCATGTATCGGTATAAGCATTCAAATTAAAGTACAACAACCATGTAATAAGTATATTGATAGACCTTTCGCCCTCAAAAATATAAGCGCCGAATACTAAAATAAATTTCCTGAGTCATGAAAACCTCCTATGACTTCCTCCCAAAAAAATTAATCTTCTGGTCCTCGTGTAGAGCTCATTGTAAAACAATCACACAAAGTGATAAAAAATAGTGAAGTACATGCACAACAACTATCACTATAAGCTCAAAACTATACAATCTTTATCTGTAAAGTTCAAATAATAAACAAAAATATCCAAGTCAGCAGAATTAAGAATACATAAAAAAAATTTTAAAAGAAAAATTAATATGTACAACCCCAAAAAGAAATTTATATACATACATAAACAACAACCTACAAAACAGCCAAATTTATATAGATACTAGATCGATCACAACAGACATATATAGTATACACACACTCAACCCAACACACGCCTACAAAAAAGTGATGACGTAATACTCATCCACAAACATAACATATAATACAATTTCATACTATGTATTGTGAAATTCAAATTCCTTTGTCTAGCAATACGAAACACTGTTTCTTAAATAAATAAACAAACGAAGGTGCCATAACGACACCTTCGTCTTACCAACGAAGCAATAGTCGGACAGACAAAACCCCATAAAATAATAATGTCACCTTAACATCTATCTGCAATTGTTACATTAAAATAAAGAAATCAAAATATCCATCACAAGTTCATTAACCCAATTCAAAAACTCTGGTTATCAATACTATGGTCCCAAAAGTTCTCACTTGAAAAATATTAATACAAACATAGAGCAAACACTTATTTGTATGTATGTACATGCATACATCAAATAAATTTGCAGATATGTATAAAGTATGTACACATATTGTCAAATTTCATACCCATGCGATTGCGTACTCAGAACATTTAGTAGAACTTAACACAGCTCCTCCCCTGTCACAATTCCATAACCACATAATGGAAATTTACAAACTGTTTACCAACCGACTGACGTTGAGTCAAAAATGGACGGACATGCTTAAATAAATAGAAACAAAACATTTTAAAACTTTAAATATAAACAAATTGAATTTAAAGACAATAATACGTTTGAATTTAACATACATAGAACAAAGATAAGCTTGACAAAATAAAAAAAATTCATCGTCCACAGTATTATAAAACACAGATGTAAATAAACGGATTTTAGCATAAACATATAAAAAATAGGGAAGGTCACTTACATGACAACATTTTATACTACATATGTACATCGCGTGTCGCCTACAAAAACAATTCAAACTATTTTAACAACATCCTCCAAATCATGTACAGACTAAAATTTATACATTCAGACATATAGAAATTCCCACAGACAGACAGAAATTCTCACGCCCTCCCCATACTTACACCAACAAATTGAAAAAATCAAGCTATGAACATCTCACACACACAAATATATATTCTCACGGACAGACATCAATCCACATGTAGAAATATGATGAAATTCATATACATAGCAACAGCAGGAATTCGCACGATCAGCACAAAATCAAGGACAACACATACAAATGTCTGTAGATGTACCCATACGCAACTATATGGTCACACACATACACACACACACACACACTACAATTTCATAATTTTGTGAAAATCAATTTCCATTGTCAAAAAATAAACAAGATTAAGCAAGATTTTAATATGGACAGACAGACATCAATCCAGATCTACAGACTCTTAATGTAAACACAACCTCTAACCAACCCCCACCAACAAACAAAAATTAGGATGATGACTCATTCTCCAACACATCCACCTGAATAAACAAAAACACCAACAAGATTAAGCATGCATATTTAACGTAAACAAACATTTCAGACCATCTGTCATACTAATGCTGACTTTAGACGACATGTATTTTACATCTGACTTGTCAAATTTCATACTGCAAAAGTGATACATGCCGTGTGAAACATATGAAACACTGTCAGATGACATTTACAGAAGCAAAGTCAGATGACAAATTTTCAATTAGAGCGTGTTCTATTTTTATCTGACAAGGCATCTGACATCAGCTGTATTAAATGATCAAAAGTGTGGTTTGGCTGAAAAAACATTAAAAAGCAAAGAGCGCTTTATATATTTACGAAAATTGTGCAAAAACTCAGCTGTTGTGAACACTCAGAAGTTATGTCAAATGTAATTGCACATGTACGTGTGAAAGCAAATATTATAAACCATCTGTAAATTGACAATTTTGACAAACATGCGAAGTTACATATGTCTCACACACCTAACAAGCCATATGTAAAAAACGTGTCGTCTAAAGTCAGCATAAGCAACACAGCTACAAATCCAAACGATCATGCGACTATTTGATGCATAAAACAAATACCCCCACTTGTCATAAAAAAATATTATAAACAAAAAGCAAACGCTTATTGTATGTACGTATGTATATGCATACATATTAATTGGAACTTAAAACCCACCCTCTAACACTTCCATAACCACATTCTTAACACCCACCCTCTAACACTTCCATAGCCACATTCTGAAAATATACAAACCCTCCACCAGTCAATTGGTGGACGGACACGCTTAAATAAACACAACTACATTTTAAATGTAAACACAAGCACCACAAAAAATTATCAAGAACAAAAAAATAATAATAGCCACACAATAAACCCCGTAGGAACCCAAGACGACTTTTTTATCTACAAGTTTGGTGACGTTGTCACCAAACTTGTCTACACTCTTTATTTCCACATATAATCTAAAACACTACCCAATCTCTCAATATCACCCCCATAAGAACCACACAGTCTATACTAAGCCAATACTTTCAAGCTCCAAACTCACTACCCAATGTCTCAATATCACCCCATTAGAACCACATTGTCTATAGTAAGCCAATACTTTCAAGCTCCAATGTCTCAATATCAACAACACCCTAATTTTCTATAACACCAAAAAGCATTACCCACACTATAATTTTTCACAATCTTCACTATACACATTTTGCCTACAGGGCACTTTCATTTTTTTCCCACGGGTATCAAATTACACATTTGTTTATTTAACAATTAAAATTTCAAATTTTAATTACCCAAATTTTAAAATTTTAATTGCCGCAGAACATACTGTTCCCTACTACTGGTTGTGTACAACCCTTTCGAATATTTTGGACATAAAAGATAAGTACGCAATAGGTCTAAATTCTGTACTGGTTTTAGGAACAGGTATTATTTTAGCATTTGTCCAGTTCAAGGCATAACAGCTAGTAGTAATTATTGTGTTAATTATATGCGTTACAAAAGGCAGCAGTTTCGGCAGTGGAATTTTGAAACATTTAGGGTGAATGTTATCTGCACCAACAGCGTTTGAATTGATAGTCATACAGCTTGAAAGAAATTCATCTTCGCTTACACAATCAAAGGAAAAGTTGTAAGAGGAATCTCGACTGTTGTCATTGTAATAACTAAGGTCAGCTTCTACTATAGTTGCACTTAGAAATTTTTGTTGAGCTCATCAGGATCAAAACAGCAAGTTTCATTGCTTTTAAATTACCACCAATTTTATTATTACCACCAAAATTATTACCAATTTCTTTTATAGTTTTCCATGTTTTTTTGGAACCTACAGCTGTGGAGAATTTCTCAGTATAAAATTTGCTTTTCTGTTGTTTAATGATTTTATGTACATTTTTCCTTAAGATACAATAAGCATTTTTAAGGTCAATGGTTTTAAACCGCTTCCAACGCGAGTATGCAAGGTCTTGTTCCCTAATCATTTGGCCAATTCTAGGTCTTTTTGTTTGACGTATAGTTTTTGTTCTAAGTGGGACGGATATATTAAACAAGTATGTAATATTTGATTCAAGGAACGTTATTTGGTTTTCCGCAGAGCTCATATAGAATATTTCACTCCAATCAATATCAAACAGTTCATGTTCCAGGATATTGTAGTTTATATTTTCAAAATCTGGGTAGGTGATTGAGTAAGGTGGTATTTGTATTTGGAAATCATAACTCATGAATAAAAGATCATGTTTCGAAAAACAAGGAGCGACTAACTGGTCATATAATAATACATTACTCAAACTGCTGACATACATAATATCTATTAATGTACTACTGGTTGACGTGAAATATGTAGGCATGGACGTATTTGTAGGTAAAAGTCCCAGCGAGGATATCATTTCAGATAAATTATTATCATGCAGTAGATTTGAGTTAAAATCACCAACAAGAATTACAAAAAAACGATATATCTGCTAAAGTAGCGCAAAATGATTCCATCGCTACATAATTATTTGGCCTATACAAACTACCTAACAATAATTTACCTCCTTCGGATTGTACCTCTATGAAGACATATTCAACCATGCCATTGCTATGAATTGCAATGTCATTTAAATTTTCATCATTGGAACTGCATTTAATATTATATAAAATACCTTTTCTGATATAAACAGCGACTCCACCCTCATGTTTACTTCTGTCAATTCTTACTAAATTGTAGCCAATCAAGGAAACAGACGCACTGGTGTTACATGACTTAAACCAAGTTTCTGATATACATACAATATCTATATTTGAGTTTTCAAATATATACCGGAATTCGTCAATTTTTGGTGCTAAACTTTGAGCATTTATATGGCAAATGTTTAAGCCAACTCTTTGTTTAGCGAGAATCTGGACCATGTTTGCAGTGCCGTATTTGGATCGCTCCCAATTGTTAATTAAATTGTTCATTTATACTAATAGATTTAGTCAAGAAAGTAACGCGCGAGTAGCTAAATAAGTTGAAGGAGAGCATAAGATAGCTAACACATAAAGACAAAAAAATTATGTAATTTAGAACAAATTTATATTAATCAACCTTTAAACAGTTTATTTATCTTTTAATTGGAATTGAGGGTAATAAATTATTTGGAAAATCGAGTAAAGCTTTTATTTCATTTGAATTATTCGAATAATTTTCACATTTAAGCATTACTCGAACTAAGGGGAAACTTTTAAAATTTATTCAGGTTTCCAGTAAAATTTGTATTAAAAATATGGAATAAAACAATAAAACGGACAACTCTTTACTTGAAATCTGGAATTTTATTTGATCGAACATTATTTGACAATACAATTTTTCGATTAATGAAACAAATATTATTTGGTTTTTGCTATTTTTGTTTTTATTGCTTTTTTAAAATAATTTTTGTACCTGATGAAATAAATCTATAATATTTACAAAATGTAGAGGAAATTTTGTTAGTTTTTCTCTAAATGCAATACATTTTTAGCGTAGGGAAAATAGTAGGGAAAATTTTTTTGGATGTAGGGAAAAAGTGAATTTTTTTGAGACATGTAGGGATTTTTAAAAATTTCCACTGGCATCAGTGTCTGCATCAGTAACAATAAAATATTTTACCAATCCGTGGCAATTAAAAAATGTTGCTGTCTTTGTAGTGAAATTCACTAACTTTTAACGTTTAAATAAAAGGTAATTTTGTCTCCAATAATTACTGTTTGAATTAACGCTTATTTGATTCGTTAACTTCGTGTTAAGGCATTTGTTAAAATTTTACATCACTGTCCAACACTATTAAAACAAACGAAAAGCACAAAGAGCAATAGAGAAAAAACAAATGAATTTATGCTTGCACACGAACATATTTTCATAAATTTCTTTAATTTTGAGAAATAAAAGTTAAATGAATTGTTTAAATAATATAAATATTGTTTTTTATATATAAAAGATTTCATATGTGTGTATATTGTTGTCGAATAATTATTTGAGTTTTGCCAAAAGACGACGTGCTTTAACTGAACAACTGAATGTTGTTTAGCGTTAAAATAAGTTTGTGAATTGCACTACTGGTACAGAGATTACTCATGAAATTTTAAATACATACATATATGTAAGTGAGTAAACATCATTAAAATTTAACTTCTCTGTTGTACTCATACTGACAATAACGTTGATTTATAAGTAAAGGTTACATTAAATATTCTTATCTTATCATATCATACTCATATCATCTGCTTGATTGATAAAGCACCTCAGCTTGATGTATAAAATACTCCTTATATTTACAACTGATTCAACTCACTCACCATATTAGAGCAAACACACAAACACGTAACAGAGCATACACAACCTCACACTGAATATTTTAATGTTCGTATGCGAAACATACTTATTTTGCATCGTCTGTACACATTAGCGGAGTTCAGTGTTTGATGCAAATGGTCTTGCGAAAGTGCAAATGCAAAATATCGTAACATTTTTATGAAATTTTGTGTATTTTGTTGTTGGTTTTCAGACAAAAGCTACGATATTTTGGATTTACACTTTTGCAAGACCATTTGCATCAAATACTGAACTCCGCTATTGAGTTAAGGGGGTCAAAGTCCACAACATCATAAATGATGTTTTTACAATGTATGATTAATAGTTAACAACTGCTATTTGTTGTTCGTTAACCCTTAAGCAAATCTCCGAGAGACTTTGACTAAAAAGTATAGCCCTTGTCTTAGTTGGACTAAGATTCAAAAAATGCAATTGAGACCATTCAGATATTCTACATGGATCATCATTCATTCTGTTTGCTAGAATCGACACATCGCTACGATCTGATGCTCCTACTAATTGGACATCATCAGCAAAAACGCGTAGCTTACTAAAATGACGGCAATTAAATACATCGTTCATATATACTGTAAAAAACAAAGGTCCCAAAATTTAACCCTGTGGAATACCTCGGTACCTAAATTTTACACGACCATATTGGACAAACTGCGTACGTTCACATAAAAACGAGTAAGCCAATTCACAAGCCGATATTGAAAACCTATAAAAGGTCTTTAGCTTATTTATCAAGACTCTGTGACAAAAGCTTTACTATAATCGAGGAATACTGCCGCCGCCACACCTCCAACATCCCTGCTTTCTCTAATTCTTTCAGTTACGTCTAATAATAGCGTAGTTGTATTATACCTCGCTCTGTAACCAGACTGGTAGTCCAATATTAACCTATTCGCTTCCAAATAACCATTATTTGATCCTTCATAACGACTTCCAAAATTTTCGAAAAGACCGACAGAACACTAATAGGCCTAAAATCGGCCAATATAGTCGGGTTTGATACGTTAGGAATCGGCAACATTCTAGCGGTCTTCCAAATTCTCTGGAACTTGGACGTCGTGAGAATTACATTAAATATATGTAGCAAATGTCTGGATATAGCCGGAAGAATCATTTTGCGAAAACTAGAATAAAGGAAGAAATAGTTCGTAAAAAGAAAAATTACACACATTGGTCAAAAAGTAAAAGGCCCTTAAGTGGATAAAAGATAATTGTAAAAAGCGCTAGCTTTTCGCGTTAATTTGTTTGGGGCTAAAATTTTTTTCGCGTTTTCAGAAACTAAAAACGGGTTAAATCTAGCCCGAAAAGGACTAAGTTGGCATCACTGCTCAAAAAAACTAATAAACAAAACCAGTGATGCCAACTTTTGGCACCCAAAATCCGCAAAAATTTTGGAAAAAGGGGCTAAATATCCAGTAACATTTTTCAAAAAAGACTATCTTATAAAGTGTTGCTTTTGAACATCAAAACACTTTTAAATTTTGGAACCAACTTAAAATCATAAACAGTTTGTAAAGAAATAGAAAATTATTCTAGACTGTTATTTTTTTATTACTGGTAAAGTAAACTAACAAATGAAAATGAATAAAAACGATGTTACCACGTTAATTCACAAGTCGATATTGCTAGCGTAAGTCAACGTTAAGACGATGCAAGTCTTATCGATCAGCTTCTTATTTTGTAGGCGAGAGCGGCAAGAGGAAAGAAACGGGTACACTCGTTTTGTTTTCTCATTCGTAATATAAATAAAAATTCAGTAAAGTTCGAATTTGTCTCGCACACGAAGGGTTCCGTACAAATGCACATATATCCCATTTCGTTTTTGCCCTTTTTTCTCCTTTCGAAAATTTTTCGTTTAGCTTTAGTTTTTTTATTTTTGAATTTTTTTTTGTCGATTTAGAGATTTTTTTTTTGGTTTGGCGCTTTTATCATTTTTTTGCGATTTTTCGTTTTTTAAATTTTTTTTGTTTTTGTCGATTTTTTTAGTTTTGGCGTTGCTTTTGTTCTAACGCTTTTTGGCGATATTTTTAGTTTTTGCTATTTAGTTTTGGGTTTTTTTTCAGATTTGGCGCTTTTTGCGGTTTTCGGGATTTTTTGGGTTTTTTTAAATTTTTTTAGTTTTAGCGATTTTTTTCGGTTCTGACACTTTTTTCGTTTTGGCGATTTTTTCGGTTTTTGGCGATTTTTTTAGTTTTAGCTCTTTTTTTGTTTTGGCGTTTTTTTCGTTTTGGAGTTTGTTTCAATTTTTGGCGATTTTTTCGTTTTTTGATAAATTTTAATTTTGGAATATTTTAGCGATTTTTATTCCAGAGTTTGCCTTTTACGGTTTCCAAGATACAGCAAATTATCTAAATTACATAGTCAAAATTACATTAACTGATAGAACAACCTTTAATTGTTATTGTATTAAATATCAGTGTTAATTGCTGTAGTCTATTCTACAGACTACACCGATTACCACTAACTTTGAAAATTTTAAGTATCAATACATAAGTGTATGTATATTAAATTAGTATTTCAACATTTTTCGTTGCTCGCTTTAGAACACCCTTTAGTTTTTAGCTATCATATATTGTTGTAGCGGCTAAAGTTTTACATGTTCTGTGAAAATTTCAGGTCCGTAACCCTTATGGTTCACGAGAAAGCAGCCTGTGACAGACGAAAACAATATGGTTCCTAACACTTTTGCTGTACGGAACCCTAAAAACGCACACATTCATTTACAAGGAAGAAACATTTAAGCGATGACTTTCGTCGTCTGAACGCCAAAGAAATTTTAAAGAAGAATCACAGGCTAAACAGACCCGACAAAAGAGAGGGAAGATATTGCGTATTCACTTAACGAAAGCCGAGTGCAAACGGAATAAAAATTTGCATTGTTTGGAATTAATACAAATTGTTTATTTCATAAATAAATGGAGAAATTTATTATTTTATACACGAAAAAATTACAATTCCACATTTCATACACATTATTTAAAGTTTTTATACATTTTGCAGCTTGCTTCTAAAATTTTCAACTACTTTTGCTACCGAACCAACAACATATGCATAAACACATGCACAGGCAAACAGAACACTTCATTTACAGTTTAATTAATGATAAAACTTTCAAATATCACTTAAACACACTTTAAATGCTTTATTTAATTTTTTTACATTATAAAGCAATAAGTTTTTGCAGTTTTATGCTAATTAAACACATTTTCACTGTGAGCTAAAACTTTTATTTTGTTTTGTTTACTTCTACATCTTCACATCACTATATGTCTCTCTTTTCTACAATAGCCGAGTGGGAAAAAAGCTGAGTTTTTCATTTTTGATCACTCATTTTCTTCGTCTCTGTCCTACTTTGTGGAAGAAAAACTGAGGAGCTGATCAATAAGATTTAGTTCGCAAAAATAAAATATGTACTCATATTAGCGGTGTTCAGTGTTTGATGCAAATGGTCTTGCGAAAGTGCAAATGCAAAAAATCGTAGCTTTTTAATGAAATTTTTTGTATTTTTTGTTGGATTTCATAAAAAAGCTACGATATTTTGCATTTGCACTTTCGCAAGACCATTCGCATCAAATACTGAATTCCGCTATTGATCAAAAATTAAAAAGGTGCTAAAAGATACATAATTACAAAAAGTGGTAGATTTGTGCGTTGTTTTGTTTGTGGCAAAAATTTTTTTTCTCGTTTTTAGTAACTAAAAACGGGCATTTTGCATTTGCTCTTTCACAAGAACACCAAAAACTAATTATCAGCACTATACTATTTTGCGAATGTTATGATGCAAGACCATTTACACGAGATTGTAAATAGGTCTACCTACCTCATGTTGGCAATTTTACACATTGAAATAAAAGTTCTTCATTTTTAATGCAGTCACGAATTTTATATGACATTTTTCAAATTGATTTTTGTTTGAACTTACCTTGTACGTTGAAGAGAATCCATGTACAAACAGCTGCCCAGTGCAAGTAATTGTTGGCAAAACATAGCCAATATCCTAGAAAACTTATGGCCATATTAGAAAGGGCACAACATACTGACCACGTTATGGCTGTTGCAACACTAAACTCCTGGAATATTAACATTTTAGCAACATAAAATTTCATTCAATGTTATCATGTGTACATACGATATCAACTTTTATAGCTGTTTCCTTTAGACTCCAAATCATTGCTAGTGCCACCTTCAGTACAAAATCTACCATATTTACAATAATTAGCGATTTTTGCCGTTGGCGATGCGTATAGGTCAGATAGACACGCTCCAATGAACACTGTCTAAAGGAGTTTGTTAAAGAGGGACACAAAATGCCTTTTATAACATTTCCGCTTTTAAAAGCAGAATAGGTGTCATTGCTAAGTGGACGTGGTGATGGCAGTTTGCAACCATCTTCTTCTGCAGCAAAATCTACAAAAAAAGTATTTATATGTAAGTCGGAAGTTATTATTATTCGGCTTAAGTTCACAATAATTGAACTAATGCAAATTCAAATTATTTTTAAGAGTGAAATATTAGAATATCTAATCAGACTAGCAGAACGGATTAGTACTACTAATTTCGACAGCCGCTACGCTGTCATCATCAACGTCCCTTGTTCGCTTTTATCACCTTTAAGCGTGGATACTAATATTAATGAAACATCAGCTATTTAGCAAAATCTTATGAGGAAATAGAATATGAGTTATGAGTTATATGAGCCGAACAAATTTTCACCTTCTGATTCTTCATTCCAAATTTTCCAACTCTTATTTTTGGTTTTGCTTGTACGTAAGCGCCGCCCACGATAAATCAAGCTCTTGTTGTTGTACATGCCCTGAAGAAAGCCAGGGGCCAAGTGTCTCCAAGTAACCACTTTTGTCGACAAGTTCAGTGACGCTGTCAACGAATCGTCTACACTTTCATATTAGCTTTAATGAGAAGAGAAGTTTTTAACAGCTAGAAAACGATTTTTTGTGGCCTCATTTTGATGTGGTGAAAATATATGCGGCTGAAGGGAAGCTAAAAATTTTCATAAAAAATCTAATTTATTTGTCTTAGCTGGTAAAAAGTTTCATATGTGTTGACTAGAATTATTAAAATGCATTAGTGAATCTCTGGTACCAGTGTCTCCATATGGTCCCATAAGAACCACATAGTCTATAGTAAGTCAACAAATCCGAGGTCAGTAGTGGAATCTCCATGACAAGCACATGTTAAATATCTATAGCACAGAACATTGCCTGGGTACAATTAGTCAGTAGTACTGCTGACAAAGTCAATAGTGAATCCGTACAATTTTACTATCGACAATTCCTGCAGGGTGTTTTAAACAGGTTTCTTTATGTCATAATTTGAATTCTGATTTTCAGTTTCAAATTAGACCACAGAGACCACACATGTATTCAACCTTTTGCGGGTGCCGTCACAAATTTTAATATTTGTACGTAATTTCGAAGAACGCCTTGCATAAATTGTCGCATCCCGGGATTTGCGGAACAACCAGGCTCATCAAAGAAAGGTTTGTTTGGCCGTCCATGGCATCGGATATCACAAAGTTGGCAAGAAGTTGCGAAGAATGTCAAAAGTCGAAAATTCAGCGGCACAACAAAGCCACATTGCAAAACTATGTAAGCGACGAAGTACGATTCGACCATTTTAATGTTGACATTGTCGGGCCGCTGCCACCTTCGAACGAATACAGATACTTGCTCACAATAATTGATCGGTTCACTCGATGGCCGGAAGCAATCCCCATCAGATATATTAATAGCGAAACGGTAGCACAAGCCTTAATAACTGCATGGATGTCATGTTTTGGCGTACCTTCAAGGATCACAACAGGCCAAAGGCGGCAGTTCGAATGTCAACTCTTTCATGAACTCACCAGGCGGCTAGCAATAAAGCATATTAGAGCCACTGCGTTCCATCCTCAAGCCAACGGATTAATTGAGCGCATGCATCGTTCACCGAAAATAATCCATGCAACATTTTACGAAAAAAACTTTCGAAGTTACTTTTTTCGTATTATATACGAAACTTTCGTACATTCCAGGAAAAAAGTTTTAGTGTAGAATATTATTATTTTACGAAAGTAACGAAAACCATTCGTATTTACTTTTTTCGTAGAATGTACGAAACTTTCGTACATATTACGAATTAGGTTGAGTCTAGAATTTTATTATATGACGAAAGTAACGAAAACTTTTCGTAGTTATTTTTTATTTTTTTTTGTAAAATATACGAAACTTTCGTACATATTACGGAATAAATTTTTACACCAGAATTTTATAGTTTTACGAAAGTAACGAAAACATTTACTAGTACGTTTTTTTTCGTAGAATATACTAAAATTTCGTACATATGCATTACGAAATCAATTATGGACTATATAAGTTGTTCTTAAAATTATTGAATCATATAAAATTGGGCGCTAAGTGACACGTAGACATATAAGTTGTAGACAGCGTTACCGTTGAAAATTTTCAAAAAGGAGTTGTGAAAACAAAAAAGGCACAAAAAGGGGATTTCTGAGAAAAGAAGGGGCAACTTTAATAACAAGAAAAATGTAAAAAAAGTTATTTAATTTTAAAAATAAAGGTTCGCAAACTTAAACTGCAGCTCATCTGATTATGTTTAACATTTTAGCAATAATTTTGGTAGTTCTATCAAAAACGATTGCTTAAACTACTAATAAAATTGGACTTATTAATAAATAATATTACGTAAAATCTGTGCAAAAAAATTAACGGGAACATCGTACCATTATCAAATAATTGCTGCAAAACAAATTTTGTCCAAGAGCAGTGCCTAATCGGAATAGGTTTCTGCTTAATTTTATAGTTTGCATTACAACTTCCCCGCGTATTGTTAGTTTTTAATACACAACGCAGAGTGTGGCCAAATAGTAGCCACTATGCCAACAGCTCCATATGATATTCTTCAGTTTAAGGGACATCAAATGAAAATGGATGTCCCTTTCGTTATTTATGCAGATTTTGAATGCATTTTAGAGGATATTAATTGTAGTGTAAGTAATAAAACCAAATTTATTAAGAAGCACATTCCTTGTGCTTTTAGGTATTATATTAAGTGTCAACATAACAATAATTTAGATAAGTTAAGAGTATACACAGGGAAAGATGCATCAGAAAAATTTGATTCATTTTTAATTCAAGACTGTGAGGATATATACAATAATCATTTAGTAAATAAGATACAAATGGATACATTATCCCCTTCCGATATTTATAATTTTCATAATGCGTTGAATTGTCATATTTGTCAAAAATTTCTGGACAATGATCGTGTTAGAGATCACTGTCACATTAGTGGAAAGTTTAGAGGTGCAGCCCACAAAAATTGTAATCCAAATTATCAAATTCCTAAATTCATACCAGTTTACTTTCACAATTACTCAAATTATGACTCACATCTTTTTATTAAAGAATTGGGGAAAATTTCTTTCAATATTAAAGTACTTCCTCTTAATAACGAACTTTATATATCACTCTCCCAATTTACAGAACTGAGCGATGAAATAAGATTTCTTGGTACAATACGCTTTATGGCTGACAGTTTGGAATCATTGGCCTGCAATTTGTCAGATAATGATTTCATCATAATTAGATCCTTATTTCAGGCAGAAAAAGAATCTCATTAAGAAGAAAGGAGTTTTTCCGTATGAGTATCTAAATTCATTTCAAGAATTTAATGAGTGTCAGCTTCCTTCACGCAAAGGTTTCTTTAATAAGCTGAACAACATAGATTGTTCTCAAGAGGAATACTCACATGCTGAAGAGGTATGGAATACTTTTGATTGTAAAACAATGCAAGATTACATGGAACTTTACTTGAAAACAGATGTGCTCTTATTAACAGATATTTTCGAGAACTTTAGAAAAGTTTGCAAAGATATATATGAGCTGGATCCATATCAATACTACACAGCTCCTGGTCTTCCCTGGGATGCAATGTTAAAATGCACAAAAATTTAATTGGAATTATTAACGGACATGTACAATTTTATGAAAAAAGGAATACGTGGCGGAATTGTACAGTGTATTAGGAGATACTCAAAAGTAAATAACAAATATTTAGAAGATTTCGACAAACAAAAGCCCTCAGAATTCCTTGCCTATTTAGATGCAATTAACCTTTACGGTTGGGCGATGTCTGAATATCTTCCTTATGGAGGATTCAGATGGTTGTCAAATGAGGAGCTGAATCTGGATCCGAAAAGCATAGCTGATAATGGAACAGATTGTTGTGTATATGAGGTCACTTCGGATTATCCTTTCAACTTACATGACTTACACAATGACCTCCCCTTATGTGTTGAAAACAAGAAAACTTTAGAATCAAACCATAAGAAATTAATTGCGGATTTTTCGCCAAAAAACTCTTATGTAATACATTACAGAGTTCTTAAGCAATGTTTGGAATATGGTTTGATTCTAAAGAAAACGCATCGTATTCTAGAATTTAAACAATCTCCATGGTTAAAAGGTTATATTGACTTAAATACCAAACACAGAGCCACTGCTAAAAATGCTTTTGTGAAAAATTTTTTTCAAATTACTCAATGAGGCTGTGTATGGCAAAACAATGGAGAATGTGGACAAGAGGCGAGATGTGAAAATTGTAACCAACTGGAATAGAAAACTGTAACCATTTGGGGGCTCAAGATTGGATATCGAAATCCAATTTCCATAGTTTATCTATATTTTCTGAAGATATGGTAGCTATAGAAATAAATAGAGTCAAAACATTTACAATAAGCCCATATACTTGGGATTTTTCGTCTTAGAGCTTTCTAAATGGAAAATGTACAATTTCCATTATGGGTACATGCAACCCAAGTTTAAAGCAAATTTATTTTTAAATGACATGGACACCGACTCATTTATATATACAATAAAAACTGATGACTTTTATGCTGACATAAAATCTGACATAGAACAAGAATTGGACACTTCCGATTACCAAAATGATAACGTATATGGTATTCCTCTTTTAAACAAAAAGGTGCTGGGTATGATGAAGGATGAAAATTGCGGAAAAGTGATGAAAGAATTTGTAAGACTTCGGTCTAAAATGTATTCTTTTAGCGTGCAATATGAAAATTATGTTAAAAAATCGAAGGGGATAAAGAAATTATAGTTTAGCTGCGTATAGAAATTGTTTATATAATAAGTCTGTTGTTTATGATGATATGTTAACATTTAAATCAAAAATGTATCAAATTTATACCAACCGACTAAATAAGGTTGTATTAAGCTATCAAGATGATAAAAGAAAAATACAAAGTGATGGTATAAATACATATGCATGGTATAATTATCGAATTGAGGAAACAAATCCTGATTATGAACTGGATATATTATTAATGGAAATAGAAAAACTTGAGGAAGCTGAGTAAAATATTTGTAAAAAATTAAAGCTTCTATAATTTATTTCTCTATTTATAATTAATTAGTTTTAAACAAAAAAAAAATTTAAATTGTTTTATATTTAAGAAATATTATTTGTGAAGATTATTTTTATATGAAAAATAAAAATAAAAAAACAATAAAAACAAATATGTTTGTATTCAGTTTTTTATTTATTATCCATCCCTAAATATAATTTATGAATTTTCACATCAGTTATAATCTTATGTTGCATTTTTTCTCCAATCTCATAACAAAGTCGTGTTAGTTCAATCTTGACATCCCTTTCATAATGTATTCCTTGTATTTCATTGAATTGAAGTTTTGTTTTGTTTAAAGCGGAGCTACGAACCTGCTATTCATAATAGAAATGAAGGATTTGTTTTCTTAGAATGTTGTTCCAACATAAAAATGATATAAAAAATACCCGAATTTGATTTAGTGATCGCCAAGTATCAGAATCAATTTTTATTTTAGAGTTTCCTTGTTTGATAACTAAAAAACAAAGACCCCTTTTATCAATTATATTTATAGAATTTAAAGAATCCCGACGATTAAGCATATCATGAATATACTCCTTATAGCACATAAGATGTAACCACTCTTCCCTATCCAGTCCAATGTATTGCTTATTTTTATAAATCAACCATAACATTGGCTTAAAACCAAAAGCTGTTGAAAATCCACATGAAATCTTCAATTTCCAATTGACCAAGTATTCAAACTCAAAAACCGAATCATACATTTGAGGTTTTCGTTCTTGATTGTGATGAAATATATTTTTTATAGTACGTTTATCCATCCTCAATGAAAATATTATTTAAACTAATAGTTTTTCGCTCTATTAATATCTATATATATATATATATATATATATATATATATATATATATATATATATATATATATATATATATATATATATATATATATATATATATATATATATATATATATATATATATATATATATATATATATATATAGATATATATATATATATATATATATATATATATATATATATATATATATATATATATATATATATATATATATATATATATATATATATATAGAAATTTTCCCCAATTCTTTAATAAAAAGATGTGAGTCATAAGCTGTTGAAAATCCACATGAAATCTTCAATTTCCAATTGACCAAGTATTCAAACTCAAAAACCAAATCATACATTTGAGGTTTTCGTTCTTGATTGTCATGAAATATATTTTTTATAGTACGTTTATCCATCCTCAATGAAAATATTATTTAAACTAATGGTTTTTCGCTCTATTAATATCTATATCTATATATATATATATATATATATATATATATATATATATATATATATATATATATATATATATATATATATATATATATATATATATATATATATATATATATATATATATATATATATATATATATATATATATATATATATATATATATATATATATATATATATATATATATATATATATATATAGATATAGATATATATATATAGATATATATATATATATATATATATATATATATATATATATATATATATATATATATATATATATATATATATATATATATATATATATATATATATATATATATATATATATATATATATATATATATATATCAAAATAAATAAGAAATCAAAAGAATGTACAGATACATATATTTTATATTTATTCATTGTTTTTTTGACATACATTTTTATAAGTATCAATTATCTTAAAAATAATTTTTTTTCTCGCATCCTTCGCTGTACCAGGGGCAGCTAGCAAAATGTCCGCTATCCGAGTCCTCTTGTTCTATCACTCCATAGTCCTCATTTTCAGTCAGCATGGAGATAAAGAAGTTTATTGTTTCTTTATGCTCATAGAGCAATAAGTCCTCAAATAACTTAAGGAAGTCAAATAACTCATCACGTACTTGGCTCATTTTTTTATTTTATATAATTTTTTTAAATCAATACTTGTGTCTTGAATAATATTTCTACACTGATATTCTTTAAAGGTTGATGTGTGTATTTATAGATAAATATTTCTGTAAAAATTAAAATTTTACAAACAATTTTGTTTGCTGGTCTCAAATTTTTTCTAATGTAATCTTTTTTTTTATTTTTATTTTTTTTACTTACACTTTATAACATTACTATAACTATCTCCTTCACTACAATTCTATCATTGCCAGAAATATTTTACATAAAAAAAATATCAATATGAGAAAAAGAGATAGCTGTAATTCTGATCAGCCTTACGTAAATTTTTGTTTCAGTTTCACTTTAGAACGTTAAAATAACTATCTCCTTCACTACAATTATATCAATAATAGAAATATTTTTTACAGGAAAAAAAAATCAAATAATATGAGAAAAAGAGATAGCTACAATAGTGATCTTTCTTTCTATTAAGCTTTTCTCAACTATTTAAGGTTGGAAAACGTATTTAAAGCAGATTCAGCAATCTGTCAAATAAGAAAAAATAATATAAAAGGAAAAAAATAAAAAAATTTAAACAATAATAATGAATCCTCCTGATTTGGTGAAAAAAATTCAACAGTTTAAATTAAAAAAAAACACTTATACATATAAAAGATCTTGAGGAGTCTACTAAGTATATAGTTAAAAACGCAAAACGGGTGACAACCAAATACGGCACCACAGTTAAAATTGAACTGGTAAATTATATAATGTATTTACTAAACCGATATAATACTCTATCTGATGATGATGTAATGGAGTTGGCATCCGGGATATATTGCGTATGTAAGCAAGGAGACAGTGGGTTACAATTGGATACTGCTGCTGGTATAGATATATTTATAACAAATGCTCAATATCCTCATTGGGAATAATATGTAAAAACTATATTTTTATAAACTTTTTATTAATAAAACATAAATTTTTGTTTAAAATTGTTTAAATGTTTTATTTATTTATTCCTCTCACTCATTTTGTAAAGAAATTGAAGACATAAATGTCCACATTTAAATGAATCATAATTTTGATATTGATTGTAATTATATTTTATATTTTTGCCCAGATATTTAACTAATTCTAAAGGAGGTTGTAAAAAATGCTACCCAATGTGTTCCAGGTCCTGTTGATAAATCTAAATTAATGATACCACATTCTCTTTTTCTCGGTCGTTTTGGTAGTGCATCTAACATGAAAACTCCTCTAAAGTATGGGCTGTTTGTTGAAAAATTTCTCAGATCAACATCAGATAAGGGTTTATTGGGTAGCTTTACGAAAAAAATATTTTTCTCTTTGTTTTTCTTGGCAAAACAATCCATATCCTTTTTTATAGCGTTTAAGGTAAAAACCTTTCCCCATTGCTACTGCTTCCATTGTTTTATTGTGTCTAGTTGCTTCATCAAGTTGTTGTTTGGCATTCTTTGCTGCATTTATTGCTTTTGCGATAGCAGCTCCGCCAGCAGAAAGACTACCAATTGCACTCAGAGCAGTAAGAATAGGTATCAAAGGTAAGAAGCCGCCAATTTTTGGAACATTAATTACACGTGGTATTACAACTTGTGATTTCTTTCCCCTTAACTACTTGTTGATAACTTTACGAGCAATCCTAATAGCAGAGTTAAAGTCTTGAGGCTTTTCCTTCTTCAATATTTTCGTTGCATCTTTAATTGCTGTACTGAACAGATTTTTGTTTTTTTCTTTTTGGAACCTTCTTCTTCTTCTTCAACCCCATACCAAATTTTTTTTTGGCTTTCATTGCGTTCGCAACCATATATGAAAATGATTTTTCTGCAAGACTACTATCTTTTGAAAGAACTCGCTCCCAAGCTTTATTTTCAAGAATTTTATCAGCTTGATGTCTAATATTTATATCCTTGTCTTTGGAATAAGCAATGTCGTGATTTTTAGATGCAGCGTCTAATAAATTTATTCCTTTGTCACCGCGATCTAAACGTTTTTGTAATTTTGTTCCGGGGCCACAAAATTGGTATCCAGGAAGGTGTAGTTCAACAGGTAGAGAGTTTATTAATCTATTCACTAAACCTTTTCCAACGACTGGTTTTTTATGACTAAATGTTTTGCTATAATGTACAACCATATTATTTCTTCTTCTATAATAAAAGTAACATTTATAAATTGCAATTAGTTATAAGAATGCGGTTAATAAAACAACATAAAAATATTGATGCTTCATCGAACATCAGATCAAAAATAAAGCATAGCTCCCTCTTACCAAATTCTATTCGTACTCTGACAGTTGGGCCATCAAATTGTGGAAAGACTAATGTCATGATTGGATTACTAGAAAGTCCTAATGGGGTCAAGTTTGAAAACATCTATTTATACTCAAAATCTCTATATCAACCGAAATATGAATACTTGAAGAAATTGATTTCACCAATTAAAGTGATGGGATATTACACATTTACAGATAATGAATCAGTTATTCCCCCTGATAAAGCTAAAACTAATTCAATTATGATATTTGATGATGTTGCATGTGAGAAGCAAAATAATATACGAGCATATTTTTGCATGGGACGACATAAGGATGTTGATTCATTCTACTTATGTCAAACTTATACGAGAATTCCCAAACATTTAATAAGAGACAATGCAAATGTGATTATAATGTTTAAACAAGATGAGACAAACATGAAACACGTTACTTGTGATCATGTTGCCAGCGACATGAGTTATGAAAAGTTTAATGAAATTTGTAGAGAGTGTTGGAAGGAAAAATATGGATTTTTGGTGATAAGCAAAGATAACGAATTAAACAATGGTCGGTATAGAAAATTATTCGAATATTTCATAACGATATAAATTACTCTACATAAAAGTAAAACATTAGTATTTAATTTGGCGTTAAACATATTACATCTACTTATTTCCTGAAATATAGAATATATAATCTGCTAGCTGATACCTGATCTGCTAGCTGATACCTGTTCTGATAGCTGATCTGCTAGCTGATACCTTATCTGGTAGATGATACCTGATCTGATAGCTGATACTTGGTCTGATATGTGATACCTGATATGATAGCTGATACATGATCTGATAGCTGATACCGTATCTGATTCCTGAAAATGGATGAAGAAGTTTTAAAAGATCTAATAAAGACAAGAAATGTTTTAAAGAAAAAATTCCGTAGTATAAAAATTGGTGAAGCAGGTACACATGAGCAATTTAAAGATACATTTAAACCAATAATAGATCCTTTAAGAGATTTTGTGAATAGTTCTAAAAACAACAAAAGAAGTATTAAAGCAGAAAGGGATGATTTAAAAATGAAAATTTCTAAAAACTCAAATTTCCCATTTAAGGAACAACCATTTAAGTTAGAGACAAGCACTCCAAAGAAACTAGCTGAAAAAACGTTATTCAATAAAAACACCTCACTTCGTGATCGAAACGCAAATGCTGCTAAGGATGATGAAGCTTATACTGATGGTGATGATGATGACGATGATGATAATGATGATTTTTACTCTCAATCTGAAACCCTAAATAATTCAGATAATAATACGAGTTATACTGACTTAGCACTATTGGAAAGCAGAAATGAATTACTCTCTATGGTCCACATAAAGATTTTAATAATGAATGGAAGTTTGGTAATAGTAATATTAAACTTACAGAAAATAAAATAGTGATTGGAAATCAAATATGGGCTCTTACACCGGGTTTATTTTCTTTATTGTTTCACAAAATACCAAAACATTATCATAAACATGAACTAGAACTATATAAAAAAATTTTAGTTAGCACAAATGCGTACAAAAGAGAATGTAGACCTGGATTCTAGTTCTGTGATAACGTGAAATGAAAAAAACTTTTCATATTCGTTTTCATCATTACTTTTCACTCTATCTTTTCACAATTACACATTTTCTGATTCTCGTTTGAATTATGAAAAAATTTTTCATTCCATACGTACCTGTGAAAACTTTGGTACTATGCAGCGTTGTCAACTTTTAAATTTCAAAAAGCACTAAAACGCGATAAAAACGCTTATTTCTAAAATAATATGTATTTTATCATTTCATAAAGTAAAATACACAATTTTTGATGTATTAAAGGACATATCGCACATGCACTTGAAAAGTGACAGAACTCAAAAATACTGATTTTCCAGAAAACGAGTTTTAGTTTTTAATTTACTCACTCTTTCATGGAAAAATATAAATGTATTCTCTCCTCAAGAGTTTAGTATGCTATGTGAAAAGCAATATGACAATCAATATTGTACTATTGACTCTAAAAACGCACTCCTTGAATTGTACAACTTTTGAAGTGCATGGGCGATATAATGGAGTAATCACATAAATAAAAAAGAACAAAATTTTTAATTTATGAAAATATAAAAGTATATATTTGAAACTAGAGCTTATCGTAAAGTTTTATGGTCATTTCTGAATTCAGCGGATAAAAATATACATATGGGCAAATCCTACGTGACGAACGCTACATTCAGGGGCCGAATTACCGCATACGATAATCGAGTACATGCTGCTTTAATTGCACTCGCTAGCACCAGAGCGATCGAAAATAATATTTGTATGTTTTGCAAGAAAGCATGGAACAGTACCAATAAACCATATTACAGTCGTCAAATCGACTTGGTTGTTGAACTAGCTTAATGAAACACAAAATGTTTCTTTAATGTATTACAAACTCTTAGTCGATTCAATAAACGGTGAAAAACAAACTTGGTATGTACACGTTTCGAATCCGGTAATCCATCCATTCGACACGTGACGAAATTTTATTCGATGCAAAAGCCTACTCGATAACAAATGCGGTAAATCGGTCACAGATTAACATGTAAAACTTTTTGGTGATTAATAAATTTCAGACATTTTCCTTATAGTTTACGAGATAATCTAAAAAATAGTCACTCAGTTATTTTCAAGATGCATAGGTGGCGTTCCTGACCACCTCCGACCTCGAAAATTCAAACTTAAGCTTACGGTCACATGTGTAACTAAATACATAAAAAATATCACCCTAAATATATAACACATTATTCCATCAACGTATATAAACAGTTTTGACAGCTCAAAAATTCTGCCATAGGTGGACCATTTCTGGGATTTGCCCGTATGTAATGATCTGCTATTTTGACCTCGAAGCATTTTCATTTTTGCATAGCGTAATTAAATCGAGGCACATCATAGTTTTCACAACATGAATTTTCTCCCTTCATGCCGTTTTTAAAGTTAAGCAAAGAGTTAGCCGCGTGTAAGAACGTTCTGATACGTCTTTTATACTCAGTTAAATAGATTCATCAAGCTAAGAACGCCTGCAACTCCTGCGTTTGAATAAGTTTAGGTTCACACACAGCAAGTTTTCTTGGGCAAGTCTTAGTTCAGAGAAAAAAAAGAGAAAGGATTACAAATTGTATTTATTTTTATTTCATCTTTCACATACAAATTAGAAACTTGCACCAAAAAACTTGCTGTATGTGAACCTAGACTATGGAAGACACAAAAGTTTAATGAAAATTTTTGCTAATGACTCAAACAGGCTTCTATCGACTGAATATTTATATTTTGCTTGGGCAAAACCAAATATATTTGTTTATTCTTCTACAAGGCTGCAAAAAAGTATGTTCACCAAAGTGTTGCATTATAATTTTACTTGAAAAACTATTTTTTTTTAATAAATAAACTTATTTTTGAATTTTATGTTTAGTGCAACCTTCCCAAATAAAAAGTACAAAAGGTTAAATAAAAAAAACATCGAGCACTAATTTGAAAATTTTCGCGTCGAAATGTTGAAAAAGCACTAAAAACAGTGTGAAAAGCATCGAGTTGACAACGCTGGTACTATGTTATTAAGTGTCAAAATGAAATATTTACCAAGAAATGAAATAGAAATGTACATATATTATTGTAATTATTCATATTTAATGGCTTTTATTTAAAAAAATGTTTTAATAATAGTTTTTGTGTTCTTTACAATAAAACAATGAAAATTTAGAAAAATACATGTGTATTATATATTTTTAACCCCCGACAGAGCGTTTGCAGTGCGAATTGCTGACATGTGTGTCTGTCCGCGTGCGGAAATATAACTTCTTGTGTATTTTATATTTAAATCATTAATTATCGTTTGGAAGATCAAAATCATCCTTTAATAAATAAATAAACGAATTATAAAACTCAAAACATTTATTCCCTTGTAAATTTGACTTACTATTCTCCAAATGTTTATTTTTCACTCATAAATTTTCTGTGTAAAATAAATTTTCATATGAAAAGTTTTTGACAGTTATTTTCACCGCTACACAAAACAAGAATCGCAGTGATGTTTAATTGTGAAAAACTTTTGTTTCGTTCCAATGTTTTTCATATGAAAAAATATTGACATTACTTTTCATTGTTTCATTAAACGAGAATCAAAACTACTATGAAAAGGTGAAAAATCTTTTCATTTTACCGTTTCACAGAACAAGAATTGATCCCCTGATGGACAAATAAAAGGAACGAGAGCGTATAAATATAAGCATATTATCAGCAAATTGTTTAGAAAACAGAATGAAAAGATCTCATCAACTTCATCATTTAATACAATAAAAAGTACTTATAAGGGAGATGGTTTGATGAAACTAAACACACATAAACCTAACTATATATACTGGGATGATCCCAATGAGTTAGTAGATCGCCTTAGGCTATTGCTGGCATCACAAGCTGCAGGTCATACTAATCATAATAATGAGATTGTCTCAATTATCGAGGAATTATATGAAGCAAACATTATAGAATAGTACTTATCTACATAAATCATGTCCATTGACAAGTTTGGACACTATCTTAATGACACAAGTGGCACAGTTTTAGTGAAAAATGTTCCTAAGCTGTTGGGGTTCGTTATGTCTACAACTAATAACATTGATGTCCAAAACAAAAAGATCAAAAATGTTGCAAATGCATTGGAGGAAAATGATGATGTCAACCAGTTGTTTCTGCAAAGTCAAATTGAAGAGAAACAACTTGAAATCAACATGAATTTAAGTCAGAAACTCAATGAAATTCAAGAAAAAATTTTAAGCATGAAGTTATTTTTCGAAACGGAAATTAGAAAGACAAATGAGTTAATTTATGGGTATGAAAAAAATTTGATGGCGCACAATACTTAAAAGAATTCACACTGAATACAATCTATTCAGTAAAATCCTAAATACATTAAATAATGACTTCAAAAAAATATTTAGTAAATGAGCTGCATAAGCAAGCACGAAAAAATTTTCCGCGACGGAGAGTTGTTATGAAAGGAATAGATGATCTTTGGCAAGCTGATTTAGTTGAAATGGGGAACTATTCTACAGACAATAAGAACTATCGATATTTAATGACAAAAAACTTACAAACAGACGACGGCAAAGAGTTTTTCAATAAACTCTTTGGAAAATTGATGGATAAATACAACATTAATCACTACTCATCAATTGTGGAACGATTTAACAGAACATTAAAAGGAATGATGTGGAAAGAGTTTAGCTTCAATGGTTCTTATAACTGGTTTGACATTTACAAAGACTTGATTAATACATATAATAGAAAAATTCATCGTACCATCAATGTCACCTATTCAAGTTACCTCTAGATATGAGAAAAATTATTAAGTACGGTATATAACCGTTTAAAACTATACAAAATATCAAAATTCAATGTTGCAGATCATGTACGCATAAGTAAATACAAACATGTTTTTGAAAAAGGATACACACCAAATTCGACAACAGAAATTTTCACAATTAAAACAGTCCAAAATACATATCCAGTTACATACATATTAGAAGACTATCGTGGTAATCCTATTAAAGGGGGATTCTATGATGAAGAACTCATAAAAACGGAATTTCCTAACACATATATGGTTGAAAAAGTTCTCAAAACTAAAGCAGATAAAGTATTTGTTAAATAGTTGGGATTTTCTGATCAGCATAATTCTTGGATTAATAAAAATGTAATATTGTAGTTAAGTTTATATATAAGCCTATTTTTGTAACTAATATATTAAAGAAAAACAAATAAATGAACATACAAATTCTTTTTATACAAAGTGTTGTGTTTAATTTCATTTATTAATAATTTAACAACCATAATGTCAATAACACTTACTCTTAACTCAAACTCATCCGAGTTATCGGCTAATTATTTTCCTCCTATTGGTTTGGACGGTGGATATGAATGTGCTCTAACTGATTTTCATTCATATAATAGCATTCCTAATGTAGATGATTATAACAATATATTTCATATAGGTGAACACGTAATTAAAATACCAATAGGATCATATGAATTAAATGATATAGTTGATTATATATCAATATAAGCAGCATTGACCGGAAAATAAAATTGATATAGAGGCTAATAACAATACAATGCAAGTTAGAGTTAATAGCTCTAATGATCCCATGTACTTTAGTAAAGATAATACAATTGGAAAACTTTTAGGATTCAATAAGAAAATTCTAGCTCCTAACGAAGACCATTACTCAGATCTTCCCGTTAATATTTTCTTAGTGAATATCTGCGTGTTGAGTGTAATATAGTCGTTAACACATATATGAATAATTTACAAGCACATACATTACATGAATTTGCGATAAATGTTCCACCAGGCTATGAAATTGTTGAGATTCCTAGAAATCTTATCTATTTACCAGTTAACTGCCGAGAGATAAGTTCTCTAACTCTATGCGTCGTTGATCAGAACGGTGATTTAATTAATTTCCGAGGAGAGGAAATTACAATAAGAATACATTTGAGAACTAACAAATAATGATAATATACAACGCCAAGCAATCTAAGGATAAAATTGGATACACTTATAAAACACTATTGCAAACCAAACCAAAATTAAAGACATCATCACACAAACAACATCTGACACAATCAAATAAAACTTTTTTGAAGTCTCTCAATTTAAAGTTGGTAAAGAAATGAGTTTTATACTAGATGTTCTAGAAAAACCTCTATCAGACGAGAGTATAATTAAAAAGGACTACCACACTTATACACCGTACCTACATTCCTTCAATAACAATGATGAGATTCGAATTTCAATACAAAATCAAAATTTGTATGTGCTACCCAGCGAAAGCTATATATATGTTGAGGGAAGTGTTGTAGATGATAATAACAGCAAAATATCATCTTTTTTAAATCTTAAATTAAAAAATAACTTTGTGGCACATCTCTTTGACGAAATTCGATATGAACTTAATGGAATAGAAATTGATCATACAAGACATTTAGGCATTTCAAGCACCTTAAAGAATTTCCTTTCTTTATCACCAACGGAAAGTGTTGCCATGTATAATGCTGGATGGAAGAAACTCGATGATTTGGATATTTTAAACGGACACTTTAATTTCTATGTATCACTGAAACTATTTTTAGGTTTTGCTGAAGACTATAATAAAATTATACTCAGCGGTAAACTTGAATTGATTCTCTTACGTAATAAGAACGATGAAAAACTCGTATACTCAACTGTTGCTACTGAAAAACCAAAAATTAGTATCTCAAACATCTCATGGAGAATTCCACATGTGCAATTATCTGATCTGAACAAATTGAATATGATTAAAATTATTAACAATGGTGCTTCTATACCGTTGGCATTTCGCAATTGGGATTGTCATATTAATCCACAACTAAATACAGGAACTAGCCACATATGGAATGTTAAATTGGCTGCAAATAGAGAACGACCTCGTTTTGTATTGATTGCTTTTCAACAAGAAAATAAGTTTTTTCACTGTAATCTAAACAACTTAAAAGTACATTTAAATTCCGAATCGTATCCATAGATGATCTAAATATAAAATTTAAAAATGATCGTTATGCAATTCTATATGATATGTATCTACGATTTCAACAAAGCTACTACAAGAGAGAATCACAACCGCTTCTAACTACTCAAGAGTTTAAATATAGTGTGCCGATAGTGGTAGTAGATGTGAGTCACCAAAACGAATCTCTCTCTAACGGTCCTGTTGATATAAAAATTGAAATTGAAACGGATTCCAACATTCCTAGCGATACATCAGCTTTTTGCATTCTCATCCACGACCGCTTAATAGAATACATACCCTTAAAAGGTCAAGTTCGTAAAATCATGTAAATAAAACATAAGATGTTGGGAAATAAAGTTTTCATCGATATGCAAGGATTTAAATCTAATTCAAACATCTTCATTGCAAAAGAAATAGCAATTGTTTTTAACAATAAGGAGCACATAAATTTTATTATCAAACCACCGTTTAACTTCAAAAGATTATCAATAGCAAAACAAAAAGAAGCAAATTGGTTAACAAGAAACTTTCATCAACTGAATTGGAATAACGTTTAAGAGTGTTGTAACATTTTTAAAAACCAATTTAAAATATTCTACAATCTATGTTAAGGGTATATAAAAGAAGAAATGGTTTGAAAAATTACTTCAGGTCAGAGTTTTTAACATCGAGGATATTGGCTGCATCAATTTTAAGCAAATACAACTTAAATATCCGGGACATTTTTATTGTAAATATCACAACTATGAAGTTTGTGCCTTAAGAAATGCACATTTACTTTATCAAGAAAATATCTAAAAAATGTATTTTAATATTATATTCTTACATTGCTACAACATATATTTACTAGAGTTTTGAAATAAAAAATGAACATTAAAAAGAAAATATAATATTTTCTTGTTTATTCATTTATTTATATACATATGTATATAAGTAAGTATATGTAAGTATGTGTTATGGGCTAAAAATGTCTTATATCTATATTTTATTTCTTTTTTATTTCTATATATTTTATAAATAATTTTAAATTGTTTGAGCTAAAAACTTAAATCTAAACCCGCTAGTAGTTCGTCACCTTCTTTGTCCATCATAAATTCCTTTATTATTTTTTCAGATTCTTCTTCCACATATATAAGGTCTGCTATTAGGCCATCCCCTCATCATCCATTAAGAATTTCTCCACTTCTTCATCGAAGGAATTTCGTAAGAGGATTCCCATCTGGTTTTTGGGAATTAGGTTGGCATCCTCCTAATTGATGCGGTGCATGCAATTAAAGATTTCGTCAACGATTGAATCGTTGACGAATTCTTCTTCAGCCATGGTGAAGGAGAAAAGACCTAAGTCTTCCTCCTCCCTTGTTGAAGGGGATTCCAATTTTTGAGCACAGCTCAAGGGGCTATCCTCTATTGGCGAAAATAAAATTGGAGTTGACATTTTTTGCTATTTTCAGACACTTTAAACCCACTTGTCATAGATAGAATGTACACTATACTGATAAAAGAACTATACTTCTTCTTTTACTTATATACGTTCTATCGCTCTGACTATATTTTCCTAAAGAAGCCATCTTACAACAACAACAGTAGTCTATAAGAAATCAAATTCTCTATCCTTTGCTTCTATTGACGGTCTACCAGTCTATCGCTCTACCGTCAGTCTATCACTATGTCTAAATATTCCTAATCAAGCCACTCACACTTTGTTACAACAACAACACCTGCACATTACAAATTTTAAAAATCAATGACATTTTTCATACTAAAAATAATTACTTCAACAAAATCCTGCCACGTCCTCTGCATTTGAATTTCCATTTCATTACAAAACTATAAATTACATATATTATGACTTTATTTTTTTAACACTCTAACTACCACTTTTGTATTAACAATCTATTTCACTTTAAGCTCAAAATCCTTTTTAATCCATACTTAAACAAAATATTGAATTACGCTTCAAACACACTAACTTCCAATTTTAACGGAAACATTTTATTGACATTCTGTCTACCAGTTTTTGTTACCAACCAAATTTAATTTAAAGTGTGTTAGAAAAGAAAAATGGAATATATAGTTTTTCTTTAACTAAGTACAGCTAAAGCCAACAAATAAAAAATAAAGTAAATATTAACCCCTACAAGTACAAGCCGACTAAAATATTTCCTAATTGTACAAGACTAGAATTTTTAAACACATACAACCCGACGAAAATGTTTTCTAATTCCACATAATACCAATTTTTAAACACACTTAATTTTTTCCCACGACAAGTTCATTAACTCAAAATCCTTTTCAATCCATACTTAAACAATGTACGAAAAGTAAACCTTACCGTGCCTGCCAACATAACAGATTACATGGAGGGACATCAAACCCTTGTCACGGCACACTTAAGGTCATACATGAAAACAAAACACCAAGCCGTCCAAAATATTTCGTAATTGCACAAGACCAGAATTTTAAATCACATTTAATTTTTATTTTCATGACAAGTTCTTTAATACTATTTCCATAAATACTTTTCAATCCACACTTTTAAACAAAGACAAAACACCAAACCGACCAAAATATTTCGTAATTTCGCATGATTAGAATTTTAAAACACAACTATTTTTCCCACGACAAGTTCATTAATATTAATTCCCCAAAAACTCACTTTAAACAAAAAACAAAACCCTTTTCAAACCACACTTAAAAAACTAAATTAAAACTAACCCCCATAAGCACGTACAAGCATGCGTACCAACATAACAAATTACATGGAGGGACATCACACTTAAGGTCATAAATGAAAAAGCAAAAAACTATCACGTACAAAACAACTGTCAAACACTTGCCTCAACTCACACGTAAGACCATACATGAAAACAAAACATCATCATCACGTACAAAACACCTGCAAAACCCCTTGTCAAACCCTTAATTACTAGATTATGCTAATTAGACAATAAATTACAAAATTTTTAAATTTTTTTGACAATTTTAATTACGGTCCCCTACTACTAAAGTATCGGAATAGTTCTTACGCAACGTGATGCGCACGTAAGAGTAGAATATACGTATGTATATTAGGGTATGACTATTTTTTGGCGACAAATAACTAAATTTTTGTGTTTTTTTATATAATCGTACTTACAAAATCGTTACCCGCCATTTTGAGTAAAAAAATAACTTTAAAATATGTCTTCTTTAATAAAAAAAAGTATATACAAAACTTCAATGCGTTTGGTGCGTGAACTTTTTTCATGATCGCGAAAAATTGAGATCGCAGTGCTTATAATTTTTCCGTGCCCTACACGGTTTTGGAACTGAAGCTTACGTATTTCCAAAAAAGCCAAAAAGTAATCACCATAATGTATATTTATGTCAAATTTCGTTGAAAACTGATTGTTTTTGAAATCTGAAGTACTAAGCAAACGAAATACGTTCAAGAATTCGTTTGTTATGGGTTTTAACGTTTTTAAAAGATAAAATATGAAGCACCACTAATTGCTCGAATCCACTTTTTTCATTTTTCTGCATGACTGCAAAAACATGTTCAAGAAATAGTTACATTAACAAAGAATTTTACACTTGAAACAAAATTTTTAGATAAAGAAATTAATTTTTGAATTTTGGGTTTAGTACCACCGTCACAAAATAAAAGCACAAACAATTATATTAAAAAAGCACCGAGCACTAGCTCCAAATTTTTTCGCGTCGAAGAGTTGAAAAAGCACTAAAAACGGTGCGAAAAGCGCTGAGTTGACAACGCTGAAAATTACCATCAAGCGGAGCATCAAGTTCGAAAATTTTAGTGTGTTAGTAAAAAAGTGTGAGTGTATTGTAACTTAATTCAAGAATTTGATCATATAGACACGTGATGCAGCCCTGTGGTACATTTATATATAAACTAAACTAACAGAAATTATTAAACAATTTTATGAACTTTTAGCTGCCGGTGTGAATAACACCAACTTAATATACATTACAGATCGGGACATTTGTGATATATTCAAGCAGGATATTGGCAAACGTGCAGAATTTCGAGCAAAATTGTTTTCGTGGCAAAAACAGCAGCTTCCAGTGAATTTTGAGAATTCCGCAAGCTCCCAAACTCGCTGCAGTATTTTTAATAAAAAGGTAAGATTGAGTTCAAAGTATATGTATTTTGAGGTGGTTAATCACATAAAATTCTGTTTTGTATCTATTACCTAGTTTATAAGCAAAGTTTATTTGCAAATAAAAACGTAAAATGCTGCCAAATACTTGTTTATTGTAACTTTTTAAATCACTGATTATTCATCTATTTGTGAATATACTTATCTTATTTGCAAATAGCACGTTAATCAGTAATTGTTTTCGTGAGTTAGTAATTTACAATAAAAAACAATACTTGGTACCACTACGTTCTTATTTGCAAATAACGCGTGCGTATAAATGTAGTAAATAACAATTTTCCTTGAATTCAGACGCTTCTGGAAGTGCTCTCTGAAACTGATGCCGGAAACCTTATAAAATGTTTCTACAATGAGAACAAGCGGCTAACAGAAAATAATAGAGAGGCACGTTAATATAATTATATCCAAAGCTGCTGCAAGTAATTCCAAGCTGAGCCCAAACGACTTCAACGCAATATTGTTAGAAATTGTTGAAGCTTTTCCTGAAGAACAATAATTTTCGGTAGGAACTTAAATAGCAAACAATAGCAAATTTTTTTTGAACTACTATTATATTCCCAGAAGGCATGGAAAAACTCCTTCTGGAAAACTGTTTGCAAAGTACCAAACCATAGCACATAAGCGCCGAAAATTTGATATTTTGGAAAAAACCCATGCAAATGAAAAGGAAATTAATAACAGCAATTCAGAAAGCCCACCAGATGAAACACTGAAACAACTAAAACAGGAGTTAAACTGGCCCCTTTCCAAGTGGGATTACCAATTAGACCGATGGGCTCGAACATTATCTCTAAGACAGCGTGATTTGAAAAAGTTCAACAACGCAGAACTCCTCAATGAGTGGCCGCTGTTAAAAGATGATAGGGCGAAGGATTTGGTAAATCATAATGATTTCAATTTAATGTATCTCTTTTAATTTCAGTTTATTTAGATCACAATAGATTTCGACATTCTTCATTCATCGAAGTGAAACAACCTGTTTGAAAAGTGGAATGACTTTACAGATACCGTGGTGAGCTACTACTCTAGCAAAAACCTTAATCCACGTTCCAAGGAAGTCTTGAAGGATGCGCTGGACTCATCCGACGTAAGTAATTTAAATTACATTTATAAATTGATTTCCTTTTGATGTTGATATGATTTTTTTTTATTATTTTACAGATTGCCTCAATAAAACGTTGCTGCAATTAATTAACTATGTAGTAACATCAAAGGGAATCGGTGGAAAACAATACTCTGCTGGATGCCGAAGAATTTCTTATACTAGATATAGTGAGCATAAACAACTTAGATATAAAATTGGAGGAGTTACAAAAAAGATGTCTGAGCCTCAAGTTAACCCTTCAACCGCTTGTTGTTGTGGAAGGGGTCGTTAAAAGAAACTTTTACGTAGTATTCGACAAAATTTTATTTCATTTTGACTCTTTGCTGGAAGCATTTGACTTCACTTTTCAATTAATGCAGGTTTTAAATTTAAAATAACCGGACCCTTGTTTGCTTACGTGGACATTTGTCCAAAACTTCTTTTATGAAATAGAATCACCTTCTGATGCAAGGTCAGCTACCTTAACTGTATTTATAAATTACTTTCAAAAATAGACTCAAATATTAGTATTAACATTTAGTAATAATATTAATCAAATTCAACATAGTTTCTAATATTTTCTTAAAAACTTTTATTCGTTTAAGAAAACAAGATGAATTTGTGCTTTGTTTGCTCAAAAACATTTGAGAGTGTAGAACTATACTTACAGTATTTAAAATATGATCACCTTCTGCATTCGACTGATACTAAGAAATGTGTTCAAGATGATTGCAATAAGTTATTTTCAAGCAATTCTTCATTAAAGCGCCATTTATTAAATCATAATGCTAGCTCTGCCACAATGGTAAAAATACAAAAATTAACTGATACTTGTCCATGTTCGGTTAATGAATTTAATATACTTCCAACTCTAGAGAACGAAGTTACAGAAAATATAAATGATTTATTAATGGAGCACCTAAAAGAAGTTTTCTATTTTTCTACTTTTTTGTATGCCAAGTATTCGCTGCCTAGAAAAGATGCTAATGCTATAATCAATAAATTTGATGAAGTTTTAAAAAGTATATCTCAATGTTTAAGAAATGTGTGCGAACCAACTCCAGATCTAAATAAAATTATAAATTTTTGCGAAGAAGTATTTGAAAGTATTTCGTCAAAATATAAATATAAGAAATATTTAGAGAGAGAAAATCTGTTTAAAAATCCAATTTCAGTTCCAATAAATAATGAGTTGACTGAAGTCGTTAAAAAAGGTTGTCGTACTTTGACCACCAAGCTTAAAACTGTAGAAGTAATGCCAATTCAATATCAAATCAAATGTGTTTTTAAGCTTCCCGGCGTATTAGAAGAAATAGAAAATCATGTGAAAGTTTTATTTGAAAGCAAAAGCATAACTAACTTCGTAAACGCCGAAACCTATAGAAATAATTTTGAAAATAATTCTACTGGCATAATAATACCATACAACTTATTTTCAGATGGCTTTCAAATTAATAACTGCTTGGGTTCACACCCTTATTTAATTTGTGCCCTGTATTACAGCTTTCCAACTCTTCCAGTTCACGTTCAATCTAAGCTAGACTTCATATTTCCCGCGGCATTCATTTCTGCTAAATTTGGAAAAATTTGTGGTAATGAAATTTGTTTAAAAGAATTAATAAAAGAAATTAAAGTTCTAGAAAATGGAATTCTCATCAAAGCTAAGAAAGTCAGATTTGTCTTGGGACTAGCAGTTGGGGACAACCTTGGCCTTAATTTAATTTTAGGCATGACAAAATCTTTCACGTCATCCAACAAGGCTAGCACTGCAAAAGGAACCACTGAGGAATATGCTAGAACTACTTACAACTATTTGGAAGATGTAAATAATTAAATAGTTTCAATACCGTTATACCCTGTTCAGACATGGATTTTAAATTCCGACAATCTAATTTTAATGGAGCAATTCAATTTAGTAGACATAGTAATTTAAGCATACTCAATTAGCATTTGACTTGTCAATGGTGTAATAGGTATGCAGGTGGGCAACAAATACAACAATTGTCAATGGTTGTCAAAAAATACACGTTTTTGACGTAGCTTATGCACAGAATTACCAGAGCAAATTATAATCATTTGACGTTATACTGCATATCTGTATACTTATTACACCATGGGCTTGCCACTGTATACAATTTTTGCTTCTAACTGAACATACTTCGCAGCAAACATACTTGTCACAAAGGGTTGCATTTCGAACTTTACTCAATTTATGAAACAATTATGCACTAATTGTTCAATTTATTAATTGAAGCCTTGTATGGTAAATTGAGCTCAATTAAGGCCATAATTGCGTAAATTTCCTAAATTGCGCAATTATGGCGTATGTCTGAACAGGGTATAAGGGAAGAATGTGTATTTAATGAACTTAAATATTCTCATTTAGTGAAAAATATATCTTTTGATATAATGCACGATATATTTGAGGATGTGTGTAGTTATGATATATCGCAAGTGTTGTTATCTTTAATCAATGAATATACTTTAAATGAAAGCACTATCAACAACAGAAAACGATTGTTTCCGTTTGGAGAATTGGAAAGTAGTAGCTCGTCACCAGATATTTCTGTGAAAATTTCAAACTTTCACGTATTAAAATGAGTGCCAGTGAGATGCTTTGTTTCGCGAAACACTTACCTTTAATGATAGGGGACTTAGTTCCAGTTGGCAATAAATATTGGAAATTAAGAATTTTACTTTCCAAAATAATTGATGTAATTATGGCTAATTATTTTAACGAAGAAATTTTAAAGAATTTAACTTATTTAATTAGGAGACATCATGAAATTTATAAATCGTTGTGTGCTGATTTAAGGCCAAAGCACCATTTTATGGTGCATTATCCAACAGCCATTCGAAAATGTGGCCCACTTAAACTAATGTGGGCTATGCACTACGAAGCAAAGCATAAAGAGATGAAAATGTACGCGAATTCAATCACATCTCGTCTAAATGCTGGAAAATTTATTGCTATTAAAAGTGCATTCAAATTCTCTTACATGTTAACAAAATATTCAAATGGCTTACTAAATACTTTCACAAAATCAGATTTTACTTCGAACGTAATTGAAAATGAATATACAACGAATACATCGATTATTGCAGACTGCAAACATTTGTTGAGAGCGTACACGGTAGTATATAAAAACATTAATTAAAAAAAGGGGTATTTCTTTGCAATTATCAAAGAAGATGAAACGAAAATATTAAAAAATTCTTTTTTTGTTCTGAAAAATTCTAAAGTCTTTGTAGTATGTAATGAAGTCCAATTTTCCCGTTTTTCTGCACACTTCATGTCCTACGAACTCCAAAGTAGTATAGAAGAAAAAATATCCTTAGTAAATATTGATGATTTCACATCAAAGCCAATGCATATATATTTTATAAATAATGCAAAAAGTTATTTAAGATACAGTAGCTTGTAGTAACACACTATATATATGTATATAAATAAATAAAATTTAAAAGTGAAAATGTAAATTGATTTTTTACATTTATTATACATACTAGCTTTTATCGACCCGGCGATGCACGAGCCTTAAACATTTTGAGGAAGAGTCCTTAATGCGTCTATCTGGTCGAGCAATATGGATGAAATAACTCTGAAAAAACCGATTTCATAACAAAGATCCCATTGAACAGATTATAATAATTATAATACGGAAGCAATTATGCGTTACATCAAATAGTGTATCCTGCTACTAATTGTGTGTTTGTCTGCAATTTTTTATAGTACCAAACCTTTTGTGTCCTTTCAAATAAAAATTGTTTAAATCGGTCAAGAAATGGCATAGTTATCAATATATTGGGATACCAATTTGTCCGCTCCATATCCACTTCTATGTGACCAACTTCAAGCAAACTCTTTCAAACAAAAAAAAATATTTTGAACTTCGGTTCAATTATGACAGTTAATCTTAAACTTCCTCACCAATTTTCGAAAAAAAAAATGGTGGGACTAAACTAGAGGCAAATCCTTGCAAACAAAATAAAATGTTTGAAAATTGAATCACAAATGACAGAGTTAAGCATGAAGGGAGCGAATTTCCCCATCGATTTAAAAAATATATTTCAGAATAAAATTGCAGGCAAACCCTTTCAAACAAAAAAAGAATTTTGAAAATCATTTCACCGATTTTCTAAAACAAATTATGCCTGAAGCTTAGGCAAACCATTTTAAACAAAAAAAAATTATTTGCAAATCGGTTCACAAATGACAGAGATAATCATGAGGGCGAGCAATTTTCCCCATCGATTTAAAAAGATAAAAAAATGGGAATAAGCAGCAAACCAAAAAATAATTTTAAAAATCGATTGATAAATGTAGGAGTTATGTGTGGAAGACCAAACTTCCCTCATCCCTCCTACCCCTTTTCCAAAAACGAATGACATAGTTAAGCTAGGGAGGGGAGCGAATTTCCCCATCGATTTTTGAAAAATATTACAGAATAAAACTGCAGACAAAGCCTTTCAAACTAACAAAGTATTTTGAAAATGAGTTCACATATGACAGCGTTAATCATGTGGGGAGTAAATTTCCCCACCGATTTTCGAAAAAAAAATTATGGGACTAAAATTTAGGCAAACCCTATTACACAAAAAAAAATTAAAATCGGTACACAAATGACAGAGTTGGGAGAAGGGGGGAAAATTTTTTTTCAACCGATTTTCGAAAAACATTATGGTACTAAGCAAACCCTTTCAAACCAAAAAAAGAATTTTAAAAATTGGAAAAACAATTATAGAACCTAACTGTAAGCAAACCCTTTCAAACCAAAAAATAATTTCAATAATCGGTTGACAATTCACGTTTTTTGCAAAAAAGTTATGGAACCAAATTGGCAACAAAACCTTTCCAACAAAAAAATTTTTGAAAATCGGTTCACAAATGACAGAGTTAAGGAATGAGAGGGATGACGGAACAAATTTCCCCACCGATTTTCAAAAAAAAAATTATGGGACTAAGCCGCAAGCAAACCATTTCAAACCAAAAATTAATTTAAGAATCGGTCGACAAATGACAGAGTTATGCGTGGGGAACCGAATTCCCCTCCAACAACACCGCCCCCCACAAACTTTGGAAAAAAAATTATGGGAACAAACTGCAAGTAAAACCTTTCAAACAAAGAAAAATAATTTTGAAAATCGGTTCAGAAATGACAGAGTTAAGCATTTGGGAGAAGGAGGGGGGTCAAAAATCCCCACATATTTTGGAAAAAAAATTATAGGACCTGATGGCAAGCAAACCCTTTCCTCGAAAGAATACAGCCTATATTAATTGTGGGCCAAATATATATCGGCGTACCGAACTTTATTTAAATCGGTCTAGCCATTTAGGCGTGATGCCGTAACAAATGACAGAGTTGTGCGTAGGGGTGGTTTTGACCCATTTTTTCCACTCCTGGTCCACAATCCGAAAAACAAATACAGACTATATTAGTTGTGCGCTAAATATCTATCTGTGTACCAAATTTTATTTAAATCGGTTTAGCCATGTAGGCGTGACGCCGTAACAAATGCCAAATGCGTAGGGGGTGATTTTGACCCATTTTATCCCCTCCTGGTCCAAAAGCAGGGAAACATATAAAGCCTAATGTGGGCCTAATATCTATCTGTGTACCAAATTTAATTTAAATCGGTTGAGCCGTTTAGGCGTGATGTCGTAACAAATGACAGAGTTTTGCGTAGGGGGTGGATTTGACCCATTTTGTTCCCTCCTGATCCAAAAACCGGGAAAGAAATACAGCCTATATTAATTGTGCGCTAAATATCTATTTGTATACTATATTTTATTTAAATCGGTTTACCCGTTTAGGCGCAATGCCGTAACAAATGCCAAATGCGTAGAAGCTGGTTTTGACCCATTTTATACCCTCCTGGTCCAAAATCCCGAAAAAGATATAGCCTATATTAATTGTGGGCCAAATGTCTATCTATGTACCAAGTTTCATTTAAATCGGTTCAGCGGCTTAGGCGTGATGCCGTAACAAAAATCTGCAAACAAACAAACATACACTTCATTTTTATATAATATATGGATTATACATTTAAGGGTGGTGGCCCGATCATCAAAAAATTTAAGAGTGTTGATAATTTCGGGCTATAATCGCGGCATGTAGAAAAGCTACATACCGTATGTAGAAATGTCAAAAGCAAATACGGCATGCAGAAAAGCTACATTCCATATGTAGAAATGAGAAAAGTAAACGGGACATATAGAAAAGCTACATGACACAGGTAATAATGAGAAAATCAAACGCGGCTAGCAGCAAAGCTACATGTCATACGCAGAAATGAACAAACTAAACGGGACATATGGAAAAGCTACAAGCCACAGGTAGGAAAGAGAAAATCACACGGTCATGCAGAAAAGTTACATGCGCCATATAGAAATGAGAAAAACAAACGCGGCGTATTGAAACGCTACAACACGCACGTAGTTTTCTATATTTTAAACATGGCATGTAGAAAAGCTACAGAAACGTAATGGGTGGAAAATCCCGGTCGAAACGTATAGAAATCCTGCATTTTCATGTAGTTTTAGCATATTTTGTTTTCTCTGTGTAGCAGCGCAACTTAAACACTGAACAAAAAATTCTCGAAGTCTCCATAAGTCGAAGTCTTTTTGGAATAATGGTGATTCGAGTTATGGTAGGGCAACTGTATATATATATATATATATATATATATATATATATATATATATATATATATATATATATATATATATATATATATATATATTATATATATATATATATATATATATATATATATATATATATATATATATATATATATATATATATATATATATATATATATATATATATATATATATATATATATATATATATATATATAATATATATATATATATATATATATATATATATATATATATATATATATATATATATATATATATATATATATATATATATATATATATATATTATATATATATATATATATATATATATATATATATATATATATATATATATATATATATATATATATATATATATATATATATATATATATATATATATATATAATATATATATATATATATATATATATATATATATATATATATATATACTATATATATAATATATATATATATATATATATATAATATATATATATATATATATATATATATATATATATATATATAATATATATATATATATATATATATATATATATATATATATATATATATATTATATATATATAGTATATATATATATATATATATATATATATATAATATATATATATATATATATATATATATATAATTATATTATATATAATATATATTATATATTATATATATATATATATATATATATATATATATATATATATATATATATATATATATATATATAGTATATATATATATATATATATATATATATATATATATATATATATATTATAATATATATATATATATATATATATATATATATATATATATATATATTATATATATATATATATATATATATATATATATATATATATTATATATATATATATATATATATATATATATATAATATATATATATATATATATACTATATATATATATAGTATATATATATATTATAATATATATTATATATATATATATATATAATATATATATATATATATATATATATATATATATATATA
>OY101448.1:108933039-108982631 GCA_956483635.1 Panzeria rudis | reverse complement strand
TATATATATATATATATATATATATATATATATATATATATATATATATATATATATATATATATATATATATATATATTATATATATATATATATATTATATATATATATATATATATATATATATATATATATATATATATATATATATATATATATATATATATATATATATATATATATATATATATATATATATATATATATATACAGTTGCACTACCATGAACTCGAATCACCATTATCCCAAAAAGACTTCGACTTATGGAGACTTCGAGAATTTTTTGTTCATTGTTTAAGTTGCGCTGCTACACAGAGAAAACAAAAAAAATATGCTAAAACTACATGAAAATGCAGGATTTCTATACGTTTCGACCGGGATTTTCCACCCATTACGTTTCTGTAGCTTTTCTACATGCCATGTTTAAAATATAGAAAACTACGTGCGTGTTGTAGCGTTTCAATACGCCGCGTTTGTTTTTCTCATTTCTATATGGCGCATGTAACTTTTCTGCATGACCGTGTGATTTTCTCTTTCCTACCTGTGGCTTGTAGCTTTTCCATATGTCCCGTTTAGTTTGTTCATTTCTGCGTATGACATGTAGCTTTGCTGCTAGCCGCGTTTGATTTTCTCATTATTACCTGTGTCATGTAGCTTTTCTATATGTCCCGTTTACTTTTCTCATTTCTACATATGGAATGTAGCTTTTCTGCATGCCGTATTTGCTTTTGACATTTCTACATACGGTATGTAGCTTTTCTACATGCCGCGATTATAGCCCGAAATTATCAACACTCTTAAATTTTTTGATGATCGGGCCACCACCCTTAAATGTATAATCCATATATTATATAAAAATGAAGTGTATGTTTGTTTGTTTGCAGATTTTTGTTACGGCATCACGCCTAAGCCGCTGAACCGATTTAAATGAAACTTGGTACATAGATAGACATTTGGCCCACAATTAATATAGGCTATATCTTTTTCGGGATTTTGGACCAGGAGGGTATAAAATGGGTCAAAACCAGCTTCTACGCATTTGGCATTTGTTACGGCATTGCGCCTAAACGGCTAAACCGATTTAAATAAAATGTAGTATACAAATAGATATTTAGCGCACAATTAATATAGGCTGTATTTCTTTCCCGGTTTTTGGATCAGGAGGGAACAAAATGGGTCAAATCCACCCCCTACGCAAAACTCTGTCATTTGTTACGACATCACGCCTAAACGGCTCAACCGATTTAAATTAAATTTGGTACACAGATAGATATTAGGCCCACATTAGGCTTTATATGTTTCCCTGCTTTTGGACCAGGAGGGGATAAAATGGGTCAAAATCACCCCCTACGCATTTGGCATTTGTTACGGCGTCACGCCTACATGGCTAAACCGATTTAAATAAAATTTGGTACACAGATAGATATTTAGCGCACAACTAATATAGTCTGTATTTGTTTTTCGGATTGTGGACCAGGAGTGGAAAAAATGGGTCAAAACCACCCCTACGCACAACTCTGTCATTTGTTACGGCATCACGCCTAAATGGCTAGACCGATTTAAATAAAGTTCGGTACGCCGATATATATTTGGCCCACAATTAATATAGGCTGTATTCTTTCGAGGAAAGGGTTTGCTTGCCATCAGGTCCTATAATTTTTTTTCCAAAATCTGTGGGGATTTTTGACCCCCCTCCTTCTCCCAAATGCTTAACTCTGTCATTTCTGAACCGATTTTCAAAATTATTTTTCTTTGTTTGAAAGGTTTTACTTGCAGTTTGTTCCCATAATTTTTTTTCCAAAGTTTGTGGGGGGCGGTGTTGTTGGAGGGGAATTCGGTTCCCCACGCATAACTCTGTCATTTGTCGACCGATTCTTAAATTAATTTTTGGTTTGAAATGGTTTGCTTGCGGCTTAGTCCCATAATTTTTGTTTTGAAAATCGGTGGGGAAATTTGTTCCGTCATCCCTCTCATTCCTTAACTCTGTCATTTGTGAACCGATTTTCAAAATTTTTTTGTTGGAAAGGTTTTGCTGCCAATTTGGTTCCATAACTTTTTTGCAAAAAACGTGAATTGTCAACCGATTATTGAAATTATTTTTTGGTTTGAAAGGGTTTGCTTACAGTTAGGTTCTATAATTGTTTTTCCAATTTTTTAAAATTATTTTTTTGGTTTGAAAGGGTTTGCTTAGTACCATAATGTTTTTCGAAAATCGGTTGAAAAAAAATATTCCCCCCTTCTCCCAACTCTGTCATTTGTGTACCGATTTTAATTTTTTTTTGTGTAATAGGGTTTGCCTAAATTTTAGTCCCATAATTTTTTTTTCGAAAATCGGTGGGGAAATTTACTCCCCACATGATTAACGCTGTCATATGTGAACTCATTTTCAAAATACTTTGTTAGTTTGAAAGGCTTTGTCTGCAGTTTTATTCTGTAATATTTTTCAAAAATCGATGGGGAAATTCGCTCCCCTCCCTAGCTTAACTATGTCATTCGTTTTTGGAAAAGGGGTAGGAGGGATGAGGGAAGTTTGGTCTTCCACACATAACTCCTACATTTATCAATCGATTTTTAAAATTATTTTTTGGTTTGCTGCTTATTCCCATTTTTTTATCTTTTTAAATCGATGGGGAAAATTGCTCGCCCTCATGATTATCTCTGTCATTTGTGAACCGATTTGCAAATAATTTTTTTTTTGTTTAAAATGGTTTGCCTAAGCTTCAGGCATAATTTGTTTTAGAAAATCGGTGAAATGATTTTCAAAATTCTTTTTTTGTTTGAAAGGGTTTGCCTGCAATTTTATTCTGAAATATATTTTTTAAATCGATGGGGAAATTCGCTCCCTTCATGCTTAACTCTGTCATTTGTGATTCAATTTTCAAACATTTTATTTTGTTTGCAAGGATTTGCCTCTAGTTTAGTCCCACCATTTTTTTTCGAAAATTGGTGAGGAAGTTTAAGATTAACTGTCATAATTGAACCGAAGTTCAAAATATTTTTTTTTTGTTTGAAAGAGTTTGCTTGAAGTTGGTCACATAGAAGTGGATATGGAGCGGACAAATTGGTATCCCAATATATTGATAACTATGGCATTTCTTGACCGACTTAAACAATTTTTATTTGAAAGGACACAAAAGGTTTGGTACTATAAAAAATTGCAGACAAACACACAATTAGTAGCAGGATACACTATTTGATGTAACGCATAATTTCTTCCGTATTATAATTATTATAATCTGTTCAATGGGATCTTTGTTATGAAATCGGTTTTTTCAGAGTTATTTCATCCATATTGCTCGACCAGATAGACGCATTAAGGACTCTTCCTCAAAATGTTTAAGGCTCGTGCATCGCCGGGTCGATAAAAGCTAGTATGTATAATAAATGTAAAAAATCAATTTACATTTTCACTTTTAAATTTTATTTATTTATATACATATATATAGTGTGTTACTACAAGCTACTGTACCTTAAATAACTTTTTGCATTATTTATAAAATATATATGCATTGGCTTTGATGTGAAATCATCAATATTTACTAAGGATATTTTTTCTTCTATACTACTTTGGAGTTCGTAGGACATGAAGTGTGCAGAAAAACGGGAAAATTGGACTTCATTACATACTACAAAGACTTTAGAATTTTTCAGAACAAAAAAAGAATTTTTTAATATTTTCGTTTCATCTTCTTTGATAATTGCAAAGAAATACCCTTTTTTTTAATTAATGTTTTTATATACTACCGTGTACGCTCTCAACAAATGTTTGCAGTCTGCAATAATCGATGTATTCGTTGTATATTCATTTTCAATTACGTTCGAAGTAAAATCTGATTTTTTGATAGTATTAGTAAGCCATTTGAATATTTTGTTAACATGTAAGAGAATTTGAATGCACTTTTAATAGCAATAGATTTTCCAGCATTTAGACGAGATGTGATGGAATTCGCATAATAAAATTGCCTTCAAACTATCTTAATTAGGTAAATAAATCAGTGCTCTATTCACAAATTAGTATCGAAAAATAGTGGTTTCTTATGAAAAATCAGGAAAAGAAACTTTTTCTAAAATCTTACAACAGAATTAAAACTACAATAACTTAAACTTTCAAATAATATTCTTAAGGGCAGTTTCGTTCCGAACAAAATAAGCCATAAATCATGAAGATCGATGGATAAATGTCGGTTACATTCATAATTAACTGAAGGAGCTCAATTGATAAAAGTTAAAATTTCAATACAACACACAGATACTCGCGTATAAATTTAAATGTCGAATGAAATTGTGACTTTTATCAACTGAGTTTCTTCGCTTAATTGTAAGTAAAATAGACATTTGGTAATCGATTTTCATGATTTATGGCTTATTTTGTTCGCAACACATCTGTCCTTAAGATATTATTTTAAAGTTTTGAATACTTCATTTACACCGGAGCGAAACCTGGTAGATTTCAATTGATATCTATGTCGATATCTACACCGTTTACACAAGGCTTTTTTGACATTTATCAATATTTCGTTTCCATACCAGAAATAGATGCTTGACCTGTTTTATTTTGAAATGTCAAACTGCATAAAAAAATCCGTCAAATGCAAAACAACACTGCGCACACCTTATAAAGTACGTATTCTGGAGCAGCGTAGTATTTTTTGATACTATATGAGCAAAACCACGGTTGTATAACTAAGTACTACTAAATTTTAGCAGATTTTGTCAAAATCTAGTGGCGTTGCAGATTTCGTTTTGCATTGGAAATCTAGTAAAAAGCAACTAGATTTAGCGCAAAATCTCGTAAGTACTAAATTCCGCTCTGGTGTAAATCCACTATAAGTAATGCAGTTTTGATTTTTAGCCGACTTCAAAAAAAGCAGAAAGCTTATCAATTCGTCATGTATATTTTTTTATATTTTGTTATGTATGTTCCCTCAAAACTCCGCCATTTATGAACCGATTTCGGATTTTTTTCTCTATTCAAAAGGATGTACTTTCAGATTGGTCCCACTGAAAAGTGGGCGGGGTCACGCCCTTACAAAGTAAATACACATTCGTTATCGACTACTTCTATTCAACCGATTCTTATGAAACTTTGCAGACACATTAAGCGTCTGTTTAAAAACTACATCAGGATCAAAAAGTGGGCTGTGCCACGCCCAAAGTAAATATTATTTTTCAACAACTTTTACTAAACCGATTCATATGAAACCTTACATACACCTTTAGTTGTCGTTACAGTACAATATTATGTTTAGAAAAGTGGGCAGTGCCACGCCCATAAAAATTAAATATGCATTTTAGCTACTTCTACTTAGCCGATTTTTATGAAACTTTGCAGACCCGTTTAGTTTTCGTTCATATACAACAATGTGGTTAGAAAAGTGGGCAGTGCCACGCCCATGAAAAGGAAATGTTCATTTTAACTTCTTCTACTTATCCGATTCTTATGAGAGTTGGCACACACAATTAGTTCTCGTAAAAGTACATTGCAAGAATTAAGTTTACAACTTTTAGAACATTTTTTTTAATTTTTCTCACAAAAACACTAATTTGTGAATAACTAATAAACCACTGACTTGTTTACCTAATTGTATTAAGATAGCTTGAAGATAATTTTATAATGCATCTGTTGCTGTTTTGTTGGTCGAAAGCGGACATACTCTTCTCGAGTTAAGGTGAAATATACTGGTGTGCCCAGTTGAAATATTAGATATGCCCGTAAAAAAATGTTTGGAAGTAATGGGAAAAAACTGAGGACACAGTATTTTTAACGCTTTAAACTGATTAGAAAAATTTAAGTTTTGTTCAAAACGGATGTAAAAAGTACCAATTTATAAGTCTGTCTAAATTTAAATAAATTTTTCTTAGAAACTAATATGAGAACCTCTTACAAAAGTATGTTTATTTTTTTTATACCATGGAGTTCCCACTTTAAATTTTGGATATGGTAGACATAATACTATATCCTATCAACAGAAGTTTTATTAAAAAAAATTAAAGATGAGGTTTTAAAACCTTACGACTTAAGCTTTCCATACATATATTATTTGTTCAAATCACATTATTTCAACTTGTTTTATAATATATAATATTTTATAATAAAATTGCTTTTTACGTGTAGCATTAAAAAATTATTAACAATTTTTTTCTATATTAATGAAGCAAATTAAAATAAAATTCATATAATTTGTCCAGCTTCCAGCCGTGGTAGATAGCCAAAAGATATGTCGAAAAAAATTAGAAAAAATTTTTTGCATGCAGTTTAGCTAAATGCAACATAATGGAGGTATTCGAAGTCGATTGGATGACTTTTTTTCCTCCATACACCAATGATCCACTCTAGCGTGCATTTTGGGTATTAAAAATGTTTAGTATAAAATACCTATATCGCTTTTTTGAAATAGTACACTTTAAAAATAGACTTTTTGCCGCAAAAACAAGTTATTTGCCCCATCGTGCATTCATACACAGATAAGCAAATAGATACTTGCCAAGATTTGGACTGTGGAATACACTACAACTTTCTGTTCTCTTTGGACGGCAACGTATCTTTCTCTCCATTATACGTACTGATTGTACACGCAATGTAGTTTCGGCCTTGATGCGAGGCTTACGAAAATTTGTACCCAACGTTGACGTCGAACCTCGAACTGAAGAAGCAATTTCATCATGAACTTCTGCACCATCACCGGGTAGACGAGGTATTTTCGTCATATCTTTAAAATTCTGATTATAAATGCAAATACAATAATTATAAATACAAAAATACATAATTCTACACAAATTACCTCAATTTCATTAATTGTATCGTCATTCCCCTCAATGCTTATATAATCATTATTATTCCCTGTATGTGTTCTGAACATGACTTTATCATCAATATTAACTTGAATAGGATAGTTATTAAATCCTTCTTCGCCGTGTGAGTCATCTGGCATACAATTTGTACTATGTCTGCCGTTACCATCACAACAAATTTCATCTGCCCTTTCATTTAGATGTTGTTGCAGAGGTTTTTCTTTGTATCTAAGGATTGCTGACATATTCTCACTACCGCTAACCAAAGTGTGTCTTGCTATGATGTCGCGACAGTCATCAACGTCTTCATGTTTGCCACCTATACTAGATCTTTTTATACCAGCGTCAAATTTCTTGCCAATCACTTTAGCTTCCTGCTGAAGAGGAGATTGACATACACTGCATCGGTGTATTTCGCCGGAAACCAATTTGTTGTCATCGTCTTCTATATTGCGCCGCTCCATACTTCTACAATAAAATTTAGGTACATAAGTTTAAACAAACATTAACTACCTATTTCACGATGTCGAATGAGTTCTTTCTTTCACACAAAAGCAAATTTAAAATTTTTTCTTTTGTTTTAAATGTAATTGTTAGAAAGAAAAAAATTTTTCCGACATCATGAAATAGGCATTAAAGCTCATGTATTGAATTTCATTCCACATAAAACGATTTTAAAGGAATAAAAGGAAAATTAAAAGACATTTTGCTGCGTTTCGTCCAATTCTGCATGTGCAAGCTTTAATCGACCTAAAATTACAACTGCAGTCATTTCTGTAATTTATTCTTTTGAAATATGGAAAAAGAAAAATGTTAGTTCTGAAATTTTTTTGAGAAAAATTTCAAACAATTAAGCTCTATTTTTGTAAAAATTTAGCAATTTTTCACCCTCATGTCAGTCTTGAAATTTATTTTTTTCACGGCTACATGAATTGAGATAACTTAAAAAATTGTTCTGCATATAATCAAGGATTTAGTTAAAAATCATAAAATATTTTTTTTTTTGCTATTACCGGAGATATTTACGACATCGGCAACAAAGTCGAGGCCAAAAACCAAAATTTTAAAGCCTAATATCTCTGAAATAATAAATAATGAAAATAATGACGTAGAAAAAGAAGACAATGTAATGCATCTTTTGTGCCTTTGCCCCTTCTGGGCAAAAGATTCTTCGGTAGCATCTCCGAGTTCTCAGAAATGGAGCTCAAGAACAGAAGTTCCTTTATCAGGATCAGCGGGTTCACTCGCTGCCAACCCAAATGGCGGTTTAATTCACGAACGATCCTTCCTGCACGGAATTCCGTACGCCTAACCCGTCCCCCTTCTTACTATCTTCTAATCTCTATTAACTTCTCTCTTCTCACGCTATATATTATTCTGCAAAGTTGGCTACCGGTACCGTAATTAATACCGCTACGGAATAAATACCGTTAAAAATTTAATACCGGTATCACTACCGATACCGTAACTGTTTCGGTTGAAAAATACCGGTATTGAAATACCGTTTACTTCAGTACCGGTATCATAGTTTCGGTATAAAAAATAGTATAATATGTACCGCAAGAATAATACTAACTTTCAAATAAAATTGTATAAAAAATATCTGCTTTGCAAGTCGAATACATTTTTAAGCGCCTTACGCAAACAATGGAGAGGTGTTATATTAATTAGTGTCTGACCGAAAGTATGGTGTCAGAAGTCGGCGAAAAGCTATGTTCGGCTTTCGGTAACATAAAGTTCCAACGCTTTGCTTTGTTTTCACCGGCTTTAATTTGGAATTTTTGCGTATGAGTCTAACAATTTTGGTTTACAATAAAAATTTCTTTAAAAGAAATAAACCATTGTGTCTTCCTTGAATGCAAAAATGTCACTGCTTTATTTTCAAAAAATATTAGTTTTAATATTAAAATTAAACAGTTCACAAAAAGAATGCTTATTGTTAATTCTTATGAACTATTAAGAAATAAATTGTTTACAAAAGAAAGCTTATGGTTTTATTTTATTAGTTGGGCAATAATTCTTAAGAAATTCATATTTCAAAATCAATTGATCTAGTTAGAGTTTATTGTTAATGCTTGGCCACCCGAAATATATTGAAAGTGCAAGAAGCATTCTTGGAAAAGAGCAATTGAAATATATCAAGTATCTTATGCATGCATGTTTGTACACAGTGTTGTGGACAAATATGCATATTAATAATTTTCTTTTTTTTATGGAAAGCAGTTAAACGAAAATTTGTACGTAAGTATATTTATGCAGATGTTTATGTGTGTATATTTATTTACTTTTATTGTGGACAATGTTTAAGAGGTTTCAAAAGTATACAATTTCTTTTTTTGTAAACATTTAATTTCGAGTTTATTGATTATGTTTGAATGTAAGTACTTAAAGAAAATTACAGAGACAATCTTATGGATAAAAATGTATTGTTATATGATTATTTTATTAGGGGTTACTATAACTCCCCCTTCGTTAGAGTGAGGCTCCTACGAAGAAATAATGTAAGTTTTTGTTCTAAATGTTCTAACATAAATTATAATGAAAATAACAATCAAAATGATAGAAATTCCTATATTACTGCCAGTATTAATTAAAGTGTTTTTTAAAAGTTTATGTTTAACAATTTTTATCGTTTTGTTAAAGTGTATTTCATTAATGTTTAGGTCAGTAAACGAAGTATTGCTTTCTTTGACTTTTAACATAAATTTCTCTAAAATGAACATTTCTTTTACATTTATTTTATAATTTTCATAAGTTCTTAGTTTTGTTTTGACAATGCAATTTTCGAACTTTAATAGATAAGTCTTAAAGTTTTCCAATTTGTATGGGTTTTTACAATTAGTTTCAATTTTCTCTTGATAATGCTTAAATATAAGTAAACTAGAGTAGATTTCTTTTTCTTCTTGCTTTTTTGTTATATTCATATTACATTTAGGTTCTATATTTCGTGCAATATTCGTTAGACAATCATCATTTATCTTTTCTAGGTTTTTGTATTCTAACGTGTTTGGTTTATATATTTCATTTTTGTTAATAGGAACAGTATTTTTGTTTGATATCAAAGTTTTATTCTCACTATTAGGAAGTGGTTCAAATGTTATTTCGGAAAATGTTTCATTTAGAAATCTTGGCACACTCAATGTTAAGACTACGAAATTTTCCCTGTACGTTAAGGATACTTGTGTCTGAAGATATGATTCTATTCCATCTATGAAATTAAATTCTTCCTTTGTCAGTATGTCCGATGGAACTATTCCCAATTTGGAATTGAAGATAACATGTCCAATTTCATTTACGTGGTCCATCAATAGGTTTACATCATTATTTATTTGAAAGACATTTTGAAGAAAAGTGGTTTCGTCTTGTAAGTCGAGAATTTTATTTTTTACTTCTGTCTTGAATTTATTTATATATTTTTGCACGATTTTTTGTTGGTTATTTATGTGGTTTGTAATATTTAATATTTTGTCTGACATAGAAGTGCTTAGATATGAAATTTCGTCCAAAGCTGTCATTATGTCTCTGTCACTGTTCTCAAGTTTTTTGATTTAATCGAATATTTCTCTTTCGTCGTCAGTGTCCATCGTCCCTGTCATATATTTTAGTCCTTTACCTATTGCGTTTACTAGTCCTCGTCTTTATCTGAATTTGGGTGTCAAGTTTTTAATTTTTGTTTTACATATGTCCATACTTCTATTCACACTGTCCAATAGTGGGCTAATGTTCGTGTAAGTGTTTGCTAGCTTTTGGATGTTTTCTTGTAGTATATTTGATGTTTCCAAATATTGTGTTGTATTAATAACGTGTATTATATTTATATATTTGTCGATAATCTTTACGTCTTTTATTTTAATTGGTAAATAGCCATGGTTACTCGTTAGGTCCTGTATGTCGAAAAATTGTGCTTTGGTAATCGCAAAAAGGGTAATAAGAAATGTCCAAGATGTCATCTGGAAAGAAGGGTATTATATATATACGTATATTATGTGCATATGAAAAGTTTATTGTTTAGCTCTTATTTTGGGATTATTTTTGTCTTGAAATTTTTTGTTTTGTTTAATGTGTGTTTTATAATATTTGTGCCCTGTCTTAGTATTTTCGACGTGTTCTTCATCAACTTTCCTTGAATCAATTTTCCTGTATTTTCGATGGTTCTTACCTCCTCTAATTTCTCTAATGTAATTTATACCTTCTTCTATTTTGACATCTTTTCTATTTTTATTTATATATTCTTCCTTTTTCTTAGATATTAGGTCGTGTATTTCACTGTATCACTCTTCATTTACTTTCCCGTTTAAGAAGTCTATTGGCTTAATTTTAGTTGTACTGTGTATTGTGTTGTTGTAGAATCCTATTATTCTTAAAATTTTTTCTTCAGTGGTTTCATCCTTATTCCGTTCGTCATGTCTTAACAGTCTTATGTGTTCATTTATGGTGTTGTGTAATCTTTCGATGTCTGAATATGATGTGTGATTACTATTTGAAGCAAAATGCACATTGATACTTTCTTCCCTAAAAAATTCCTGCATTGGAATGGCTTTAAATCCTAGTTCATTGTCAACAATTATTTTCCCTATTTTACCGTGTGTGTTTATGTACTACAATAGTTTAGTTTTGAATTCTGTCCAAGTTCTGCTATTGATTTTGTAAGCAACTGCGTGTTTTGAAAATTTGTCTATCATTGTCATAAACATTTCCTTCTTCAGTGTGTAGAATACATCTATGTGTACAATTTCTCTTGGTTTCGAGGGGGTTTCGCTAATTTTAAGTGGTACTTTGGTGGGTTTCCTATCATATTTTTCAATGGTGCATATCTCACAGTTAGTAATAAATTGTGTTATTCTTAGTTTTAATTTAGGATTATATATTTCTGTTTTCAGTTCTTCATAAACGGCTTGTATTCCCCGGTGATTTTTACTTAAATATTCTTTTTCTATTATTTGCGTTAATTCTTCTTCATCTTTGATTTCTCTTAGCAATCGGGTGCATCTTACAATCCTAAATTTATTGTTGTTTGAAAATAATTCTTCATAAGTGCTTTTGATTGTGTAAAAAAATTCGTCTTCTACAAAAATTGCATTCAATTGGTTTGGTTTGAAATGGTTTTTTAACAAAGAAATTGAAGTTTCTCTATCGAGTTCCTTGATTCCTATAACTTTCCTATTATTTTTAAATACTTTTTCATTTTTAATTCTGGGAAAATCTTGTTAAAAATAATTTGATTTTTAAACATGTTGATGGGAGACTCCGTCTCTTTTATGCTGATAACTTCTGTTTCTAGAGAATTAATATTAGCAGATTCAGGTTCTATTCTTGAAAGTGCGTCCGCATTACCATTTTTTGTTCCTTTTTTATACTTTACTTCGTAATCGAATTCTGAGAGCTTTAATCGCCATCTCACTAATTTTGAGTTTGGTTCTTTATGGAAAATAACCAAGTGAGTGGTTTGTGGTCAGTTTCGATTGTGAATTTTCGTCCAAATAGATACGGCCGAAAATATTTGGTAGCCCAGACGATGGCTAGAAGTTCTTTTTCTATAGTGCTGTAATTACACTCATTTTGGTTGAGGGTTCGGCTTGCGTAGCAAATGGGGTGATTGTCTTGTGACAGTATTGCTCCTAAAGCAAAATTACTTGCGTCTGTCGTAAGGGTGAATTTTTTTTGAAAAATTTGGGTATGCTAGAATTGGGTCATGCGTTAATAATGTTCTTTTTTAGGTATTTGGTCATGGGTTTAGCGATCATGGAGTAATCTTTTATCAATTTTCTATAATATCCGGTTAATCCAAGAAATTGTTTTATTTGTTTAGGAGTTTTAGGAATTGGAAAATTTTTTACACACTCGATTTTGTTTGGATTTGCTTTTATTCCTAGCGGGGTCACTACATCTCCAAGGAAATCAGTCTCCCTTTTCAAAAATTCTGATTTGTCCAGTTGTACCTTAAGATTTGCTTCTTGTAAGCGTTTGAAAATTAAACCAACTGAGTTAATGTACTCCTGGAGGGAGGTGGAGAATATGATTATGTCATCAAAATAAACAAGGCAGATTTTGTTTATGTAATCTTTAAGAATATTGTTCATTAACCTTTGAAATGTCGCTGGAGCTGTCTTCAGCACAAACGGCATTCTTAGGAATTCATAGTGTCTTCCTTCCACAGTGAAGGCGGTCTTATGAATGTCTTCCTCCTTAATTTCTATTTGGTGAAATCCTTTCGCTAAATCTAGCGTGGTAAAATACTGGCATCTTCCCAGTTTATCAAGGATGTCATCAATATTGGGAATTGGATACCTGTCATCTATGGTTACTTCATTAAGCTTCCGATAGTCGATGACGAGTCTCCATTTAGTTTGTCCGCTTGCATCGGCCTTCTTCGCAACGATCTAAATAGGTGCGGAATAAGGAGAGTTACTGTGTCTGATAATCTTACTGTCAAGCATTTCTTGAATTTGTTTTTGAACTTCATTCTTATGTATATAAGGATAACGATATGATTTTGTGTGAATGGGTATATTGTCAGAGGTTCTGATTTCGTGTTTTATTGCAGAGGTAAAAGTCAAGTTTGTATTTTCCTGATAGAAAATATCAGAATATTTGTTCACCAATTTTAATAGTTCTCTCTTTTCTTCGGAATTTAGGTGTTCTGTTCGGATTTGCTCTAGTAGTGGTTTAATTTCTTTTTGTTCAATTATACTGAAATTTTCGTGATCTACCTTCTGTGTAGTCAAACGACTATTTTCAGATAATAAACAAACCCCTACTTCTCCGTTTTCTGTGTTTAAAATGCCTTCTCTTAAAAATTTCCCATCATTTTCTTCTTCAAAATAAATCAACTCAGAGTCATGTGAAGTTTTTATCCTTCTTTTATTTATTATTTCATTTTCAAAAAGCAATGGTAATGTTTTATTACCGATGGTTATTTCTATGCAAGCATCTAATGGTCTTAATATGTCATTACCTATCAGACCGTCGTAAAAATTGTGAAATTTTATTATGTAGAACTCAAGTGTTTTGTCAGACTTGTAAGTACAAAATTTCTCAAAAACAGGTACTACAGCCTTTTCTTTTACATAAACTTGGTGTTGAAGTGTTTTAATAAAAATTGGAATCGTTGAAAAAATTCTTTTTGGATTACAAATTCCTGGCTTCAGAATGGAATTTGTGGCCCCTGTGTCTATTATTTATTCAATAAATCCTAATTTAGTTTTTATTGTTATAAATGGTAATTTGTGTCCGAGGCTGATTCCCGAAAATTTTCTGCTACTTCTACTTTACCAATGTCCATTGGCTCGGGTTGGTTTCTAAAATTCGGCCTGTTCAGATTAGAATGTATATTCTGGGGAACTTGATTTTGTGTGTTTATTTGGGGATGTGTGCGTGGTTGTTGAAAGTTCCGCTCGTAATATGGGAATGGTTGAAAAAAGCGCCCTTGAGAATTTTGTGGTAGAAAACTCCTTCCGTGGTTTTGGTATGAAGGGTTTCTTCCTTGGTTTTGAGAGGGTTGTGAAAAATGTCTTGGTCCTTGATAGTTCTGCTTGGAATTATATGCTTTTTGCTTTTGTTCTGGTTTTTTATCATGTCTGTTGTAGAACTGGTGCTGCATACCTACCCGGAGGTATGCATATCCTGCCTCAAAAAGTATGTTCATAGCTTCTTCCAATGTTGTTGGGTTTCTGCATGCTAATATTGTTTTCATTGGTTCGGGTATCTTTGACTTAAATATATATAAAGCTGTACGGGAGTTATTCAAAGCTACCGCGTTCAATGTTTCTTGTTGTTGTCCTTGTCCCATTACAAACAATGTTTTATTATTAAGTCATCGAAGTCTACTTTTGATTTCTTCATAAAATTCTAAACTGGTAGTCTTAAATGTTACTGCTCTGAGGGAATCGAAAAGATCATCGCAACTCAGTCTGTCACCAAAGTTATTTTGTAGTACTAATTTAATGTCTGTCCATGAAATTGCTTGGAAATTTATTTCTATTACATCCCTAGCCTTGCCCTTCAATTTGCTCTTAATAAGGTCAGAGAATAGTGCTTGTGACAATTCGTCATAGCCTTGTAAGTTAGGGTGTACTCTATCTATTAAGTTTATAAAATTTTTTAATTCCCTACCGTCTCCGTTGAATTCAGGGAGGTTTCCCAAATATTTAAGGGTATCGAAATTTATTTGTGCCATACTAAAATTATTTGCAAGAAGGGGAGAAAAAAAATCTGTACTCCTTTTTTCTTTGAACCACGTCTATTAAAATTTTGTTACCAATTAAAAAGAATTTGATTTTGTTCTCTATCAACACACAAAATATACATATACTTTTTATTCTATATGTAAAGAAAAATATACTCTTAAAATTATTTATTTATTTTACCTTAATGATGATGATGTGATGTATTGTGGAATTTGTTGAGGATGGTTTTGATCCTTGGACTTTAATATTCTTGGCTTTGTAGTTTTTGGAAGATAAAGCAGCTCCAATATCCTTGATGATGTTGTTCGGGCCTTCGTTGGTTGTTGAATGGTCTGTAACTTCTGATGATTTGGTTTTAGTTGTTATTCCTGAGTTGTTTGTTTACTCCAAATATTTTCCGCTTGTACGAAGAGAACACTTTGGAATGATTAAAATCAGAGCTTTTGTTTTCTAAGGGTAGTTTATTTTAGTAGTTTCTTTTTTTTATGTCCTTAGATGGAAATATATTTATATTTTTTTGTTTGTTTATAGACAGTTTTAATTTACTTTAGTGTCTTTATTTTTTCTTTTATGTATTTAAAGACAAAAACTTGATCAGTGACACTTCCTTGTTGTGTGTTTGTCTTTGGAGACAATTTAGATTTCAGCACTTTTGATTAATGTTTTTTCTCTTTTTTTTGTGTTTTGACTATCGCTTAAAACCTTTTCACTACCGCAACAAGGATAAATATCCAAGTTCTACCGCGAATAAATTAAAATCTTTTTTACTTTACGTTGGGTAGGACTTGCGGTAGCCTACCGGCTGCGCCAATTTTGGTTTACAATAAAAATTTCTTTAAAAGAAAAAACCATTTTGTCTTCCTTGAATCAAAAAATGTGACTGCTTTATTTTCAAAAAATCTTAGTTTTAATATTAAAATTAAACAGTTCACAAAAAGAATGCTTATTATTAATTCTTATGAACTATTAAGAAATCAATTGTTTACAAAAGAAAGTTTATGGTTTTATTTTATTAGTTGGGCAATAATTCTTAAGAAATTCATATTTCAAAATCAATTGATCTAGTTAGAGTTTATTGTTAATGCTTGGCCACCCAAAATATATTGAAAGTGCAAGAAGCATTCTTGGAAAAGAGCAATTGAGATCTTTCAAGTATCTTATGCATGCATGTTTGTACACAGTGTTGTGGACAAATATGCATATTAATAATTTTCTTTTTTTTATGGAAAGCAGTTAAACGAAAATTTGTACGTAAGTATATTTATGCAGATGTGGACAATGTTTAAGAGGTTTCAAAAGTATACAATTTCTTTTTTTGTAAACATTTAATTTCGAGTTTATTGATTATGTTTGAATGTAAGACTTAAAGAAAATTACAGAGAAAATCTTATGGATAAAAATATATAGTTATATGATAATAATTGAAGTTGTGTTTATTTAGTCGAACTATATGGTTTTTATCCAAAGAAATTTATTATTCAGGCTTAAGTTCGTTCAATTTAATTTTTACAATTAAATCATTTTTTATTGAGAAATAATTTTTCAAAGCATGTGGCAATTAAAAAGTACAAATACCAATTTCTTGACTTTTGTAAAGGTCGAACTGAACATCGATGTTTGCGGGATTAACCACAATCCCATCGTTAGAGCTCTCTATACTCTAGGCTACTCAGCCCCCAAAGTCAAGCGGTAAATATCTGGCATTAAACCAATTGCATTAAAGCTGTATGTTTCCTGGCTTTAAGCTTATTTTATGGTGGCTTAGAAATTTACCAGACTTGGCACTTATCCTAATCAACAACCACACTTGTGCTTTTTGTTTATATTTTTCACCCAAGATTGAGAAAGCTCCTTTCTCTAGTTCTTAGGGTTTACATATGTTTTGTTTTATCCGTATTACACGGGAAACTATCTAACATATTTTGTACTATGTGCCTCTGGTGTTAATAATTGAAGTTGTGTGTATTTAGTTGAACTATATGGGTTTTATCCAAAGAAATTTATTATTCAGGCTTAAGTTCGTTCAATTTAATTTTTACAACTAAATCATTTTTTATTGAGAAATAATTTTTCAAAGCATGTGGCAATTGAAAAGTACAAATACCAATTTCTTGACTTTTGAAAAGGTCGAACTGAACATCGATGTTTTCGGGATTAACCACAATCCCATCGTCAGAGCTCTCTATACTCTAGGCTACTCAGCCCCCAAAGTCAAGCGGTAAATATATGGAAAATATAGCAGTTTCTAAACAGACCACCGATATTTAAGAGGTTTCAAAAATATAAAATTTCTTTTTTTTGTAAACATTTAATTTCGAGTTTATTGATTATGTTTGAATGTAAGTACTTAAAGAAAATTACAGAGAAAATCTTATGGATAAAAATGTATTGTTATATGATTATAATTGAAGTTGTGTGTATTTAGTCGAACTATATGGGTTTTATCCAAAGAAATTTATTATTCAGGCTTAAGTTCGTTCAATTTAATTTTTACAATTAAATCATTTTTTATTGAGAAATAATTTTTCAAAGCATGTGGCAATTGAAAAGTACAAATACCAATTTCTTGACTTCTGTAAAGGTCGAACTGAACATCGATGTTTTCGGGATTAACCACAATCCCATCGTCAGAGCTCTCTATACTCTAGGCTACACAGCCCCCAAAGTCAAGCGGTAAATATCTGGCATTAAACCAATTGCATTTAAGCTGTATGTTTCCTGGTTTTAAGCTTATTTTATGGTGGCTTAGAAATTTACCATACTTGGCACTTATCCTAATCAACAACCACACTTGTGCTTTTTGTTTATATTTCTCACTCAAGATTGAGAATGCTCCTTTCTTTAGTTCTTAGGGTTTACATATGTTTTGTTTTATCCGTATTACACGGGAAACTATCTAACATATTTTGTACTATGTGCTTCTAGTGTTAATAATTGAAGTTGTCGAACTATATGGGTTTTATCCAAAGAAATTTATTATTCAGGCTTAAGTTCGTTCAATTTAATTTTTACAATTAAATCATTTTTTATTGAGAAATAATTTTTCAAAGCATGTGGCAATTAAAAAGTACAAATACCAATTTCTTGACTTTTGAAAAGATCGAACTGAACATCGATGTTTTCGGGATTAACCACAATCCCATCGTCAGAGCTCTCTATACTCTAGGCTACTCAGCCCCCAAAGTCAAGCGGTAAATATCTGGAAAATATAACAGACCACCGATATTAAAAATCACATGGGTCTAGAATAAGTGTATTTGAGCTTAAGTTTGAAATTTGAAGGGTTGCCACAAGGCTTTAAAGCAGAGGTAATCACAAAGAGAAGCACTTAAAATAACAATGTATTGGTGTTTTTGCAAATGCTGAAAAATGAAGAGACAATAAACTACTCAGTTGATATCGATTTTTTTTGCAATCTCAACTATGTGTTTTGTTCTTGTTTTACCATAAAGAAGCGACGGCGGCCTGCTTGTTTGAAACACAAAATACACAGAAGTGACACGAACCGAAATATATTTCTGATCGCTTACATAGTGCCTTTAAATTTCATTTTCTTTTGCAGCGCCTTTCTACCCGTATTAATTTTGTAATGAATAAAACTAATTAAATATGCATATATTTCCACAATTCACATTGAAAATAGTATTTATTAATTAATTACAGTTCATTTCCATTCATCTTTTACATTTAATCTTTATAATTACTGCAAAATTTCACAAGTAATAAATCATGTGCATGTGTGTGTAAGAACACGCTGTATAAATAAAACCTACCACCACACAGTAATTGCAAAAAAAAACGCACATTAATAAAACAAATCTACGACACTTTTATATATACACACAATTCTTTTTTCACAATATATTTTTAATAATAAGGCATAATTCTTTAATTTGATTAGAATTTAAACATTTTTAGCGTGCTATTCAGTGAGTAAAATTTTTACATTTTTTCTTTTTCGTTTTCTTTATTTTCTTCTGTTCGTTGCCATTTTTGTCTCTTTTTAACAAAGCCTTAAAAACAATTGAAAAACCTGATTGTAGCGTTTTTTACCTGTCACTATTGTGATTTCTGTATATTAAAAACAATTGAAAAACCTGATTGTAGCGTTTTTTACCTATCGCTACTGTGATTTCTGTATATTTTGTGGTTTGAAAGCTAGCATACAACTGAATGAAATTATAGTTTCTTACACTCTTTGAAGTGAGTTTCTTTAACAGTCGTGTTGTATCAAGGCGAATTAATTTTATCAGGTGGAGTTGATTCTAGAACAACTACAACATTACAATAACATTTGACATCTCAGCCCCTATGTCAACGTATACAAATTTTGACGTACGAGCATCTAATTTGCGGAGAAAAATATCACCTGTATAAATCCACCTTGTGTTGTATATATAAAATGACGAAAAGTATTCGGGCACCGGCATGGTAGAATAATATACAAGGTAGCCCTGGAACGCCAGCTTATTATTTTTTTTCGTGGTACGAACTATCAAATGTTGTGTATATGTGAAATAACTACGTTGCACACACAATACAACACGTATGTTTGGTGCTTCTGTTATACAAACACACACATACACTCTCTATTAATGTTTGACATTTCGGACCTCAAATGTACATTTGTATTAGTTATGCGGCTACCTTGTATATTATTCTACCATGGGCACCGGTGGCTTAGCATGATCATGGTAGAATAATATATAAGGTAGCCCTGGAACGCCATCTGATTATTTTTTTATTTACTTTTTTCATGTAACGAACTGTCAAATATTGTGTATATGTGATATAACTACGTTGCAAACTCAATACCACACGTATGTTTGCTGCTTCTGATATACAAACACTAATATACCCACTCTTTTAATGTTTGACATTTTCTATCCCAAAATGTACATTTGTATTAGTTATGCGGCTACCTGTTATATTATTCTACCATGAGCATGATGGTGTCTGCTTTAAAGGGCAATATACACAGTCAACATGCTTGACAAGCGTGGTAATAGTATGTGTGAAATTTCGTTAGTATTAGTGACACCGACGACGCTTGATGGAAAATCTACTTGTTTTTGATTTTTCGTCAAGCACACGTACACGAATCTGACATCAAGCTGATTGATTGTGTATTATGCCCTTAAAGCATGATACAATAAAACAAGGTAGTCCAATTCTCTCTTTTCGTCGCCATATTAACGTTCTGACATTTAATCCAATTATGAAAATTCATGCTACCATATTCATTTATGAAATCCAAAAAAAAAATACTGAAAAAAATCTCATAATTTTTATTAAAATGCAGTAACACAAGACACTTTTTGTAAGGATTCTGGCGTAAAGTTTGTTAACATTCCAACAATACCTTATGTTCGGCAAAAGTGGCTTAGTTTATGCAAGATCAATAAGTCTGACTTACCAAAGACACTCCCTTAAATTTGTTCATACTCACAAGCTTGACGAGCAGCACATAACCGCAATACACCACTTTTACTGCGAAAATACGCGAAAAATTGCCAAATTTCAAACAAGCCGTAAAATTTATTAAACATCGCTAAAATTCTAAGGAATGTCAAAATCTCAGAAAAAGTCGCGAAAATGATGGAAATTCGCAAAACCTTGTTAACATTAAAAAAATAGTGATTAAAAATCGTTAAAACTGTAATAAATACAAGAACTGGCTAAAAAATCACTTTTTTTCGCGAAAATAGTGAAAAATCGCGACAAACTGCAAAATTTCAAACAAGCTTTAAAATTGCTTAATAATAGCTAAAATTGTATACAATGCAAAAAGCTCAGAAATCGCGAAAGTGAAGACAATTCGCAAAAACTTGGGAAGATTAAAAAGATATCAATGTCTGATATTGATTAAAAAAGTGACAAAACTGTTAAAAACGAAAAACTGACCAAAATATTACTTTCATCGAAAATATTGCGAAATTTCGTCATTTTCGCGATTTTTAGCGACTTTTTTGCATTCCTTACAATTTTAGCCATTTTTAAGCAATTTTACGGCTTGTTTGCATTTTTGAAAATTTTTGCACATATCCGCTATTTTCGCGAATAAAGTGCTTTTTTAGCCAGTTCTTTGATTTTTGATAATTTTACAAATTTGTAATCACTATCACACTTTTCTATCATTTTTATTATAGCAAGTTTATGCGAATTTGCGTCATTTTCGCGATTTTTTTGCATTCCTTACAATTTTAGCTATTTTTAAAAAATTTTACGGCTTGTTTGCAATTTTTCGCAAATTTTCACTATTTTTGCGATAAAACGGAGCGGTGCTTTTATCCTCTTTTAGAGCTCAAGCGATTTCCAGTTAATGTTAGAGATAAGTTACACATTAAAAATGTTACATTTTCTGGAATGATTTTTGAATTTAATAAATATTAGAGTCCGACCGAATATTCGTTTTCGGATTCGGCCACAATTGTAGTTACAGCTGATATTCGGTTTAGGCCGACTTTTTGGCCGAATACCGAAACTTTTTATTCTCTATAAATAAGGAAGTTAGCCGAAATAATATTTTCCAAATTTAAAATATGTCACCGCCATGAATCTGTTTTTTCCAGACCTATATCTTTTCAAATTGAATAAAAATTTTACTTAGTTTTATAAAGCGCAACCAACATAGTAAAATAAAGTATTCAACTGTTTGTTGCCAAAATAGACTAGGGAATGGTAAGCCGATTTCGATTCCGATCGAAAATCTATTTTATATAACATAAATAATAAATAGGTTTTTTTTTGCAATGAAATTGATTATTTCTTTTTTAAAATAGATTTTTTTAAATAATTTCAAAATATAAAGAAAGCACATTTTCAATCATCACGATAAATTCAATATCGTCGAGAAAAATTCTTTATTGTATATATCATCGATGAAACGCAGCCGTAAAAAAAAATTCACTTTAGTAGGAATGAATGAAATCTTATAAATTTAGTGTCAAAAATAGGTAAATATTCCACTTTATATCTTTCTAATTATTCCGACTCAACTTTTTGATTGGTGTTCTTGTAACGTCATCAATAGAGTGATAAACAACTCCTCAATGTATTTGTAACGAACCCAATATTCCAGTTCTATTCATCATTTAAGCTAATTTCATGCCAAGTTTTTATTAGTCATATGCTAATTAATGGTTAAGTTTTATATTTGCTCGATGGAAATATATTCAATTTCTACATTATTTTGACTGACACTGTATATATGTAGAAATACTCTTACGCCCTTTTTCACAGTGTATAGTTAAAAGCTGTGGTATACTCTAACGAAGAGTTTTGTATGCCGAATTTGCCGTTAAAGACCACGTTAACTTTTAATCACATTGTGAAAAGGGCTGTTAATAAAGTAAATGACTTTTCAGTTTTGTGAAGTTTTTAAATTGTCAATATTAGTTAATGCTAAAAAAAGTTTCGGCAAGTTTCGGATTCGGCCGAATATTCGTCCTTTTTGCCGAATATTAGGTTCGGTTCGGGCTCGGCCTCAAAAAACTGGTTTCGGTCGGAGTCTAATAAATATGTAATAGATTTTATTTGCAATAAAATACATTTATAATAATTTTTATTGTTAAAGTAATTACTACCTCTTTATGGGCAATTACTATGACTTTTGTCCAAATACGTGTAATTGTAGTTGATAAACTTCAATTACAATTAAAATAATTTGTAATTGCTAGTATATCAAATGCCCATTGCATGTAATTGTAATTGTTCATGCCTCAATTACAATTACATGTAAACGTAATTCCTTGACTTCTATTAAGTTTTATCACGAAAAATTATATTAATTGCTGATAATTCCTTATGTTAGTTGGACACATTATTAAAACATTTTGCAATTTTGAAATTTATGTAACATAATTGTGATTTGTTATTAAATTATTTACAAAAATTACACATTTTGTAAAAAAAACTCTAAATTACTGGTTCCCATTTCGTAAATGTGGCAAGGTTTTCATTTAATATTTCTAAAAAACAAGCTTTTCTAAAAAACAAGATTTGTGTAGGTGGGAGGTAAACAACACCAAGTCACGAAATTCATTACAATTTCGGCTTTTTAGTTCATTATTTGAATTAATGTAAATTCAAGTTATTATTAACAGTGGAATGTTTGAATATTCAATCAGATTGGCAAAAAGTATCAGTACTATTGATTTCGACATGACCGTCTCATCAGCGTTCTCATTTACCACTTATGAAGGTAAATGCTTTTTATGAGGAAACATCTACTATTTAACCAATTTATTTCACGAAATAGAATACAATAGTTTTTGTAAATTCTTACATTCATTTAAGTTCAGCGTTGTTTTCGGTTAGCACGAATCTGATTGATGAATATCTGATTTTTTTCAAAATGCGTTTTTTTATTTTAGGAATCAGCATTTTTTTCTTTATCGATAGGTGAAATACAGTAAGTCCTATGTTTCAAGTGACAGTAGTACCACAAAATATACAGGAATCACAAAAGTGACAGGTAACAAGACATAAATTTAAAAAAATCAAAAAAACCCGACTGCGTAAAAAAAGAAAACAATTTTAAACCGTCACAGATCCTAAATGGTCATTCGAAATTCAATCGTCAATCGACTCGTCTTAGTCCGGGGAGTGTCACTAAAGATATGACAATAGTGAAAATTCAATATGGCGGCCAACAGACGCCATTTTGTTTATAAGAAAAAAATAAAAAGTTGGCGAACTATATCGAAATGGGTATCAATCGACTGGTATTTGATACTCATCTTTAGGTTTCTCTTATGATTTTTAATTTTGAACGACCATTTAGGATCTGTAACTGTTTAAAGTTGTTTTTTTCTATTTTTTACGCAGTCGGGTTTTTTGTTTTTTTAAATTTATGTCTTGTTATTAAAAATATATTGTGAAAAAAGAATTGTGTCTGTATAAAAGTGTCATGGATTTGTTTTATTAATGTGCGGGTTTTTGCAGTGACTTTATGGTGGTGGTTTTTTGTTTAATACAGAGTGCGCTCACACACACCTGCACATGATTATTATTTGTGACATTTTGCAGAATTATAAAGATAAAATGTAAAAGATGAATGAAAATTAACTATAATTAATTAATAAATAATATTTTAGTGTGAATTGTGGAAATATATACACATTTAATTTATTTTATTCATTACAAAATTAATTCGGATAGAAAACAGGGTACGGATTTGCATACACTTGTGCGGCACATGCACATGTGCCAAAAATAAGCACAAAAAAAATATCGCACACGAACACGAGTAAATGCCATTTTTTTGTGTGCTTACTTTTGGCACGTGCACGTGTGCCAATCAAACTGACACACGTACATGTGCGTGTGCTTTAATCGACTTCAAAAGTATTTTTTTTACTTTTCTTTATGTTTGTACATGCATAACTCTGTCATTTGTGAACCGATTTAAAAAATTCTTTTTTTGTTTGAAACCCTTTACTTTTAGTTTGGTCCAATAAGCTTTTCCCCAAAATCAGGGGGCAAATTTGCCCCCCTCCTTAAAATGTTTATTATCGCATAACTCCTTTATTTATGCACCGATTTTCAAAAATCGGGTGACAAACTTGCCCCCCAGATATTGATTATCGCATAACTCAGTCATTTATCTACCGAATTTCAAAATTATTTTTGTGTTTGAAGGCCATTCCTGGCAGTTTGGTCTTATAAATTTTTTCCAAAAAGTTGGGGGCAAACTTGCCCTCCCCCTCAAAATATTGATTATCGCATAACTCTGTCATTTATGCAACGATTTTCAAAATTGTTTTTTTGTTTGAAAGCCTTTGCTTGAATCATGTTGTTTCGATAATCGGAGGGGGAATTTTGCCAAACCCCCCCCAACACATTGTTTTTTTGCATAGCTCCTTTATTTTTGCACCGATTTTCAAAATTCGTTTTTGTTTGAGAGGCTTTGCTTGCAGTTTGGTTCCATAATTTTTTTTGAAAATCGAAGGGGAATATTTGCTCCACCTTGCATAACTCTGTCATTTGTGAACCGATTTTCAAATTTCTTTTTTTGCTTGAAAGCCTTTGCTTTTAGCTTGGCCCAATAACTTTTTCCCCAAAATCAGGGGAACAAATTTAGCCAACCCCCCGCAATATTGATTATCGCATAACTCTTTCATTTGTGCACCGATTTTCAAAATTCTTTTTTTGTTTGAGAGGCTTTGCTTGCAGTTTAGTTCCATAATTTTGTTTCGAAAATCGGAGGGGAAAATTGCTCCCCCTTGCATAGCTCTGTCATTTGTTAACCGACTTTTAAAATTCTTTTTTCTTTGAAAGCCTTTGCTTTTAATTTGGTCCAATAAGTTTTTCACCAAAATCAGGGGGCGAATTTGCCTCCCCCCAAAATATTGTAGTGTACCTCACATATCACATCAGACTGCAATATTTATAAAATAAAATGAGCTTTAGAATACAATAACAAATTCAAAAATAACACAAATAAAAAATAAATAAGTTTGGAAAAATAAAAGGAATATGGCAATCTACATTTGCCCATTTATTTAAAATGAAATAAAACCATATAAAATATAATATTTTAATAAGTTTTTTATACATTTTTATAATTATTGTAATAAGAATTATTATCCAATGTTATCTAAGAATGATTTTATTGTAACGGTACCATGAAGAAAGTAAGAAAAAATTTACTTTCATATATTTTCTCTTAAGGGTGAGGGTGTAGTGTACCTCACATATGCTTAATACACAGTGTAGTGCACTTCACAATGTGTCATTGCGCAAATTAGTAAAGTATCGATAACAATAAATATAATTATTAACAACATGTGCTGATCAATCGTAGTGTTTGAGTGACACACATATGAGTGTCAAGTGTAAATTGAGTGCATTCCAATGCACTACATTACGATTGGTCAATGTACAAAGTAATTTGAATCATTTAATATTTTCATGGTGTCGAAATGAAACAAATATAATTTTAAGAATGACTAATGCTAGGAACACAACTGGGACGAACTACGAATTTTTGGTCGCGAATATTCGTCGCCAAAAATAAAACTCATTTGTGTATATGAAAATACACACAATAACGGCGTCGGACGAAATTCGTCATACGCGGCGAACTCTAAATAGATTTATTTCTATTTCTTACGCCGGCGAACGACGAACATATCAGTACCAAGTGACCATGTTTGGTTTTAGTTTTCAAGTGTTTTAGTAAATAAAGATAATTTTTGCTTTAATTATTTTTTTATTTTATAGCATTTGAAGTAAATATAGATAATAATTAACTATAAAAATTGGTGTTAGCTGTGTTTTTGCTAATGTTTAATTTTTCAAGTATGTATTATTTTTTTATACGGTCACACTTTGCACAAACAGTAAACAACTTTATCAATTGTAACAGCTGTTGCGTTTTCGTCGCTATTATGCCTCACACGACGAATTTACACAGCGAACTTTTATCGACGAATTCGTCGTGTTGGACGAAATTCGTCGTTCGTCCCAGTTGTGTTCGTAGCATAATGTAAGTTAGAAAGGCTAAGTTTTATTCTCATAAGTAGTATATTAGCCGTAGAAAATATTACATAATCAGACTTTAATTCAGTCCTGGCCATCGAGAGAAATGAGTTTTTAGTTTAGTATTAGTGCTTACGAGTATGTGTTAGTAGTATTCCGCTGTGTGCCTATTAAAAAGAAAAACAACAACGTAAAAAAACAACAACCTTTTATACAACTGTATGAAGTTATTTATTTTTTACTCTTTAGTGAGAACATTATTTTTCATTCGGCTGCATACATAGACAAGCCGAATAATGTTCGGAACTCTGGTGCTAGTATGAGCGATGCTGCTTTAATTTGACAAGCTAAACTGCCTTAGTTTTATTTTCTAGTCTCTGTTTTGCCCTTGCGAATCTGCACAGATCGGCAAAACACGACCAGTAGCGATTCTTGACGGTCATCACACGAACTAAATCCCCACTTTTTTTCTTCACATGGCGATCCTGCCTTTATAAAAACCCCTTTTTTTTCTTCATAATATTGATTATTGCATAACTCCTTCATTTTTGCACCGATTTTCAAAATTCTTTTTTTATTTGAGAGGCTTTGCTTGCAATTTGGTTCCATAATTTTGTTTCGAAAATCGGAGGAGAAAATTTGCTTCCCCCCTTTCATAACTCTGTCATTTGTCAACCGATTTTTAAAATTCTCTTTTTGTTTGAAAGCCTTTGCTTTTCGTTTGGTCCAATAAGTTTTTCTCCAAAATCAGGGGGCAAATTTGCCCACCCCGAAAATATTGATTATCGAATAACTCTGTCATTTATGCAACGATTTAAATTTTTTTTGTTTGAAAGGCTGTGCTTGCAGTTTCGTCCCATAATTTGTTTTCCCAAAATAGGGGAGCAAATTTGCCCCCACCCCCTAAATATTGATTATCGCATAACTCATTCATTTATGGACCGAATTTCAAAATTATTTGTTTTTTTTTGTTTCTTGATGAAATTTGCATTTTATGGGTTTTCGTGCTATTGGTGCTATTGGTTGGTCTGGTGATTTTCAAAATTATTGGTTAGTAGAATAGAGTGACAGAAAAGACTGAGGTGCAAGTGGCTGGTGTCCTGAATGAAATCGAAATAATAAGAATCAATAAGAGGAGAAAATATATACTGAGAGCGCCATGCCGATAGACAGAGAAAGGAAGAGAGAGCGAGACAATATAATTGTAACAGAAATATGTTGGCAAATTATATGTATATGCATAGCAACTACCCAGTGGTAAAAATATTACGTAATCGCTGATGTAAGCAATACCTAGTAGCTGCTAGCGGTGACGCTTTGGCTTATTTTCCCACTTAGATTTAACATAAGCGTGTCATAGGCTGTTTAACGGTCGTAATAAACTTTTAGATATCATATAGATGGTCATACATTGACAACTTTTATTATTTTTTACAAAACGCAGAAAACATTCTCATTCTCATAACAAAATAACAGAAATTAGTTGAGAGTATCTACTAAATAATTTTCAGCTATTTTATTTCTATGCTAGTAACGCTTTCAGCATATTTATAACGTAATTTCTTCTTCTGAAAAGATGTAAAAACCAGTTACGTGTTGTCAACTTATGACCATCGATATGAAAGTTTTTTAAAGGTCTAAAACTTTTAAAAATGATGTTGCTGATGGGCTATTGGACTAATTTTACGCACAACTGGACCCATTATCAAAAGGTTTTTATAATGTTGTATGTACTACTTTTTGTATTTTGTTAGAGAATATACAAAAATATATCATCAGAATAAAATAAACACACTCGTACGTTTTTGTTTAGGGTTTTTACGTAAGAAACAAAAATTTTGCAATTATTGGAAACTAAACTTTTATAAAAATTGCAATGATTTCTGTAAGTAAACGGGATACATTTACGATTTGAATACTAATATGTATGTCTTTCCAAACATAGAGAAGTTTTTTTTTTATATTTCAGTAATTCTTTAGGGGTGGGCAAAATCAACTCTGGGGGGCATTGCGCCCCAGAAAGGCATATCTACGCCAATGAACATCCTATTATTTCCTTTCCATACACAAATCTGCCTAGAAAATGAAAATTAAGTAAAAAACCACGCACTTCCAAGAGCAATAATGTTAAATTCATACATACAGAAAACAACAGTAAACCATTTAATTTACATATAACGTTTTTGTTCTTTTAAAAAATGTCCATTGACTTGATTTGTACAAAAATAGGTACATATAAACAGAAATGAAAAAAACGACAATAGAATTGCTCTTGCGAAAGCCAAATTGCCAACAAAATACATAAATGAACACAATTCGCACTACGCACTTCTTTTGGGATTTCGTTTTCATTTAAAAAAAATTTTTCCCAACGACCTAATTTCTACAAAAAATAGTTACTACATATAAAGATCAAACAACAAAAGCATACATCCTCCTCATAGCCAAACTAAAAAAAATACCCAAGCAACAATAACAATGCTAAAATTGAATGTGCATATTTTAATAAAAATCACCCTTTTCAGCAGGTAGGGTCTGCATTAGTCACGTGCACAGATACATCTATTTAAATCAGTTTCAGTGGGTTAAATCTGGTGAGTGCATATTGATAAGTAATGTACAGTTTCTGTTATTAGGTGGTATTGTTATTGGCTGAAGTATAGTAGATATGAGTGGATACAGAGAGACTGAGAGAAACACATTTGTTTTCCTATCTTTCGCCCAAACAGATATTAACAGATACTGATATCGTACAATAAGTACTTATTGTATAAGCAGGCAAATTTGCCATGCAAAACGAAGTTTGTTCGCAATTGGTCGGCTATTTAAAACGAACATCAACATAGTGTTAAGCTCAGAATAGGATGATGGAATCACTGATGAGAAAGATGGATAAGTCAAGATTGTTACTCGAGCCAATGGAACAATATAACTTTATTTATGTTGTTCGCTCATAAAATATTGCAAATAAACCCAGTAGGAAATGGAACCATGAAATAAAACAAGATGCGTTAGAATTTCTATGAACAAATTATTTTATTTTAATTTAGGAGATGGACAATTAACTCTTCGTATGATGGTAGATTAGAAAGTAATCCAAGAATTATATATTGTGAAAAACGGAAGTAGTCTTTAGGACATTTTGGCTAATTTTACGTATAGGTTATGCATTAATGAGAAGTGAGATAGCTAGTTATGTAGATATGCAAACGCATAGTTATCTCATCAATCATATAGCATGCAGTTTTTGTATTTATCTTTGACTCAGCCACAGGATTTAAAAGATATGGTTGTTAAGGCATGCTGGCCTTAACATTGCCGCCCGCCTTGCAGGATTCATGCAACAAAATAACGCCTTAGCCATGTCTAAAAAACTATTTTAGTAGAAAATAGAAAGAGTAATGAAATTAATAAATACATTTTGTTTTAATGAAATTCATTTGTGATATAATTTATAATATGATATGGATTTTTACTTTTGTCAAAATTCAGTACAATAAAAGTAAAGTTACATCATGTAAATTAGATAAAATGAAAAAAAGGAAAATTCAACACATACCAATACGTTCATATTTTGCATGGCCTTATGTTTAAGTGCATTTCAAAATTTATAAAGAGCAGGAACCATAAATAGTCCAGCCAAAATTAGTGCTTTGAGCAGTCGGAAAACCTGTTCTGGAAAAGACCCCTTCACGAATAATTTTCGGATATATATCAACGCCTATTATGATATCGATGGAAGCCGATTCATAGAATTTTGAATCCGCAAGGAATAAATCGGGAAAATTCTTTTCGTATGATTCTGGCAGAGATACAGATGGGGTTCTAAGAGCTATTCTATTGTCGACGCGGAAAGTTCCTTCTAAACAGTTTCATCGTGCAAGGTAAACGCAGTTAGTTCTAACTTGTCAACAAGTTTTTTAGATACCCGACTTACTGGTGACCCAGAATCAAGCAAGCATCGAGCATACAACGTTTTGGACGCTATCTTCACCAAAACCGTTGGCAAAAGAATGGTAGTGTTTTGACGCAACATTTCCGTCAAGGACGATTTGGAACTCGAGGATGGAGAAGTAGCATGACTGGGTTTCGCTTCGGAGGACTTACGAGTTTTTGAATTATCTCTGCTTGATTTTGTTGAGGCGGTGGGTCGCTCTGGAGAATGAGATCGTGATCTCTGCGATAGGAAACGATCTGCTAGCTTCGGATGGACATGAAGCAATGTACGCTTGGAGAAGCAGGTACCTTTAGAGTAATCGTGCGCAAGACAATTAGAACAATATTTATTTTCATGGACCGGACGAATGCGATCGCCCATGTTCATCGCCAAGAATTTCCTGCAAGTTCGTAAAGGATGAGGACGATTGCAAATTCGGCATGGGAATTTGTTGTAATTGTCAGGAAGCCCGCTACCTGAAGTATTAGATTTAGAGGAGCGCGAAGATATTTTTGGCATATTGATCTAGAACAAAAAGGACAAATAAAGGAATATTAAGAGAAGAAAAATCGCTAAAGGGAAAACCGAAACCCTAAGAAGGCGCAGGCAGACAAATAAATTTGACTATTGGTCGTGTTATTACACCACGTTGCGTTAAAACGTCAGCCATTCGTACGCGATTGTCCGAGCCTGTGTAGACTTTTTGAACTCTACCTAGTCGCCATGCATTCGGTGGGAGGTTTTCATCTTTTACAACCACTAGTGCACCTTCTTGTAGATTCTCTTCTGGACGTTTCCATTTTACTCGCTTGTGGAGTTCCTTCAGATATTCATTTTTCCACCGTTGGCAGAAGTTCTGGTAGATGAGCTTTAACCTCTGTCACCTATTCGATATAGACATGGTTTCATTTACCTGTGGATCTACAGGTGCTAAAATCGGTGAACCAATACGAAAATGCCCCGGAGTCAGGGCGGAAAGATCAGTAGGATCCGTAGACATAGGTGTAATGGGTCTGGAATTAACACATGCCTCAATTCTAGTCAGTAAGGTGGACAACTCTTCATAAGTGTACTTATAGCACCCTGTTGTTTTACGAAAATGAGCCTTGAAATTCTTTGCTCCCGCCTCCCACAATCCACCCATATGTGGCGGACCTGCTGGAATGAAATGTCAGGTGATATTTTGATGCGCATAAATGGAAATAAGACGTTGCTGTGAGGTTTGGATAAACTCTTTTGCTATGGTCCTTGAAGCACCAACAAATGTAGTTCCATTGTCGGAATACAAATCTAACGGACATCCACGTCGGGAAACGAAACGACTAAAGGCTGCTAGGAAAGCGTTAATAGAGAGATCGGATCGCCTTTGTAGAAAAGCACACGAATACACATACGTATCTTTTAGTGATACGACAGGCTCTACCGGAATAGCTCTTTACATCAAAGGGCCCCGCAAAATCGAGTCCTGTACTAGTAAAAGGCCGAGTTATTTCGCACGCTCTGGCATCTCCTTTTGTGTATGGTACATACCTTACATTGAGTGATAGTGGTTTTAATAAGATTTTTAGCCTTCGGAATCCAGTACTGCATTCGCAGTAGTCTCAAAACTAGTTGACTTCCACCATGTAAACTAATATCATGGATAAACTTCACTAAAAGGCGGGAGTATTGGCAGTTGTATGGAATAATTACAGGGTGTTTTTCATCGTACAAAAGCCCTGGCGCTAATTCAAGTCTGCCACAAGAACGAATTATACCTTCTGGGTCTAAAAATGGATTCAAGTTCAGAATAGTACTTGATTTGGCGATTCCTTGTTTTGAGGATAGAGCTTTATATTCTTCTGGATATGCCAGCTTTTCACACACGGAAATAATAAGATCGCGAACTGCAATGATTTCGGAGCTAGATACTAAAATAGAATTCTTGTAGAAGGCGGAGCGGAACCTTGGATGAGTTCTTTGAAAGAATATGTACACATATGCCATTATACGCATTGCCTTGGCATAGGAAGAGAATCTTTCAAGTAGATCTTCGAAATCATTGAAATAAGAGAAATGAGCTCGAAGGGATTTTACTTCTAGCTCAGTATGAGGAATATTGGACCAATTATACATGAGCCATTAATTTGGTGAAGTATTAAGCCAATGCGGCCCGAACCACCATAGATCGTTCTTAATAAGATCCTTTGGACACAGACCACGGCTCGCTAAATCTGCTGGATTTGTCTCTGAGTTCACATGTCTCCATTCTGAGATATCTACAACATGTGTTATCTTGGCTACTCTATTTGCAAACGAACGTCAGCCAATTACAAGGTGATTTACTGAGACATGAAAGCACAATTGTGGAATCGGTCCAACAGAAAGTGATATACTTTGTGACGTCTAGTCTTGGCAAAAGGCTTTCGACCATTTCTGTCAAAAGAACTGCTCCACAAAGTTCTAGCCTCGGAATGGATAAAGTCTTAATCGGAGCCACCTTAGTTTTGGATGATGTTAAATGTGTGTGCACAGAGCTTCCAGTGGATACTCGGATATATAGTGCTGCTGCGTATGCCCTTTCAAAGGCATCGCAAAACCCATGGAATTGGACATTTTCATCAGGAATAAAGTCAACCCATCGAGGAATACGTATGGAATTGATTGCAGGATAATTGGCTTCAAAGGATCTCCACTGATCAAGAGTTTCGGGCAAAAGAGGATCATCCCAACCAGTACCAGCCATTCATATCCTTTGCATCAGTATTTTAGCTAAAATAATACACGGAGCTATCCATCCGGCAGGATCAAAAAGTTTGGCGATTCGAGAAAGAACCTCCCTCTTTGCGTACTTTGATAGACATTGAAAATTGCTTGCAGCAAAGTAAAATTCGTCAGTACAAGCATTCCAACGAACGCCTAAAGTTTTTGCTGAGCTATTATCTTTGAATCTCAAAAAGTCATCATGCAGGAGGTGAGTGAGTGGAATATCAGCTAATATGTCTTTGGAGTTTGAGATCCACTTCTTCAATTCGAAACCTGCGGATTGAAGTGCTAGAACCAGTTCATTTTTAGCCTGAATAGAGTCACACTTAGAATGAGCACCAGCCAAAACATCATCAACGTACATATAATTGCGAATTATGGAACTAGCCGCTGGATAACTTTCTTTTATATCATCTGCAAGTTGTAGCAAAGTACGAATGTTCCAAATATGGAGCAGAATTTACTCCAAAAGTGACCGTTTTTAATTCGTAGTCTTTTAAAGGAGAACCAGGATCATCTCGGAAAAGAATTCTCTGGTATGGTGTATGGCTTGGATCTACTAAAATCTGCCTATACATCTTCTGAATATCTGCATTGAATACAAAACGGAAAAACGCCACTTTAGGATCAGCACCGGACCCGTTTGCAATAAGGAATTCAAACTTAAGCCATTCGTAGAAGGAGAAGAAGCATTAAACACCACACGGACTTTGGTGGTAACACTATCAGGCTTTATGACAGCATGATGTGGCAAATAGTATAAATCCGGTTTTTGGGACTGACTAGGAGGATGAACTTTCTCCATATGACCAAGATCTTCGTATTCCTAGACGACTTTATCGTACTCAAGTTTAAAGTCAGAATTCCGCAAAAGTCTTGCCTCGTTACGAAAGAATTGTGCCATTGCACTGGATCTAGAATTGCCTATACTCAGAGAGTCGGGAAAATCCTCCTTGAAAGGCAGAGATACTACATATCGACCATATGAATTTCTTCTTGTTGTTCGAGCATATAACTCTTCACAAGCCTGATCAGATGATGACAAAAAGTTCTTCTTTGGAAGATTCTCCACCTCCCAAAATCGTGAAATTTCTTTATCTAAAGAAATTTCACAAAAGTATGAAATTATATTGGATGATGGAGAGGAGCTACGAGAAATAGGACCAGTGAGAATCCACCCGAAGATGGTCTCTTGTGCAATTAATGAATTACAAACCTTTTGTCTAACACCTGAATATATGATAGAAGGAAAAATATCAATAATAACAAGTCAATATTTGAACTGCAGTGAAAATTAGGGTCGGCGAGACGAATATCAGGCAGATTAGCGAATAAAGCGGTAGGAATCGTATGAGACGGAAGATTAGTTGAAAGATGGGGAACTACAAGATCCGTTGTGAAAATGTTAACGCTTCCATTTAATTCAGTACCTAGGTGCCTTCAGACCTCGATTATTTTACCACAGCAGTTCCTAAAAGAACGTCTTTAGATTGGGCTGCGAAACAGGATTGAATTACATCAGAGCTTGGAGCATTACTGGACTGTGTATTATTAAAATTCAATCGAGTAAAAGGCGTTGAGTTTGGATTAAGACTCGAACTTTTGCTTGTGCTAGGAATAGAAACAGAATTGCTGAAATTTGTATTTTCCTTATGAAGTAGCGTATTATGCCTTTTATTGCACTTGAAACAGTTATGTTTGCTGTTACAGTTTTGAACATTGTGTGTTTATGAAAAGCAATTCAAGCACAAGCCTTCCTTTTTTATTTCATTTAGTTTCTGATCGCAATCCATATTAAGAAATTTTGGGCATTTTCTAATTGCATGATTTTCTTTGGGGCATAGCTGACATTTTGGACCGGAAACATTAACCTGAAAACTATTTAGTTTTGTATTGGAATTAGAGCTGGTTTTAGACCTAGAGTTATTTTCCTTGGAGTTACCAGAACTACGAATTTCGGACACAGATTCTAGTGTCCTATACCGATTGGTTAGAAATTTGTCCAATTCAGACCATAGTCCAATTCAGGAATAGTTGTTTTATCTTTCAGTTCCTGTTCCCACAAGCTCAATGTGTTTTCTGGAATACGGTTTGTGCAAATGAAAACAAAAATTGGATCCCAGCTCTGGACGTCAATTTCATACAGCTTCAAAGCAGATATACAGGAGTTAATAGCTCTCTGAAGCTGTTTCAGTGCTTTCCCGGTTTCAGAAGTAATGGTTGGAAGATTGAAAAGAGTTTTTAATTGGACGCTGACCAGAACTCTTCGATTCTCGTATCGCGAACACAGCTCTTTCCACGCTAAGTGGGCATTTCTTGACAACATCTCTTGCTTCCCCCTTTGTCTTTTGTGTTAAATAGAAAATTTTTTCTACATTACTGGCCTTGGTGTTAGCAACAACAGCTGTAAGCACGTCACGAAATGTTGGCCAGGTGGCGTAATCACCCTGAAAAGGTAAGTGAAGACTACGTACTTCAGAGACATTTGGATTCACTGTATTGTTGGTAGGAGACATCGTTGCTCTGTTGATACTATCGGACATTTCAGATAGCTTTGACAAACAGTTGCAATAAACTGAATTCATACGCTTGTACTTAGCTTTATGTGCCTCTAATTCACTCTTCCCCGGTTTCGTGCTACCTGAGTCTTCCATCTCACTTAGAACTTTTTCATAAGCTTTTTTAACACGAACTCATTCTGACTTCAACTCACTGCGATGGACTTCGAGAGCATGTACTATCGACATTGGAATTTGGCTGTTATTAATGTCGGCCTCGAACTCGACAAAATTGTCAGCCAGACGAATAAACCGATCTAAGGACCTGTTCGAAACTGAAAACTACTTGGATTAACTTAGGAAAGAATAAAACTCTAGAACTCAAAGGAAAGGCGAATCGAACAAAATATAAATGAAATATTTTCACAAACTGATGTCAGGAAGAATTAGGATGCTAAAATTGCTTTATCAGAAATTAAGTTTTGTTTATCACTTTTACAGTTTTTTTTATTGAAATCTCGATAAACGTACGGAAATAATTTTAAAGCATGTGGTAGGTAACACCGATATAGCTGCAGAACAAACAATTAAAACTACCAGGCCAAATAATAAAAGTTGCCAGTAAAGTTTATTGACAACAATAACCCTTTGGCTTGAATGACAACGGTATCAAACACACAAAATGAATTTATACTTTAACTTGTCTGTAAAAATAATCTTTGCATTTACTAAATGCAATGGAATTAATCAGCTGTTATTAAAAAGAAATATTGGAAAAGGTCATTGAACTTTGTTTTGTTGGAAATACAAGTTAGTTATTTGGAAAGGATAGGAAACAATAGGTAGCTTCCTTCACCAAATAAATTTATGAAAATGTTACTTCAAGGATATTATTATACACAAATCAATTGGACTTTAATGCAATGTGCATAGAAAACTAAATACTTATTATGACTTGTTCAAAATTTAATTTTGTTGGCACTTTGCACTGAATTAAATCTCCGTATATAATAGAAGGAATAATTGTTGAGCAAGCTTATAAAACTTCTATTATTACCAAAACCAATTAACGAAATATATTTATATTTAATTTTGAATTAAGGTTTTCATATAACGCGCATTAAATTGAAGCACAAAGTATTTCAAAACAACTGAGAATGTGAAAATAATTATTATCTTATAAGCAAAATATTTTCTCACCAAATTGCAGTGAACAGGCCTATTTCCTTTTCATATAAAACAGCCACCTGTCTCTCTTGACGTTGGAATATCGAAAAAATGTTATTTTAAATTTGGAGTGTACATACATACATACACACGGGATCGCAACTACCAGCAAACGACTATTTTACAAAGTAAAGAGAGTTAGTTTGTACGAAGAGTACAAATGCAAGATTGCCCTTAAGGAGAATTAGTATAAAGTTTCCAGTGAAAAGCTTGCTTCAAGTATAATTTTTATACTTCAAGCAACGAATATAAACTTTTTCAATCAAATGCAGAAAGCAAGAGATTTTTTAAGAAGATCTCTTTTATATTAAATGTTCACTAATGAATAGCGGGGAAAAAGACAAATGCCAAATATATAAGAGGGGAATAAAATATGAGGGGAACGATTTTCGAATATAAATGAAACCGAAAGCAATAAGGGGAAAAGCTAAAAAAGGAGAAATTATGTCATACATAGGAGCATATATATGTAGATAACCACTGAAATAAAAAGGCGCGAAAAAAAACGAACGAACTCCACACCATGTATGCACCGAAACGCACTTTAATATATATACATATGTATATACATATTTTTTTTTTTACTCGTATATAAATTTTTTTTGGACAATATTTAAAAAATTATTTATTATACGTTTTTTCTCGGACAACATAATAAGAAATCCACTGTTACTCACTGTTGTTACTACCTTGTTAATTCCGGTGAACTTCAGCAAACTCCACCTGTGTGCTGGTGCACTTTTCTAGGCATGTACATATGTAGATATTTAAAGGTATTCTCTTCTACATATACCTTTGACCTTCTTGTGGAATGATTTTTTTTCGGCGTCCCCTTCCGATTTTATTATTTTTTTTTAATTCACTTGAAAGACTGAATTTTGTTTTTGAAGCAAAATATAATAATAATCACTTTTCACTCTTATTTTTTAATTTTTTAATAAATATTATTATTAAGCTTCAATACAATACAACAGATATTTTAAAACAAGCATCATGTAAATTTATTATCCATTGCTAAATACTGTGTTACTCTTATTGTTTAGTACGCGTAGAATGTGTATGTAGAATAAAATCATACAATATCAGTTACACGTATTCCATAATTTATACTTATAGTAACAGGTATGTATCTGTTATATCTGTTTTAGCAATACTTTGTGGTATAGTGGTGCACGACTTTAGTCTGCATTCAATGTTTTTGTTGTTGTGAAAATTTAAACAAAATTCTTGATAAATAATATCACCATCATAATTTCTATGCAGCTGTTTGTGACTTTCCTTTGATCTGTGGTCAATTCTTGTTCTGTGAAACGGTGAAATGAAAAAAAACATTTCATTTTCGTTTTCATAACAAATTTTCATAATTTAATTTTCATATGGTCAGTTTTTTAAGTTTTTAGATTTATGTGTTTAAAATTATATTTATATTTAAAATTATATTTATACTTATTACGAATTAAATTAAATACTTTGTGGTTTCCAATTTAATTGTATATGTAAAATTTCCCACATTGTAAGTAATCTATCAATTCATTGTAAAATATTTTATAAAAACTGTTTTTATTATTTTAAATAGACGATCCCTTGAAAAAATAGACAAAAAATCTACGAAACGTCGGGAAAACTGTAATTAAAAAGGAATTTTTATTCACATTTAAAAACTTCTGGTCAATTAGCTAAAAGGTAATACACAAATCTAAAAACTTTTCATAATATTTTTTCACAATTACACAGAATGCGATTCCCATTTATGTTATGAAAAGATGTTTCATTCCAGTTGTAGCCGTGAAACTTTTGTATCCATGTTATTCAACCATGCGTTAAGGTAGAAATAGCGAGCCGTACCGTACTGTTTCTTTAAGAAAACGTCTCAGCTGTTCGTGTATGGCATAGGATAACCAATGCAAAAGCTTACCGAATTTAAAAGTCACTTTGCCGTAACGTCCCAATCAGTATGAAATAGAAAACCTAACGTTGTTAAGTGACAGTTGTAAAGCAGTGATGGGTTGCTTGTATGCTAAATGGAATGAGGGTATTTTTGCTCTGTTTTTTTTGTACTTTTGGTAATAATAATATCTGTGTGGGAATCAACTTAAAGTAATACATATATATCTAAGTATGTATGTTTGTACATAAATGTACATATATTAGATGTATGCATATAATAAAGAAATACATATCGTCATATAAAATGCAAAAGGGCATATCATCGTTTTTAAACATTTTTCAGGAGAGATAAAAAACTTAATAAAAATGAAACTATTGTGATTAAAAAAAAATTCAGCATAGTATCATTAATTCAGACAATAGTTTTTTTTATCAAGTTTTTTATCTATCCTGAAAAATTATTTAAGAGGACGATATGCCCTTTTGCATTTTATATGACTATATATACACGTTAAATATAAATGTGATATAGATAAAAGGATTAAAATGGTTTCAAACCATTTTTAGTGTATGCACATATAAAAAATAATTTCATTTCTTACATATGTACTTAGCTACGTATTATGTTGGTGAAATACATTGGAATTTTTTAAAAAGCCGATTCGATTTTTTTTGTTAGTTAGTGCTTTTTGCGTTTTAGTTAACGATATGTATGTATACATAGATACATATTTATATATTATAAATATATAATATAGATATATTTTTACGTACCTACACCAAATACAGTTTTAATACTATTTACATCGTTTAGGTACTTTTTCTTCGCAAGACTCACTATTTGAACATTTTTAATTTCCATCACTGTTTTGTGAACAGCTGTTTCTTTTTCATATTAAAACAACAAAACAGAGTGGAACATACGCACGTTTTTAAATGTTCTATAAGTGGACAAACGTGCTAACAGTACGGTATTGTACGGTAGCGGTACAGCAACGGTTGGCTAACGGAGCCTTTAAATACGCTAATGCGTTACAGACTTCTGTCAAAAAAGTTGAAATAGTGTGTTTCCATAAGGCAAGATGGTTTGCGACGCGCGTAACTCGCAAAAAGTTGAACATTCTTCAACTTTCATGCGTCGTATACAAAATGACAGGTAGTTCTGCCAGATTCATATGCTAAAATGTGTGTTTAATGGAAATAAATTATTAGAAATTAATTTTTTTATTAAAAAATGGATGAAAACTGCATTAAATATATAAAGAAAAATAAAACTTAAAGGCAAGACAAAATATAGCCGGCAAGGGCTTGAAATTGTATAAGCAGAAGAGCATCAAAAGCGTGGTGTGTAACTTGCGTTGCGCGTAACGCCTGGTATGTACCTCCACCTTTAAATGTCACATGCAGAGGGCGAAGTTAAGTAGTTTCCATCGGCGCTAAGCCGCATGTTAATTTTTTTAATGCTTGAGCCGCTGCTGCAACATGCATCTATTGTTGTTTGAAATTTTTTGTTTTGCATAAAAAAAGGGAAAAAATAAATTCTATTTAGGAAAATGAAATAAACATGTACACTTGGTGGTCAAAAGGATTAGTGAATATGACGTGATGCATTTTCCCCCAATAAGTGCGGTTGAAATTAAAAGAAAAAGTCTTAACACACATTTATGAATGAAGTGATCAATGTATTTCAAGCCTTGGTGTTAAATAGATCAGTTTCAGTGTGATTTAATACGAATCCTTAAAACTAGTTTTGTTAGAATATTTTATTTAAAAATTCAATATTAGTTTGTGCAATCATAGTTATACCGGTTTTTTTAATGGTATTGTGAGAAATATAAACAAAAAGCACAAGTGTGGTTGTTGATTAGGATAAGTGCCAAGTATGGTAAATTTCCAAGCCACCATAAAATAAGCTTAAAGCCAGGAAACATACAGCTTTAATGCAATTGGTTTAATGCCAGATATTTACCGCTTGACTTTGGGGGCTGAGTAGCCTAGAGTATAGAGAGCTCTGACGATGGGATTGTGGTTAATCCCGAAAACATCGATGTTCAGTTCGACCTTTACAAAAGTCAAGAAATTGGTATTTGTACTTTTCAATTGCCACATGCTTTGAAAAATTATTTCTCAATAAAAAATGATTTAATTGTAAAAATTAAATTGAACGAACTTAAGCCTGAATAATAAATTTCTTTGGATAAAACCCATATAGTTCGACTAAATACACACAACTTCAGGTATTTATTAAAGTAATATAAACTTACAGTATGAAGAATAATGACAAATCTTTGAAGAAAATAAATGACTTAATAATCTTAGTTTTTTTCGTAAACTTTGCAACAAAAATCGTTTGTAAACTAATATTTTGTAATGTGTGAAGTGATAAATATGTTTCGAGTAAATATATATGTAGTTAAAAATGAAGAAGTTATGCGATAATCAATATTTGGGGGCGAGGGGCGAATTTGCCCCTGATTTTTATGAAAAGCTTATTGGACCACACTCTTACAGTTTTGTTGGATATAAAAAAATAATATTAGAGTTATATTAAGGGCGCGTGCCAATCGGTAGAAAAGTACTATGGTAAAAAAAAATTTGCCTGTGGGGAAAAATTTTCAAGTTCCTGCTGTGCCAAATGATATCTCTTTGACAATATAAAATTTTGACGTCTGTAAGAACATTCATGTTTCAGCTGTGTGAAATGATACCTTTGTTGACAATATAAAATTTTGCGCCGGCTACCAATAACTTTTTAAAAGAACATATTTATACACACGGTAGAACAATATAACAGGTAGCCGCACAACTAATACAAATGTACATTTGGGATAGAAAGTGTCAAACATTAATAGAGAGCGTATGTGTGTGTTTGCAAAACAGAAGCAGCAAACATACGTGTGGTATTGTGTGTGCAACGTAGTTATTGTATCTTTAGCAAACCTTTTTGATGGTAAAAATTATGTAGACGTTTTCGATGCATGTAATATTAATTCATCTTTATTTCAAAGTTAAGATAAAAAGGGAAAAGGAAAAAGAAAAGTCTATATATCGCGACCTTAGGACAACAAGGTTCTAACTTACATTTTTTTCAAAAATGAGTTATATATCGCATCGCTCTAAAGCGGCTACGCTGTTTCGATTAGCGTTCTCAGTTTTTTTCTATCTCTTACAGTTCCTGAGATATTCAATACAACTAGGTTCTAACTACGCGTTTTTGGTTTGAGATTCAGTTAACATGGTTCTAACAGACTGATAGAACTTTGTTAACCGAGAAAACCTATATTATTTTGCAGATAGAACCATGGGGAAACTTTAGTTGCAAATAGAACCATGTTGCTCAGATTCAAAATTGTATATTGTACAAATAGAACCAACTGGAATGTGAAATATATGTTTTAAGCAGAGCTCGCAAAATATGTTCAAGCAAATGTTTATGCGCGGTCTGCTCACTCAAAAGACCGAAAAAAATGAAAAGGAATCGCTATTGGGTATAATAGGTCAAAATTTTCAAGTAAGTTCCCTACCACATGTCCAGAGTGAGTAGGGTATAATATAGTCGGCCACGCATCTTTACTCGTTTTTTTGGAATTGTGCAGCAAAAAAATTAAAGCAAAACAACAAAATGTGTGCTGCTTAAAGGCATACCTACTGCTCAGTTCGCTTAAGTTTTTGTGTTTCTCTTTTTGCATTTTTCTTTTGCTCATGATTTGTTGCTTACGTCAAGCAAAAAAAAAACGCTAAATCGTGTGCATTTATTTCTAATATTGTATAGTGGAAGTGTTCGCGGAGGTTTCAATTAAACTATGTAATATTAAAACTCAGGTAAATGTATTATAAAAATGTGTTTTTATGCCTCGTATGTAGTTACCTTTTTATTATTGTGTTTGCAATAGGAAAATGGAACCAAAGGTACCTTCAGTCCGCCCAGGCGATATCATTGAGCTAGATTTGGCGGTCGTTATGAAAAATTTTATTAGTTTGGAACCGGTTGTCATTGAGGAAATACATGTAAGTAATTTGGAAACCAATGAAAACTATGTGGTAGAGGCTGAACCAAATGTTGCATCAACCTCTCAAAGAACGCGGAAACGGGCTATAAACCAAAAATCTTGGAAGCGAAAGGTGCGACAAAGAAAACACCAAGCAGGGGAACCTTATACAAGTTTTCGAGGAAAATAAGTAGCACGAAAAGAAATATTGAATAAAAAAAACTGCTTCGCGAACTGTAAATTCGGCTGTCAAAATCTTGCTACACAAACCGAGCGTGAGGAACTATTTAAGGATTTCTACTCCTTAAATCAAGAACGAAAGTCAAGTTATATTTTGAAATCAACTAAGAGAATTGAAAGTGTTCGAAAAAGCAATAAATTGGGAAATTCGCGACGAAACTACACTTTTAGGTACTTTGTAGAATTGTCTGGAAACATGATTCGAGTTTGTAAGCCATTTTGTCTTGGAACTTTTGCGATTTCCCAAAAACCAGTTTACAACGCACACGAAAAGAAAAATAGTGTAACTGGGGTAGCTAAAAAATGCGAAAAGGGGTTGAAATCCGAAAAACGAATTCGTGAAGACAAGGTTTCTGAAGTAAAAACACATATTACATCATTCCCAAGAATAGAATCCCATTATTGCCGTGCCAAAACTTCGAAGCATTACCTTGATCCAAATCTCTATGTTACTAAAATTTACAACTTGTACAAAGAAACAGTTCAAATCCCTGTCAAAGAAAGCTTCTACAGGTATGTTTTCAACACTAACTTCAATTTGGGTTTTCATCAACCCAAATCTGACAGGTGTGGAAAGTGCGAAGCATTTTCTGTAGCTGAAAAAGAAAATAATTTGACCAATGAAATGAAAGAAGAAAATGAGATCCACCTTAAACTAAAGCAAATGATGAGAGATCAAAAGGATTTGGATAAGGCTTCAGGTACTCCAATATTAACTTTTGATCTTGAAAATGTGTTATCCTGCCCCCGAGCTGAAATTGGGCCCATGTTTTACAATTCAAAACTGAACGTTTATAACTTAACAGCACACTTGTCAACATCAAAAAAAGTATACTGTGCTTTGTGGACAGAGTATACTGGCGGAAGAAGTGGGAACGATATTGCATCAGACTTACAAAAAATTCTCGAAAAAGTATTCGAAGACAACAATATCACCAAACTGATAACATGGAGCGATTCCTGTGTGCCTCAAAACAAAAATTCAATTATGGCCCTAGCAATGCAGTATTTTATGAAAACTCATCCCGACGTTGAAAGTATTACTATGAAATACTCATTACCAGGACACTCAGCGCTGCAGGAAGTTGATAATGCACATAGCCAGATTGAAAAACATCTTTCAGTCAATGAATACTTTTCACCAATGGGGCTCATAAGGTTGCTGAAAAATGTAAACATCAGAAACCCATTTGTTATCATACAGAAGCAACCGTTTGATTTCAAGAATTTTGGAAAATATTCAAAAATTTGCTTTGAATACAAAAGTGTACCTTTTTGCGAATTAAAAATGTTGAGATTCACGCAAATGCAGTATGAATTGGAATACTCATTGGATTATGATACACTGAACATGACCAATACTGTGATAAGGCGAACAGTAACACGACTTCTGAAAAAGAAAGGAGAAAAGCAGGAAGTTCCAATACTGAAGGACATTGAGACTGTTACTTTGAAGACGGGTGGCATATCCCAAGAAAAATCGAAACACCTACTGTCTATGTTTAAATACATGAGCTCTGCTGACCAAGCATATTATAAAGTCATCCTTAAATTGGGTATGTATTGTAATTAACGATTTTCATAAAATTTAACTATATCAAAAAATCATTATTTTTCTTGTGTTTTTCAGATGACGAAACCGCAGAATAGTCCTGTCGTTTTATATCTGAGATATTCGAATTTAAGTTCCTTTTATGTCTAATCATAATATAGGTTAACTTAATTTACTAAAAACAATAATATTTATGAATTTAAAAATGTGACTAAGTCTGATTTTTTTTTATTAATAGGAAAACTATTTATTTTAAACACCTTTTTTAAATATACAAAATAAAACCATAAAATTTATTTAAAAAATATTGACACTCCTATTTCATCATCCTTATGTTTATTACTTTTTTAGTATTTATAATTAGACAGACGCTATCTGCAAAAAAATATTTCTTACTGTCACACAAAGTTCTATTGGGTACTTAGAACCCTATTGTCCTACATTCATGTGCCTCATCGTTGAGCATCAGAGTTCTATCTGTTTTTTGAGACTCAAATTGTTGCAAAACTAATATAGTAGCTTGAATATTTTTAAAAACATAATAATATTTCAGGTCTAAATTCAAATTTTTCAAAAACAGTTTTTAAGTTAAGTGGAAATGGACTAAGTAAAACGATTAACAATATTCAACCTTAGTTCCCTCAAAAGTATTATTGGTGCAAATAGAACCTTTATGTCCTAAGGTCGCGATATGAAGCTTACAAGCTAACCACGTTTTTAGCAAACATAGTATTGCCAGATAGTTAATTAAAAAGATGCATGTGAAAGTTACAATAGTTCTCCCACGCTTATTGGACAGGATCTAGTACATAGTCCTCGAAATAGGCCGGCTCACGTCGTCTGCGAGCAGTCCTACGGACAGCTGGTTGTGTTGATGTTTCAACGACGACTTCTGGTTGTTTTCTTACATCTTGATCCGGAAAATTCGCCGCATTATGTGGAATCTCAACCAAATCTTGTAGGTCTAGCCTCGGTGCACTGTGCTGGTGGGTATTATCTATCTATATTGGTTCAGCAAGGGAAGGAATTACATGTTCTTGAATACCTGTTGCTCTCAGTTGATTTATGTGGCGTTTAAACATATACCCAACATGTAGCTTGATGAGATAGTGTAGATGACCATACTTTTTTAAAATGGTTCCGGTGGTAATATCGAGCGTATACTCGATCACCCACACTTAATTGACGTGCTTTACATTGACCCTTAGAACTGTGACTGGAGACTGTAGGTGGTTTCAACGCATCTAGTTGAATACGAATTTGCCTGTTGAGATAGTGCTCGTATGGAGTCTTCCCATTCTTAAGTGGTGTTGCTCGATACCGGAATAGTATTTGCCTTACTTTTTCACGAATGCTACGAGGGTCGTCCACCATGGCTTTTAGTCGATGGTTGACCTCTAAATATAATACCATTGTTGATGGTAAACATTGTATCTTCCACGAGATTACTTTGAAGATTTTGTAAGAGCATTGAAAGCTCTTTATCTTTTTTCGTCTCGGCTTAAAGTACTTTGAAATTTAATGTAGATGTTGAGATTTGTTGTATAGATGCTTCACAAAGTTGGTTTACTTCCTCATTGATGGCTTTGTCAGTTGAATAGGGTGAATTAATTGGAGTGCGAGACAAACAGTCGGCATTCGCATTATCGATGCCCTTTTTATAAACGACCTTGTAATTGAATCCTGATAGAAAAGCAGCGTAACGCTGTAAACGTGAAAATGTCATTCGGGGTAATTTTGCGTGTTGGTGAACAATTCGTACCAATGGTTGGTTATCTGTATTGAGTGTAAATAGTCTACCAAACAAATATTGATAAAAATTATCAACTGCAAACACGATCGCCAGCGCTTCACGATCGGCTTGTGAATAGTTCCTTTCAGATTCCGTAAGAGACCTGGGGGTCGATTCTGAATTTATGATAAAAATGAAGTGATAAAAAATTTATCATTTTCACTTCATAGCAATTTTTCACTTCATTTTTCATTTAGAGCGATTCTGGTTGCAATTATGAAAAATTGAATCGTTATGAAAACCATCTGTCACTTTTTGTTTTATTCCGCTCATTTCTTGAATCATAAGCAAATTAAAATAAAAAATAATTTTATTGAAAATACATTATATGTACTTTCTGGTCTTCTGAAGCTTTGCAACATATTTTTTTATCCATTGGGTTCTTTTTAAATATTAAGTTTACTTTTGTAAAATTTATGGCTTTATGTACTTGTTACAAAAATGTATAGCAAATAACTTAACTCTGTTATTATATTGCACGCCTCATAAGCGAAGCGTTGAGGTGGGTACTACTCTCACTTCACGCGATTTTTCAAACTTAAAATGGCTCTATTATTATCATATATTGCACTTGCGAAAAATATATACACACATATTAAGAAAAATACTTTGTTTAGCACTCATGACATTTTTAATGTTATTTTTATTATTTAAACTAATTAAAAACTGTTTAAAAAAGTTCTGTCTTGGACGTCCGTTTGTCTGTATGTACCGATCATGTATGTGGTCACGATAACGACCGAAAGACTTCATTAATCGAGTCTTTTTTATTTTTTTACCCTTCAGTATAATTAGGAATAGAAGCCTATTTAATTTCACGGTCTAAATGAGATTATGAGGCATGCACTTTTGGATTTTCCAAACTATTCCATTTTTATTTCTTGTTTATTTCACTGTTGTAACAATTATTATAAATAATACATTGTGGCGTTTTTTACTTCATATAAAATGATTTTTTAAGCAAAAGTTAATAAAAAGTCATTAAATGTTGTCATCATTTAAGTTTTCGCCAACTTTTTCATGATGAAAAAAATATTATCATATCAGAAAATTTTGACAGATAGTTTTCATAAAAGCTAAAACTAGAATCGCATTTTCAATGAAGTGATAATTTATTTTTCATATTTACTTTTCCACAAAAATAGAATCGGGCCCCTGGGTGCAAACGAGATAGGGCGTTCTTCCCCCTCTATGACATGAGACAGTACTCCTGCGATTCCAGTAGGACTGGCGTCACATGCTAGTACAAGTGGGCACTTCGGGTTATACGAAACTAGGACACGATCACTAGCTATTTCAGTTTTGATTTTTTTGAAAGCTTTTTCACACTCGACTGTCCAATTGAATTTTGATGTTTTCTTTATAAGTTTTCGTAGAGGTGATGTAATTGTAGAGCAATTGGGAATGAACCGCGAATAATACGTTACCATTCCTAAGAATCGCCTTACGTCATCAGCTGATTTTGGTTTAGGCAGCTCCGTTATGGCAGAAATTTTTCTTTTGGATTTAAAAATTTTGTTGTGTGTAATGGTGTGGCCCAAAAATTCAATTTCTTCTTTGAAAAATTGGCATTTATTTTTGTTCAATTGCAAATCATGTTGTTGTAGTTTTTTCAAACATTGAATTAAATTTTGCTTACACTCGATTATTGTTGATCCATGGACGAACGATAATATCGTCGAAATACGCTTCAGTCTTAGGACTATCTTGTAAAATCTGACACATTATATATAGATATATATATATATATATATATATATATATATATATATATATATATATATATATATATATATATATATATATATATATATATATATATATATATATATATATATATATATATATATATATATATATATATATATATATATATATATATATATATATATATATATATATATATATATATATATATATATATATATATATATATATCTGTGGCAATAAATAATAGTGGCTTAAGTCGAAATTTCGTGTTTTGAGATATTAAGGGTTTTGTCTAAAATAAGTTGTGTTTGGTTTTTATATACATTTTTTAGCCACAGAAAAAGATGCACATTTATTTAGAACCAAACTGTTAATTTTATAAAAAAATAAAACGTTTTATTAGTTAACATTCGTTGTTTTTTAGTTAAGATCTTATGAAAAAATCCATTGGCAGAAAAATAAAAACTAAAGTATACGTAAGCTACTACATTCAAAGGCGAAATCATTTTTATTGATAGTAAGTCGAGATAAGTGCTTTAGGTTAAATTGAAAAATGCGGAAAACCTGAGATAAGATAATTTTTTAAGCTTTATTAGAAACATAAGAAACAAAAAAATTAATCCTTTGAAAACAACATTTTTTTATAAAATAATAAGTTAAATTAAAATTATTTCACATTTCGACACATTAATAAATATAATACATATATAAGTAATTACTCATAACTATCATCATATTCAGTTAAATCTGGATGAAAATCTAGCGTATTTACTGTATTTAAATTTTTATAGAAGTCTCTATATATTTCGTCAACAAGAGGTAACATATCTAACAAATCCTTTTTCTTATTGGCGTTTATTTGTATTGCTCCTTCATAACATATTTTTAAATCATTAATTTTCACACTATTGAATCCCCGCTTTTGTATATTGATGAATTTGAATAGATCTTCTTCATTGAGCGATTTCTTAAAATATACTTTCCCAAATTCTTTGGTAAATCTGATCCACTTGATCTCATTCCAATTATACTTTTCTCCAGCATTGTCAACTTTCCGCCAAGTAAATAGCTGTTTAGCAGCGTTTCCAAAATCAAATACATTGCTTTGATCCATTTCCGTAACTAAAAATTGTTTTCTTAATCCAGTAGATGGAACAAATTGATACCAATCACGAGGATGGTGGATTTTTATCATTGTCTTTTTTTTCTATTAAAGCATGGTCGCTATCACACTCCATGTGAGTGTGACCAGGCACTAAGAATTTGTGATCTATAATAGTTAAATTGTTATCCATTTGCGCAAAAATTGCAAACATAGTTGCAACGTAACTATTTTTATTTTGACCTGGACAGCAGTCACTATAAAAAACTGCGTGTTTTGTATTAGAGTCCATATTTAAAAAATGACTGAAAACACAAGAAGCTATTTCATTACCACCTCTTTTTGCTAAAGCTTCATGCCACATGTAGCATATTTGTTGATTAGACACAAGGTCATGTACAGTTAAATTGAATGTCCATAATGGTCGTTTGTAAAACGATAACGAAGTCCT